>VXAL01012019.1:197492-208160 GCA_013399475.1 Chauna torquata
AAAAAAAAAAAAAGAGAGAGAGAGAGATGAATTACAATGCCAAAAACCTGGCAGGGTCCCGAGGAGAAACCCCTACCCTATGTACTACATCATCTTGTTATTCTCCCCCTAGTTTGTAGGCAACATCAGGATGCATTTTTCATTTCCTTTTTTCAGCTTCTTTCCAGTAGAGTTTGCTTATCAGTATTTTTATTTTCTAATACTCTCCCCTTTCACGTCCCCCAGTAAATGCAGAAGTTATCTGTTCCTTCAAGTCAGCATCTCTTTGGAGACTTCAGTCAGAAGATCTCAGCCTAGGGTCAGACTTCTCACAGACCAAAGCCAAAACGCAGGCTGCTCTCCGTCCCTTCCCCCCCTGCCCTTTTCCCCACATTGTCAGCTTCAGCCAGAAATGAATGTTTTTTCTATTCCCACAGAAGAGACTAGTGTAATATGTAATTTATTTGTTTGACACATTGAAAACAGAGAAAATTGCTAAGTGAGGTACCTACGGTTCTGATTTCTATACAGTGCTGAAAGCAAGCACATACTGACAGAGTATTAGTATTCTTATTTAAATGATTTTAACAGATTTAAGTTAAATTAGTAGTCAGTTTAGGTGGCAGTCAGTTTAAATAAATGGTTTATTGTCAGACTGCCACTAAGACATGGCTTGAGGATCACATAACATACGTTTAAATAATCCCGTTTTAATTTAAAAAAAAAAAAGAACCCAGTCAACAAAAACTTGAAAATTGCTAACAATATTTCAACTCCCCTTGCTAGAGTCCTTCAAGCTACATTTTGTTGCATGGATAGCTGACCTTCACCATGCCCCCAGGGTTCATACTGGGTAAATTTATAACAGAAGGAAAGGTTATTGAGGTAACAGGAAACGTACTATTAGCCACTCCGCAAATCCATTCCCGTTTAAGATACTTGCAAAATGCTGGTTTCGAGGAAAGAGACAGGATCTGAGTGGAGAATATAGACTAGGCACTGCAGACCTGGAGAATACAGAACACGTAATCACAGCAGATTTACTGAAAGCAATCAGAGGTTTTAGTACATGCACAAGCCACATCTAAAACAAAAACAAAAAAATGGACACATTCTACAGACACAACTGCTGAAAATCTTTTGGGCAAACTAACAGCTCAGTTCTGCACTGAAAAAAAGAAATCTAAGTTAGAATGACAGAGGCCTTGTAAAAGGCAAATTCTCTGGGAAAGGCCTTCTGTTTTCATAACCCGTATGAGTTTAAGATGGTCTATAAAAGCTCTATCTCAACCTGACCTAGTGCACCCAGCCCTGAACTTGAACAAAGCCTGTCAATGTTTTGAAGAAATCTTATAATGTAATTACTAAGGTGAAGATTTGAAAAACAGCATTGCATCAACATCTTGATAACTGACAATGTCTCCACAACATGATTACAAGCGGGCATCTATGATGACTACCTTATTCTGAAAAAGAGCCAAATCTAGTGTACCATTTAACCATATATTTAAACACAGTGCTGAATTATGGCTTACAGGCAAGCAACACCCAGGTTCTTAAGAGATCTGTGTCCACATTTCTACTTAGGTAAGTGATGAACAGATGTTTACACCTGTGACTGCAATTGAGCACTGTGATATTCTGTATGTTTGCTGGAGAAACAAATAGTATCAGTGAAGAAATAATACCAAGCAACAACACTATGTATACTACAAGCAAACGCTAATTAGAAGAAATCACATGCTGTGTATGAGAAAGATGGAGACACCTCTATGACAACCTCAGAAGATACAGTGAATTATTCTCATGGGTATTTAGAGCCCAGATAAAGTCACAGAATGAAGTTGAATTGTATAAGCTTCAACACCATAAAGGATTAGTGATTATTGGAAATATATTGTAAGTGATTATAAGTGATTACAGCTTCAGGGAAAGCTTTTTCTATTTTTTTTTTATTTTTTTTAAAAGCAAATACTTTTCTCTGGCAGCTAAAATGAGACAACCTTACTTTTATATAAGCTAACAATCTAGAAACAAGGTCTTGAGTGGATCCAACCCAGGACACGCCAGACAAGCAGACTCAGAAGGGGTGTCAAGACTTGGCACTGATGTCTGTGGAGACTCTGGCTGTTCTCATATTCAGAATCTGGCCAGACATTTTGAAAACTCCAGTTGATTTGATGTTCATGGAGCTGTATTTATTTAAATACTGGTTTGTCGAAGTATATAAAAAAACAGTTTTGCAACTTATAAATCAGCATTTTCTCAATTTAAGTTAAACATCTGTTCATCCAAATGCTACTGAGTTCAAGAAGCAAGAATACTGCAATTCAGCGGAAATTCATTTGTAATAAGACAACACAACCATCACACTTCCTCTGTCTTCCACAATGGCTTTGTTTTTTGCTTTAAATAGGGATTTTTTAAGAACAGTTACTGGGATGGAACAGAAGTAATTTCTTGACCTCTTGATAATAACACCCACAACTATGCATGCACGCACACACACAGGCTTTATTTACTTTGCGTGTAGACTCTTTTTTGCTAGAAGAATTAAATGTGATTTAATCAATTACTACCAGTTAAAAAAAAAGTTCGAAAAAATACACCTAAGCAGCAGCTTTTTGCAAGACTTGGTAACAAACATGATGTTAAAGAAAAGTCTAGTCATAACTATTAAAAGTCTCTGTATACAAGCAAAGCCCAGTATTTAGCCATTCATAGCACAAGACCTTTATAGTTTCCAGAAGAATACGTAAAAGATTTTATTTCAGATGCATTCTGTTAAGGAAGACAGCAGCTGAACACAACTGAATGCTTTCACTATTATCATATTAAACAATCAGGTAGAGTTGTGTCCTGAGAAAAAATGTTAGAATTTTATACAGAGCTCAAGTAAAAAGGAACAGAATAAAAAGGAGAAAAAAAATAAGGGAAAAATGCAGTTTTCCATAATGGCATAGTAGCCAGAAGAATATTGTCAGAATGACTTGTGGCATCTTCTTTCCTGAGAAAGAACTGTAATATCAGGAAGAGTCCCAAAAAATACTCCTCACTAAGGATGTCCTCTATACAGAGGTCCATGTAAAACAGTCACAAAATCACTGGCCCAAACATTCACACGTGTAAAAAAAAATAAAATAAAATAAAAAAACAAGAAACGTTTCTTCTCTTGCCTGTCTTTCTGAGAAAAGCAAACAACCATATACTATACAACGTAGGGACTGCACTTCTGTGGCTAGCAAAACCAAAAACCATGGGAAGAGCTTTATCAAAGAGGTAGTTCAGACAGTATCCTTGTTATGAGTTGCTACAGCAGTGGTTCTGATCACCTGCAGTTTCTTTTCTTTTTTTTTTTTTCTGCAAAATTACTTTGATTTTTTTCTTTAAATGCAGAACTCTGATCTTCTAAAGAATACTTGGGAATAACAGCTTGTGCCTAGTTTGTCTTGAATAAGTCTCAATGTTACAAGGTCAGTGTCTTTTCATTGTGGGCAGCATACCGAAGGTTAGCCAGGACCTAAATGTTAAAGCCACATCCAAGAGTAAGAAAAGGAGGTGGTGAGCCACGAGAGTACTTCAATACTTAAGAACTATTACTACATTACAAAGTGTTTTTCATTTACCAGAATTCATATGCACACATCTATTGGCACGAATCATTGCCAAAGGCAGTAGTTTTTCCATTACTCTCATTAGTTCTCAAACAAATTCTAGTGGTAATTAAGTCTTACATAAAAAGAAAAATGTCTCTGTTCTACTGTGCTATATCCAAGACATTATTTGCATTCCTTATAACAACCACATCAGATTTACTCAGTTTGGGTGCCTCTGCAAAAGTAAGAAAGTCCATTAATCAGTTTTTCGAGGAAGACTCCACTCATTTGTTTTCAAACTATAAAACTTTAAATTTTTCAGAACTCTAGATGCCATGTATATGCTCCAAACTCTTCCATGCAAGTTATTAATATTTAAGACTCTTCTGCAAAAAATAGAAAAAATAAAAAAGTCAATAAAATAGCATAGTTACAGATCAATGTTGATGTAATATCGTTTAGAAGGCCATAATTTTACAAGGGCAAAGGAAACGTATTTGGAAAATGACAATTATCATTGTCCCTTTAGATCCAGGAAAGCAACTCCTAATGAACACAATCGACAATTCTGATGGACTGATTTTCCACTGGGAAAGTTACTACCAAAAATCAAAACATCTTGCAAAATTGTTTCCATTTGGTTTAAAATTTCATTTCAGAGAAGAATGTTCCAATGGTATCTAATGGTTATATTTTGACGTTTTTGGAACAGAATGTTTTAGTTGTCTTTCCAAAATATTTTATATACAGAATACTGAAGTTAAATGGAAATACTTCAATACTGCCAGACCCAAAGTCTGACAATCCAAAATCGTGTTTGTTTTTGTGCCTCTAGATTTTCTTCTTAAAAAGTACATACATTTCCATGTTTTAGTACAATTCAGTGTAATCATCTTAGTCCTTCTCACAGTTCCAATCCTAAAAGCACCACCTTGCAGTGCTGACACCTCTATTCAAAGATACACTGATTTGACAGAACAAGGCAGTATATACAAAAGACTCTCAAATAACATTATAGCATGGTATGTGGTCACTGAAATAACATCCAAAATTTTACTCCCCAGAGAAAGAGATATATTAATAAGGCCAACCACAAATACACATGAATGCTCTACAAGACTGACCTGCAAACGTGCAGCCAAAACAAGTGTGTGGAACAGCGTGTGACAGAAATGCCCCTGCACCCTGGGCTCAGAAACACCACAGCTGCTTGCAGCCCTGACTTTTATTTTTAAACGCTTTTTCAGGGATGGCCACACACTCATCTTGTGGGAAACCAACTCAAAAAGTCAAAGTCTACTACCACTTGGAACAAAGCTAGCAGTTACACTTTCTTTGCACAGCCAAGGAAAAAAAAAGCAAACATACTATAAAGCTCTGTGTCAGTCATCTTACTCTTAGAAAGAAGTCAGACAGCTCTTCTGGACAGAACCGACAATTTTAATTTCCCTGGGTATCTTATCTCAGTTACAGACTACCACTTAGGACAAAACACAGTACCTTCTACAACACGGCATGTCGCTGTTCTCTCTCTCTCTTTTAAAAAGTCNGATACCCAGAGCTGACAACCTGCTGGCAGATCTCATCAATCACAAACATCATTAGGAGAACCAGCAAGAAAAATGCTTATCCAGCTTGGTTAACTGTCACACATAAAACCTTAACGCTGTTGTTAAATTAGCCAAGTGATAAAAGTGCAAAAGAACCAATGATCAGATTCTGTATCCCAGGAACTAAAAGCAAAGCAAGATTTTCATTAAACTGACTGACTAAGGTACGTTGGGAGAAGAGGAAGAGAAAGAATCCCATTTCAAAAAAAGCTGATTTTCTTGAATTTTATTTGGTGTGAATCATAGTCTAAAGAGTTACCAGAATCTGAAAAGCCTTATGCCTCACCGAAGGACTGAGATCATCGCACAAGTGCAGGTCAGGTTAGTAACCTACACTCAGCACAAATCCAGCGGCTCTCCCGAACACTCGGAACCAAGGCACATTCCCACAGCCTGTTCCTTCCCTGGTTCAAGCAACCACTGAGACAGAAGCCACACTGAAGCGGACAGCCTGAACTGCTATGGCAGGAACAGCTTCCCCCTGGACATCCTCTTTCCAAAGGTCCCACATATTGAACTAAGTTGCATCATGTAAGAGACTTTCCAGACCCATAAGAAAGATTGAAATCAAGGAACAACCGCAGTGTACTGATCGTACATTTAGGCTCCATCAGAAAGGCTGTTTTATTCTTATTGACACAAGGTATTAAGGGGCCGGATGCAGCATCTGTGTCCAGCTGTCAATGGGGGTAAGATGAAAAGGTTGCGTTAATTCTCAAACAACTCATAACAACTCTCAAACACCTCTTGACACTACAGACAGCAACACAACGAGCTCCTAAGAAAAAACGAACGCCTGGAGGATAGATAAAAACAAAGCAGAAAGCTGAGATAGGATTTAAGATAGACATGAAACAGCTTTTCATGACACTTCTTAAAAAACTAAAGAATTGGAATTCCATCTGGGAAATGAGAGGATGACCATATTTAGAATTGTTTTGAATATCTTGTGTTAAATTTATGGTCAAGCAGTTCCCTATAGCAAAGTTCCACATCTTTCTCCACTGTGTAATATCCAAATTTACAGAACAAAAATATTCCATTTAACATCACCAAGAATGTTGCCATACAGCATATAGAAAAACGAAAACGATAACTTTTACATCAATACACTACTGTGTCCCAATTCCTCACCTTAGCCTAAGAAGTCGATCAGCACACTCAGTATCTGAGTTAAGACTTTAATTTGGGTAGCAGTTAAAAAGAAGACTCAAAATGGAAAAGACTGACATTAGTGGAACGGCAACAGAAACGATCAGAAATGGTGCGTCTGTAAACCAGGCCCCTTGTCCTGAATAAATATTCAAGAATGGCTCTTTATTTTATTTTTTTAAATCTGGAGTCCTGAACAATCTTTATGTAACAGCAGCCGGCAGCCAACATCGTTCCTTTTTCCACTTTCCTGTTTGCAAGAAAACAGATTAATTCTTGCATACACAGGAATGTTTGCCAGCCAAAATATCTTTCTAAACACTGATCAGCATATATCATTTTTTTAATTGTAGGTCAGTAAGAGTAACCAGCTCTACATGTACAGAATATCTAGACATCCATACCAAATTTAATGACATTGACCATGAACAACAGACTTTTTTCCTACCCATCTGGACTTATGGGATGAGCAACTCATTGCCACTAATAACAACAATAAAAAAGAGAGTATGCACTTCGTTTACATTAAATTCAGATATTAGGCCTACTGCAAAAACACAGGAATCAAGCTTATTTTTCAGAAGAACAGCTTTCATGCCATAAGACTAAAAACGCCTTAAGAACATGCTCTGCCCTACACAGTGGAAACCCTGAATTTTCACTTCCTGAGCTTTCATTCAAAATAAGGGCGAAAAAAAAAAGCTACCTTTATCACAAGCAACTGAGACTTTTAAAATGAAGATTTTGCTTATGTTAATAAAATCCATTGTAAAAACTTCAGAAAAAAATTTAGTTTTCTTTTTAAGAACAAATGTATTCAATATTATTGTATTAACAGCTCTGCTTACAATAGTCTATTTTTAAAGTAAGTAAAGCAGCACTTAGGTATCAGATATGCTGTTAGAGATTTTAAAGTTCATCCACTGCAAACTTGAAAAGCAACAAGTCAAGCATCACTTGATGGAAACAAAGTTTGCTGAAGTGCTGAGTACTTTCAGGAAAAAGACTAAATCAAAAATCACATCACCAACTATGTCATTCAAAGCCGGAAAAGCAACCGACGCTGAAAAAAACAGCACAACTTATTTTGCTTAATGGTGTTCTTACAGTGCCAGAGATATGCAAAAATCAGATGTACTAGTTGCGAAATCTAGAAAAACATGGCTCAGATAGAATTGGGTGCATTCAATTAACATGTTTCCAATGCAAAAACTGTTTTGACCTATTTCTTTCCCTGGTTCTTCTACATTCAGGGTAGTTTTATTAATGAGTAGTATTCCACATTCTAAAAGAAAAATCAAATTCCATTAAAATGTGATTTATACAGACAAGAAAAAAACAAAACAACAACAACAAAAATGCAATATCCACCAGTTAATAGAGTATAATAGATAGCTGAAATAAATATATGATAAACCATACAATACCTTAAACAAAGAAATTATTTGCAGAAACATTCCCACAGAGGGACTTGAAGCTTGTGACATTGCTCATAACTACAAGAAACTAAACAATGAGAAAGGAGACCAGCAGGAAGCATGTAATATGACGTTTCTCAGAAGTTAGTAGTCAGTGTTGATCTTCACAGGCCCAGGAAAACTGGGGACTAGAAAAATGATAGTAATGTTAATTAGCTGGAATCTCTGGAGCTTGTCTAACCTGAACTCCCACTTAAAGGAGGTCTACCCCCAGCAAGGTCAGGTTGGCCATGGTGCAGTTTGGTTAAAGCCATTGTGAAAACCTTAAAAAATAGAGATGTCAAAACCTCTCTGGGTGACCTGCTCCAGTCCTCCACCACCCTTCCACTCAATTCCATTGAGTTTTGACCACAGAGTGTCAGTCACATTAAACACATGAAAAACTTTAAAGTTCAGATTACCCTCATTTGCAACCAGATGTTTTTATCAGTTATCACAAGCTTATAAATTCTTTTGTTTTCCATACCAGAACGAGATACAACATAAGTCTGCTATCTAAATCGCAAATGAAATTCTATTTAGAAATCACCACCTTAAATTAATTTGAGATTGTAATCTGACATGTTATAAACTATCAGGGAATCTACTTTTTGTCAACCATGCAGAAGAAAACAGTACACTCATTAAGAACCACCTTTTCTGACCTGAAACTTAACATCTTCCCCCTTCACATATTGATTTTCCACCAGTACAAATCACACTTCCTTGTTCAGACTGCCTGCATGGGTAATAGGGCAGAATGACAGACATGAAATTACTTACTGTCTACTAAGCTCTCCCCTGCTGTTAAAACCTGGCCAGCACACCTGGGCTGCAGAACACTCCATAATGTTTACTGCAGGACTCCAGAGACAATCCTGCATACTATTATTTTAAAGATGGTCAGCAGTGACTTCAGTTACTTTAAGATCTTAATTCTACGCTTCACAGTTACAGCAGTAAAAGTTCTGTTGGGTTGGTAGAAGAAAATTTGGTATTACAAGATAACATATAGAATAGAAAATTTACAGAACAAAAATATTCCATTTAACATCACAATCTATATGTACGCTTAAGAGATAAAGCACAGAAAGCAAATAAGGAGACAACCAGTAGATCATCTTCCAGATGTACACTTATAAATATGCTCCATTTGCAACAGTATTCTGAAAACCTCCAGCAGAAATCATGAATCAATAACGTTCATCTTCAATACTTCCTACTTTGTTGCGAGTTGGTTCTTTGCAAAGTCATTACGTTTACTCCAGAATATGGCAATATCACATTACAGCAGTCCCAAGGACACAGCAGAGCTGCTTATCTGAGCAGGAAAGAAGCTCGCAGGGTGTCCATTTTAGCAATGGGCGTGGCATAAACATCAAGGCAGAACGGTTGTTGTTGTCCTGGCAGACCTCTACATATAATAGCTGCCGATTGTTTCTCGCTAGAAACTGCTATTGCATTTAGTGTTCACAAATCTGTATATACACCAAGATTTTATACATTTGCCAATTTTATAGTAGCTAAGAACAGGACCATACAAAACTAAGATCTTTTCATAAGGAAAGTGAAAGCTTGCACCGTGATACGGCACTGAAAAATACCAGATATCCATGGTAAACGCATATCTTATGATTTCTGTGCTGTAAAATTTTTTGTTAGAATAAAAATACCAGTACACCTGTTGTTGCATGATAGGTGGCCCTACCTTTGAGCTGTAAGCAAAAATTTCCATACAGCCAAGACCCCCACGTGTACATACCTCATTTTTGGGGAACCTGGGTGGGGACTTGAGCATGGTTTACAGAGGAGAGATGACAACAGCTCCAAAGTCTCCTCCGTTCCATAAGAAAGGGGCTGGACAGAAGGGGTCCACACACAGTCTGTGAAGCTAGTGCCATCAGTTACTGCCGGCCTGCTTCCTCCCACCACAGCGGGCCAAGCTTCCTCACCACTGACCCCCCAGCGCAACCCCTTTCCTGGAAACACCACAGCCCAGGCAAAGAGCTATGCTGAACTGTTCACCAACTGCACCTCTCACAGCCTCAAGCCATCCCCAGTACATACAAGCCTCTCTCTGTTGTCCAGAATAACAGCAAGCTGGGATACTCAGGACAGCAAACAGCAGGAGGAAGCCTCGATAGCAGGGGAACTAGGCGAGGGGAACGTGATGCACACACACACAGCTGCAAGGAGTCAGCAATAAAGGCTTATGAGCTCCAGCTGAGTCTCAGCCCTGCAGCCTTTCTTCTCAGGGCACTCTCTCACACGTGAAGTTTAGGGAATACTTCTTCCTTAGAGGGTGGAGAGCTTGCCACAGTTATGCAAGTTTGAAGGCTTCTGTTTCCAGCTCAACAATTCTTGCTACGCTGGAGATGATTCACAACAAAGGTAGCTCATGTGCCTCTGTGGTTCAACCAAGTGGCAAAGTGAATCAGCTGCCGGTGGGAGCAGGTACCCAAGTGTGACCAGGCCTCTCTACCTGTAGCACGCAGGTTGGTGTACTTGTTGGTGAGCACTACTGCCTATGTTTCACCGATAACCAGAGACAGCAGACAGCCATGCTGCGCAGCACCCCGTGCAGCTGGACGAGCGAACCCTGCTCCCTTAGCGCCTGCAGCACCCAGAGCTCGGGTGCAGCCTGTGGTACCGGGCTTAGGCAGGGAGCCCAGGGCCGCAGCCTAGCCCGGGCCAGTCAGTGGGCGCGGTCCCGTGAGACGGGAGCTTCTTCAGCTCCCCCCACAGCAGAGGAAGCTCTGGGGCCCGCCGCTTCCAGGCACCCGGCGGAGCGGAGGGCTGGGGCCGGCCCTCCCCCGCGTCCCCGGCCGCGTCCAGGCCCCGCTCCGGCAGGCGCCCCGCGGGCAGGGCTCGGGC
>VXAL01012019.1:208554-330344 GCA_013399475.1 Chauna torquata
GGCCTGGGCGCCGCTGGGGGAGGCAGCGCGGCACGGGGTTGGCCGGCGTTTCCCTGCGGGGGTCGCCGAGCCGGGCGGTGATCGTAGCTCGAGCACGGCGTAGCTGTGCTCGGCTCTACGTGCGTGTGTTTTGTTGCTCGCGCGTTTGTGGCCTCCTCAAAGGTGCGTCGGGTTGAAGCGTGGAGGAAGCGGGTGTTTAGAGTGTGAGTAGCCGGAGAGGGACAGGTCAGTGTAAGGGTGGGATCGGTGTGGGGCCTGGAGATGAGCAACAGGCGATTGGTATTTGGTCACTGTGTTGAAATTTCTGAACAGCTTTGTGGCAAATTTTCAGGCACAGAAGTGCACCGGAGCCTGAGGCGCTACACGCTTTTCCCAGTGGTGCCTGGTGCCAGGACAAGAGGCAGTGGGCGCAAACTGGAACACCAGAGGTTCCCTCTGAACGCCAGGAAACACTTCTTCACTGTGCAGGTGACAGAGCATTGGCACAGGTTGCCCAGCGAGGTTGTGGGGTCTCCTCCTTGGAGATCTTAAAGAGCCGCCTGGGCAACCTGCCCTAGGTGGTGGCCCTGCTGGAGCAGGAGGCTTGGACGAGGTGGCCTCCAGAGGTCCCTTCCCACCTCAGCCATTCTGGGATTCTGTGGTGTGTCAATCATTGCTGTTTCAATATCCCATTTTAGGTTGAATTCTGTTATCAATACTACAGCTTGATCTGTACAGTTGTAGCTCAGATACTGTTTGGATTAAGGAGTGAGAACTTCTGAGGGAGGTTAACAAGGATTTCCTGCATCAGCGTTTTTATTTTCAAGAGGAAGCCTCCACCTACCATTTTTCTTACTTTTTGCACAGCCGTGAGAAATGACCACACCATTTTCATTGGTGAATTTAACACACAGGCCCACGTGTTAAAACTGGTCTTGAAGAGCGCAGTGCCCAGGCAGCAGTGTGTATACACAGTGCCTTGGTATTGTACAGTCTGCAGAACAGCAGGTTACCTGAACAATTTAAGATGTAGATTCTGCCTGTTTATTTGGTAAATCTTGGATTTTCTTCTCCACTGATGTGAGGCTGGGGCTCTTGTTCTACTTAACCACCTCTTTTGCTGTTTATGCTTGAGGCATCCAGATCCTGTTGTTGCTGGAAACAACATGCATAACGTCCTCTTTTGCTGAAAGTTTTGCCACTGCAGAATAAATTTGACTTTGTAACTTATGTGTATGTTGCCCCAGCTGTATTGATAGTATTCTCAATACTATCTTCTGTGATTATATTTTGTGATTACTTTCTCCACAGTATGTTTTGTATATAAATTGTGTTTATATATATATTCTACATGTGTCTCTGGCAAAAGTGCTTCAGTTATAGCTGCTAATTGATCTCACGGTTTATTACATAAACATGTTTGAGTATTATTGTTTGTACCAGTTGTACATCTGATGTAATTTACAGTTTATTGTGTAGAACTAAAGTAATTACTAATATGAATAATATAGATACCAGTAAAGTTTCTCAAATTCATCTTTGCATGCATGCTTCCGTGGTTGTTATATTTTAGCAGCCCTTTTAGGCTTCTGGGAACTGAGATTTTCCATACATACCAAATTTCTTGGATATTCTTTTTATCATAAACCAAGACTAGAAATGTTAGAGGAAATGTTGAATTTTTTGTAGAAAAATACAAGCGATGGAGGCACTATGATAAGCGTCATGTTTTTGAGGCCTTCCCTTTTGAGCCACAACATAATGTGTTTTGGGCTAGCTTTTGGCATTCAGGAAACAGAAACAGAAAAAATTAAAGAACACATGCTCCTCTTTGGTTGCCTGTGGGACCAAATTCTCCTCGTAGCCCAAGCTATGTTATTAACACAGGCTGTCACGCCAAGAGGGGAGTCCATCTGAGTTGTCAGTGCTCCCACATATTTGCTGCCTTTGGTAGCTTGGGTGCTTAATACGTATTAAAGCAGGTTTGTGTCTACAGGTTGGTCGTCTTCCCTGAAAGCAGTGGTGGCAACTGCATCCTTTGTTTTGATCATGAGCTTGAGACAGCTTCAAAGATGTGAGGCTGTCATGTACAGAACAAAACCTAGCTTTCAGAGTCTGGCAAAGTTATGTAAAATCATTCTGTAGATGAGTGTCACAATTATTCCACCTAATTTTAGAACAGCCTGCTTTATTATTGTGAGAAATAGAATTTATAGTCTTCAGCTCCAGAAGGTGAGAGAGTAATTGGGAAGAAACCAAGCTGCATTAGGTAATTTTTGTTTACAAGAACACTACTGCTTTAAGATTTGTAAAGTAATCATAAATGATTTTGAAGTGGCTTCAGGTGCTAATCCTGTTCCTGATTCTCCCTGACAGTTTTTGTGATTTTTTTTTGATAACTGTTTTTTTTTTTTTCTTAAAGAGGCATTGAAACCTCATATGATTAGAATAAGCAATAAGCATGTACAATGTACTATCAAATGCAAGGGAAACACACAAAAGAAAAAAAGTCTCCTCTTGTGTCCCCTTCCTGTCTTAAACTTTATTTGACTCCAGGACGGAAGAATGGTTTTTAAGCAGAAACTTTTCTTTATGCAGTCAAATTGGTGCTGTTGACTGGAAAAATTAGTAATTTTCTTACGTGTTTTGCTATTGCTTTTTCTTGGAAGCTATGGATTAGTCTCAGAAGTCCTGTCATTCTGCAGTAAGTGGGCATTACCTCTGCTATGACTGAAGTCTGTAATTTTAGTAGGACGGGCTGCATGTTTCTGCTAGCCTTCTGTTTAGGTGCATCACTGCAAGCCTGAGGAGAATTTCAAACACGGACACAGCCCAAGTGACCGCTGTTGTGTCCTGTGACATTAGAGCTGATGTATGGGGAAGCAGAAAAGATGACTTCCTTAACCTGTCTCCTCATTCCCTAATAGGAATCCATACCTGAATTTAGTTTAGACATCAAGCCAGGACCAGTCAAAACATGGGAAGATATTTTTCTTTCTTTCTCTCTCTTTTTTTTTCTTTTTCTTTCTTTTTTTTTTTTTTTCCAGAACAACTCTGGTTTAAAACTGTGCTGTTTTATTATTACTTTTTATGGGGATGGGAGTAGAGAGATGTATTTCTTTATTGCAGGGGTGCATATAATTGTTGTTGAAGGGGGTTGGTCAATGTTCATTTGTACAGAAGTCTTTGCGTCTGGCATTTGGTGTGAGGGAGGAAGATGGCCTGTGCCTTTCCTTTCTGCATCTCTTGTGATAAATAAGCAGTTTGAGAATGATATAGTAGTATCAGTATCTGGAATAGTTACTAACATTTTGAATATGTAGCTGCTCAAAAGAAAAGGAAAAAAAGAGGAATTTAGATGAAGTACCTGAAGAGACTGTGGACTGGTGTGAAAGGAAACAGCTGCTATATTCTCCAGTACATATTGGATGTTCTGTTGTATGTTGCCAAATTGTTCCTTGCAGTACACTATTTCAGCTTTATGACATGGCACTCAACACTTTAAGAGAACATGTGCTTTCCTGTTATGCTGCTGTTCATGTTGATTATTTTTCTTTTGGGGTCAAAATGATAATTGATTGTTGTGATATTATCGTCTCTTAATTATTATTTTCCAGTCTGTGAAAATTTGTTAACTTTTCCCTGCTGCTGTGGTGCGCGCGCTCTCTCTCGCGCTCTCTCTCTGTCTCTTTCTGTCTCTCTCCTTTCCTGCAGTTAGTTGTTGATGGACAGTCTCATGAATGGTGAGATCCTATCCAGCCTAGAGTAGATCCTTTAAAATAAGGACTGTAAATCAAGGGAAATTTTGGATTTCAGTCACAAATGTAATAAGTTATAATTTAACAATTCCCTATAGTGAGCAAGATTTCCACAATATCAAAAGGAGGCTTCAAATTGCTATACTTTTTAAAGTTTTTTTAAAAAAATATATATTTATTTGATTACCTTATAGGACAGGAAATAAGAGGAAATTTTTAATCAGGAGGAGAAACTTCTGTGTTTCGAAGTCAGCTGTTCTCCTAAATTATTTGTGCCTCTTGGAAAACTACTTAGAAGTTCAGAGGGAAGAACAAGCAGAAGAGAACCTGTCACTTTTTGTGCATTACCCTCATTTCTTTCTGAGCTGAATTGCAGAGTATTGTGTATTGTTTGAAGTAAGACTGTAAGAATAGTGATAATAATTAAAACAAAAACAAACAACACCAAAACAAAAAACAAACAAAAAAGAGCAGTTGGTTTTCTGTTGTAGTACTTGCTTATGTAAGTGAATTCCTTTTTCATCACAGCTCCTAAACCCTTGCTGGTTCATGATTGCTAGCGCTGCAGGTATTGGACTGGAGGGAACACTGAATTTTGTTTTCCTTTTTGGCCTCAGTTTTAATTTTTTATTTCCTATGGCCATGCCCACCACCAGAGGATTTCATGGGCATGGTATTGCCTATTAATTAGGTATTATGTTAAACAGCTGGACAGTACAGTTCAGCAATCATGGGATAACATCTGGATCAATGATGTGCTACATTGATACATACCATGTTTATCCTGAAAGATGTTGATAGTGGACATGTGTCTGTGAAGTACTTTGAAACTCCTGAATGAAAAATGCTATAAAAGTCCAGAATTAAAAGGATAATTTTGTTACAGCAATAGGCCAAAGAATAAGGAATAGGGAATTAGTAAGTGTTCATATAATTCGGTGTGTAGTAGTTACATCAGAAGCGAATGACACTTCTGACCTTAATGCTGATGAAATCCAAGGTATTTTTCCAGACAAGAACCCAACAAGGAATGAATGTATTTCCATGGAGTGGTCATTCACTATACTGAAATCTTACTGAGAAATCTAATCATGGGAGGAAGGCAGGACAGGATTTATTAAGTGTTGTCGTCCATGACCTCATCAATTCACAAGTGCTTTCTCTGCTGTGCTTTCCAGTTTCATCTTGTCTAGTCTTAAATAACCTCCCTTTCCGTGGGGAAAAATACTCTATTTGATATCATGTCTTGCTGTTAAGTAATGTTTTCTTCTGCTTAGCCTAAGCCACTCTCTTACCTAAGTTCATGCTGTAATTTCAGTTATGCCCCTTAGAGTCACTCTGTAATTCCTCTCCCTCCTTTGATTTACACTATCATCGTGTTTCTCCATAGTTGTCATCCACCCAGGCTAACTTATTTAGTTATTTTGATTATTTTTCTTCCTTTTTAGCAGATACTGAAATTTTTAGCTCAGAAAGCAGTTGCTAATCTCTTCGTAGCCATCCATGTATCTTTTTTGCTGACTTGTGCTTTCCAGTTGAGAGGTTGGTTACGAAGAGTACTGTCAGCCTTTCTTATTAAGGATTGTGATTGCATCTAAGACATCTTGCTAGAGCAAAGTTTGTTCTTCTCTTGAGTTTTTGTTAAATGTGAATGTTTATGTGAATATGCGTAAAAGCATGCACACAGGCATGTGGTGGTGCTAAAGGTGAAGATTATGCTATTCATCCCCAATTCTCCGTGCTGCAGCGTTGGGGATTGATGCACATCTAGCACTGTACTGCGTTTTTTTTTCTGGTTACCCAGACCCACGTTCCAGGTATGGGAAATCAAAGGCAGTCTGCAGCTTGGGTGCATCCTGGCTTCCCTTGCTCCCTGCGTTGTGGACATGGGCCGTCTTGCCACACGATACAGGGGCTAGCTCCACTCAAGCCACAGGCTATTGCTTAAGTCCTTCCTGAAAAGCCACTTCACTGTTTCCTTATGAGTACTTGTTTAGTGGTGATTTCCTGGAAGCAATTCCTAAAGCGAAGTATCAAAAGGGATAGAAGTATCTCACTGCTGTCAGCTAGGGTAGAGCTGATGTAAGGAAAGTTGTTTTCTAGGGTAAAATAAAAGCTGAGAGTCTTGTGTAATATGTTAAAAAGATGTTATTGGGGAAAGATGTAACCTCTGCACATGGGACATGTGGAAGATACTAATATTTTGAATTTTTATGGAAAGAAGGGCTAAGCAAAATAGTGGTTTACAATACATGTGTAAACCAGTAAGGATTAAGTGGGTTGTAAGCAGTTTGCCTGTTTAGTTTTTTGACTGTGGTGAGGGAGGGAAGGGGAAATGTGGCTTTCCATTTGTAATGAGTTTCCATTTTATATGATGCTATGCATCCATGTGACTTTTTGTTCTGTTAGCTTGGACTTTTGGTCCAGAAAAAAAACAGTTTAAATATGAAAATGAAGCAAATCTAAAGAGAGTATTTCTGGAGTGGGAAGGAATCTATGGGGAAACGTTTTCATTTAAGTGAGGAAAATAATGTACCTGTATTAGAGCATTGTAATAATGGTGGAGTTTAAGGTAATACCTTAATTTTGCATGATCCTTGGCATTTTTGCTCTTTCGTCTTCTGTCAATATTAGGTTTTTGTCCCTGGAGCTCTGGCCAGCGTTCGTAATAGTGCATTAAGGATATGTTTATCAATATCTCATACTTCTGATGCATTTATAAGATAAACTGTCAATATCTTCTACGTGCCTCCACACTTCTAGACAGAATTTTCTTCTAATTTTATTACTGTTTCAGTTTTTTATATCTGGGCTGATTGTGTCAAAATTTGCTTTTCAGCCTGTCCTTGAAGAGAAAGAACGAAGCACTAAAGCTAACAGGCAAAGGAAGCAGGGCTGCAAAAATATTATCTCTAGCTGCTGGTAAGTGGTTGCAAATGCATGTAGTGTTCTGAATCTCTCTTCAACACCAGCATTGCCAGGCTTTTTAGGTAATAACAAGTTTTCAGTACTTGTCCATTTTAAATATTAATTTTAAAAAAAAATCTTTATCAGTCAGCAACTGTTAAAGACCTTCCTACATACCTAACTTTGCTTTCCATATAAATTTCATGGGTTTCCTTACTCCCAATACCAAAACAAAGAAAATGAAGAGACTCGAGATATAAAGCTAGGCAATAGTAATATTGTAAAGGACAAATTATATCACCTTGACATTGGAGTATGACCATTTCTTTGAATATAGTTCCTTTGAAAGCTATCCAACTACATACACAAGAAGTTGCTGTTCAGTGTGAGAACAGGCGGCAGGATTACGTTATCCTTACTTTACAAACCATTTATGGTTGGTTCATGTTAGAATCCAGCACAGGATCAGCGGGGAGTTAGCTCAGTGAGCTTTAATGAGAAGCCTTACAAATCCCAGTATTAACTTTCCAATGTTATATTCCTGTCCCGGACACAGAATAGGCTAAAGGGAATGTGTGTCTGTATCTCTTCATAAAGTTTTGTCTTAGCTCAAACTGGGAATAAGGATGGATTTAGGTGGGGATGCAGGCCCATGAAATGGAGCTACCAGCTTTCCTATGGGGATGGGTTTAGCATTTTGCAGAAAGGCAAGAAAGGGGAATGGGGGAATGGATAGTTTGAAGTACTGTTCTGGCAAGATTTATGGACAGTTCATCTGTCTGGAGTCCTGAATTATCTGCTTGTTCTAGAAATTCTGTGGTTAGCTTTTTCAAGTATGCTTCATAACCTAGGATCAGGTTTTTTTTTAATTTTTTTTTAAATTTTTTTTTTCTGGCACTATACATGCTTTGCTTCCTTTCATTTATTTTTATGCAAATGATTTGCATAATTGTTTAACTTTCACCTTTTTTTGAAAATGATTCCTGATGAAGCATGTGTATTCTGTTTAAAATGGAAAAAGCAAATAAACTCCTGAACAAATTGTCAGGATTCTTGCAGAGTTTCAGTTGTGCTTCTTTTAAAAAAAATTGCATATGATTTGAAAATTGGTTTGACATCTTTTCATTTTCTCAGTTATTTTTGTTGTAAACATTGCTTTTCTTTTGCAACATTAATTTCAAATTTGATTTTATTATACTAATTGCTTTCAGGGTGAAAAACTATATAGCGCATTACCCCAGCTCTTCCTTTGGGAAGGTGATGTTCTAAAACAGACAGATACAACATTGCACACATAAAATTATCAGATATTGAAGAGGTAATTAAATACCAGCTCTCTATATAGGTTTGTTGAACTTCAAAAAGCTAGTTGTCTTTTATGTTGGCACACTAGCTTTGTCAAGTTTTATGGAAGAAAGTTGTTCTAAACAGAGGGATATTGAGTGATAAAGTAAATGATTGAGTGGGGATTTACATAGGTTACTGCAGCTTATGTTTTATGTAACGTAATTGGTTAGCTTTTTCTTTTTCTGGTTTCCATCCTGTCCCTCTCCCTCCCTGCAGAGGCTGTGTTTCTTATTCCCCTGCCCTACAATGTATCTTATTCTGATACTGCCATTTTTTCACTGTTTTCTTGTGGTAGGTTTTAATTTAATGTTCATTCTACAAACAGAAATTCTGCTGGATAGGTGAAGACTTGAACTAAGTATGTGGGAAAACCGTGCCAATTCTGTTTTTTTTTTTAATCAGGCTCTTTGTGTTGTGTTTTTTTTTTTTAATGATTTTTTAATTAATAAGCACTGTATAAAAGACCTTGCAGGTTCTACCAACTCCTATTTTCTCACCTGTTATCAAGAGTTCGTTTGACCTCAATGTCTCCTGACTGCTCTCATTTCAAACCTGGAGTGACAGAGCTTGCTAGATCTATGTGGAACTTTCTGTTTTAGCATGTTACGAATTGCAATTCTACAAATGGTTTTAAAGAAAAAATAAGTGACTATTGTATTTTAATTTAGATTTTCTTAGTACACAATGGATGTGGCATTAACTTAAGATTGTCTTGTCATATGTGACCTTGACCTATAATAACACCTTGTTCTTCATTACTAGTAAAGATTTGATTCTTTCATGTTGTTTTCTCTTTTTCCGCAACTTTTATAGCTTCTTCCAGCCAGTCGCTGTGTATATCTTGGCTCAAAAATGCAAGATGAGGGGATCTTGCCTTTGTTTTCTGAAGACTAGACTGGGAAATACTTCCACACGCCATATTTTGAGATGTGTATCCTGAGCTCTGTGTTTTCTTTTTGCTAAGGCTTACTTTGTGTTATTTTCAAGTATTTGGTGTCACAGAAGAGTTCTCTGACATAATTAAAGTATATGACTTTCTCAGGGCCTTTCAGGCAAAGGTTTTCTTTCATTCTCTCTGCTGTCCTCTGTCTGGAGTAGGTATATTAACATTAGCAAGCATTATAGGATATGTTACCAGGTAACTTTAAAGATGATAAAGCGTGAAGCTGCTTGGGATCCCATCTTGCTGGGGTGCTGTATGCGTATTCTATTTTTTAGCATTAGTGACAGAAAAGTAAGTTAGTGAAGCTGGACTTGTTCTTTCTACTGCAATACTGTCGCGCTTTTTTTTTTTTTAATCCTCTGGTAGCAGGACTGGATGGAGACACAATTTAAACCTGTGTTTTAATTGACGCTTCCCTTGCTTTGCTTGCTACAGAATATTTTGGAACTAGTTACAGGAGATATCTACACCTTTTGAACACTGTAAAGTCAGTAGTGTTCAGACATCATCAAATGTAGTATTGCAAGGTAGGTATGCCTGAATACATGTGAAGTGTCATTGACTAAATTAATCCTAGCTGTAAGCTTTAACAGAACCAGAGCACAGTTGTATCAGGAAATAAGAACAGGATTAAGCAAATCCTTTTTAAAACTTGTCTGATATTTATTTGAGTAGGCAGAACTTTAAATTGAGGGATTTTATTTTAAAATTTCTAATGAGTATTTCTTAGCAGCACTGCCTATAATTCAGTTTCACTTGTTGCAGTTAAAGTATTTGTAAGGAAAAAGACTACGCTTTTTACCCTTAGGCTTTCAACATAGTGAATACATTTCTTTAGCTACAGATATGGAAAGCATTTCATGATATAAGTAGAATATTTTCAAATTGAGTTTTCTGTCTTTTGGTAAGCCCTATACATTCATAACTGTAGAATATGCAAAGTAGAATTTTAAAGCTTGTTAACAAAGGTTGGCTAGGCAGTTAATTCATGCGAGTCTTGTTGAGTACGCTTGTTTTTAAAAGAGCAAAGTAAGTCTTTCATCTTGCGGGCCACCAATGTGTTGGCAGACTGATGAGGCAGCATAGAAGCTTGATAAAGTCATGTGGGATTTTGAAGAAATAATTATCCATCCACCTGTGGATTAAATTTTATTGCTAGGATCAAGGAAATAACAGCAGAGTAGTTAAAACAATATATAGAGAGTAAATAAGTTTGCTAAGAAGACCAGGGTAAGGGAAGCAAGACTGAAAATGCTCAGCACTGCAGTCTTACATGTTTTTTATTTTATTCTCTGAAATTTGTATTGCTGTGAGACCAACTGTACTGAGACAAATACTGTGTGAGCCTTGCTGACAGAGCTGTTTGTCTTCTTTGTGAATCCTGCTGTTCATGTGCAGCATTTTGTATAGGTGAAATGGGTTGGAGTGAACTGTGATTTAGACCCTCTATGTGGTGGGTTGCTTCCCCCCCCTTTTTTTTACAACGTGCCAGCCAGTATTGCAGTCTGTAGGCTAGTTGCTTTTTTCTATACTTTCTTTTTTCCTGCCTTATTAATATCTACAACTCATGTGATTTGGGATGGAATGTAAATGATGATACAGAGTTTCTGAACAGATTCTGTAGTGTAGCATTTATTTGCAATTCCAGACTAAGACTTTGGGTTAATGGTTCTTGCGAAATGAAGGGGTCTTCTGCTTCTAAACCACATTAGCAGCAAGAGAACTCAACAGCCTAAATCACTAGCACATAAATGGAAGAATGAAAAAAATCTTCTGATTTGTTTTCTTATTCACTCAGTCAACAGAAAAAGACTTCAGAAATGGGGAGTCATACCAGAACAATAAAGACTTTTTGCATTATGTAAAGAAAAAATGTCAGATTAAGTAGAATTTACTTCTCAGTACAACCTGTAAGGACCTCTTTACATGTTTCAGAGATAATGGACCCTTATTAAGGACGGTGAGCCAAGAGCAATGTTTTAAAGTAGAAGAAAGTCTCTCAAGTGTTTTCAAGAGTAATATTAGTGCCTGGGTGAATTTACAGGAAGCATTTCTTTACTCATATCTTAATCTATAATACAATCCGTGTTATTCTGCACCTATGTCTATATTCAGTCAAGAGTTGAGTTTAGAACCATTTCTTATTTCTTAGAGCAGGAAGGATGTAAAGTGGCTGACTAGGTGGCATTGCATATGCAAGTCTTATTGAAACTGTGTCTGAATACCATTTTTCATTTAAGCTTGTGTCCCTGTATAAATGGAATGTGAAGTTTTAGGCATAAAGACCATTTCTCCTGTCAAAAGCTGACAACTTCAGTTTTCATTTAACTAACTCTTGATTCTTGAACAGAGAAGAATATTTTTATTTGATTTCCTACGCAATGCTCACTAGATTTGAGACATTGTTTATGTAATGTCTAGTAGCGGTGATGCATATATTGAATTCCTAAATGAAGATTTTACTCCTGTCCAGCTATGCTTTAAGCGAGTGAGAACCTTCGTGCTGATCTGAATGGAGATTTGCTGAAACCCTGAGTACCAAGAGACTGAACTAAGCAGCTATGTAGCACTGGGAGATGAGTTTTGAGGTGCTGAGATTAAATGATCTCATTTTTAATACAGCTATTTAGAGAAAAATAGTATATGAAAAAGCATCGTTAGCAAGAATTTAATCAAAAGTTGTTCAGATAGGTTTCACATATGTGTTTAGTAATGTCCAGTTGGCTGAGGTGGTCCAACAGTTGTGACATTGCATTCAAAATGTAATTAAAAATAGACAGTTATTTGATCTGAATGTTCATTCTTTTTCTTTGACTTTAGATGACTATAGGTTGTCTTTCTGTTAATCTTAGGAAACCTTTTAAATTCAGTGCTCTATTTCAAGTACTTTGGACTGGCATTTCCCATGCTCAGATTCTGTAATATGTTGCTGTGGTGGTGAGCAATGTGGTACATAAATAAATTTATGAGGGTAAACCTGTCTGTGAAAGAAATAGTTGGAATCTTGTAGAACTGTTGATACAACAGTAATAGTCCATTTTCCTTTAAAACCTGGAGCAGCCTCTAATACAGCTTTATGAAAAAGATTACTTAATTGTATGTAATGTAGTCAACTATCAAATAATTCACTTAAAATTCAGATCTGAGGGAAGATACAAAATCCGTAGACTCCTATGGAGTCCTCTTCACTTTCATACTGTTGGAGTGCTTTTGATGAAGAAAGAGGATGGAGTAGCAGCTAGCTGCCTGGAACTGATCCACAGCTCGTTGAGTTAAATGGGAATTTTTTTCATTGGCTTTGATCATCCTTGGGTTGAACCTGTACGCATTTGATCTAATTAGTAGCAAGCTTGGGAAATGCTGGTACGTTGGCTTTTCTAGTGTCTTACCTGCTGAGGTGGTAATTACATAAACCAACACATTTTTATATCTGTGATATGGCAAGTGTAGAAATACTGACAGTCGGCTTTCCCAGTGCTGGACCTTGATTTAAAAGCTAGACATTTTACTGCTATAGGTTGCATTTTCCTGAGAGTGAAAAAGGAGTTTTTTTAATGTCAAATGTTTAGTTGTGCAATAACATATGTTTACATCATCGATCTTGTTGAGGGTATACCTTGTAATGCTTTTTGTTTGTTTAAATCGTGTAAAGTAGTATGTTGGGAGGTGCCTTTACATTTTGCTTGAGTTTCAGGGTCAATCAGAGGAAACCCCTCTGCATAAAGCCAAGTTTGCATCAGGTTTGTAGGCTAAGCCATTGCTCAGTCGTAGTTCAGAAAGGCCAAATGTCTCATCTTAGTATTTGAAACATTGTTCTTCCTTTACCATGATCTAGATTTCTGCCATAATATTTTGTGCTGCGTTGCACATAACTGGGTGAGCTCTCCCTATGCCTTAGCTGCAGCAACGCATGAAGTTAAGATACTGTTCATTGCAAGGAAGGGTGGTGGGAACTGGCTGCGTGTATTTACACTGAACACAGAGATTCCGTGTGGATCTGTCCTATATTTGCTTTGCAAATATTGGCAGATACTATTGTGAGTCTGAATGATTTACAGTCTAAGAGTTTATGAAAACTAGCAGGCTTCCTAAATATTAGTAGCATGGAAGAGCAGGTATAAGGACCAAGGTAGAGGTGGAATGTTAGCTTGTATCCTTTCTCAATTTAGCAGCTGTATAACTAGCCATGAATCTGTCACTTGGATTTGCTTGCATTTCCTGTAGTTTGCACCCAGTTCTCAGCCCAATAAATAGGGATTCTCTCATGTTTCAGATGCATGCGCGTCAATGAAAACTAGCCTAAAAATGAGGTCTGCAGACGTCAGAAAATATTAAAAGGAGCCTCAATTTTTTTCACAGGGGCATTTAAGAATTACTGAAGCAACATTAAAGAGTACACCAGCAAGATGCTGAGATTTTACATGGTGTTTGCTGCTTTACAAGAAAAAAGAGTTTTTGTACCAACTGCAACATAGCACAGAGCATATGCCACTTTTGAAGCAGACATTACCGTCTTAAATAAGCATAACATATGCTCCAGTCACACTGATGAGTGAATGTGTATCATCTACAATGGTTTTAGGGTGCATGTATTACAAAAATATCTATGTATGCTTTAGGGAGTGATCCAGACCTGGGAGAAGGAATGGAGTAGGTGATCTAAGAGATTATTTTTTGTCTATAGGTACTGATTGATGAGCTCATATTGATAATTCTGCATTTGCATTTGAGAAGGGACCTAGGTAAGCCTTTGTCTCAAAAAAATTGCTAACATTTTTAGGAGGAGTACTGCATTTCTAAAATATATATCTAAGAAACAGGAGAACGAAAATATATACATTGTCTACTGCTTTAGTGTCAAATGGAATTAAGAGTGTAGAAAAATATTGTTTAATGTATTAGGAAGAAAGATGTATATATCTTGCTTGTTATAGATCTTGAAACAGCACAAGTAAATAATCAGGGTATTATTGAACATGCTGGGAAAACTTTGGTTTCGGACTCTGTCAGAAACCCACTGTTTGATGACTGCTGCAAGATTTTTGAGGATGTAATTAGAGAGTAGTTATCTACTGATCAGGTTCTGGATTTGGTTTCTTGTGTTTGAACATGTCAGTTTGTGAATTCTCTGGTTCTTCTGTAACTTACTGTTTCCATATAGTCTACTGTTTCAAAAAATTATCATCATTTCTGTTATACCTCCCAATACCTTCAAAAAAGAGGACCTTTGGAAAGCAGTGACTTGCGTACTTCTGCCCAGGATCACCCACAGAGAAACGTGCAGCTTATGTGCTGCACAACCACTCTGTGTATGTATGGATTGACTCTACAAAGTCTCCATACTAGTCCCTGTCCATCTCAAGTATAATTCAGTGGCGGCTTGTTTCAGATTTCTGGATGGTGATCAATCTGTTCACACTTAAATGTGTTGCAGCCCAGTGAAAGCACTGAGTATCCTGGATGAATGATATCTGAAGAAGTGAAATAGATGGTACGTAAGTGTAACCTGCCCCCGGAGTGGCAGATTGCCTGTGCATTCTTTAGCGATGACCTTCACCGGTGGGAATAGGCTGAAGTTGTGTCACTTGTGAGAACCATAGTGCTACTTTCACTTAAGCTGTTGCTGGGTACTTTGTTTTGCGGTCACTTTTTGAAGACACTGTTGGGTTGAGTTTAATGTTATTCTTACAAATTACAGTTTTTAGATGTAGATTCCAAAGGAAGTGAGGGCTGCGAGATGGTATTTGTACATCTGTTGTCAGTCCTTTTTTTTCTGCTTATCATTGGTCAAATTTCACAAGGGGTGTCCGGATCTCATAAGATAGCAAGTTACATGTGTTGGTTGAGAAAAAAAGGCTGAATAAAGGTGAGAGCCCCAATAATGGCTCAGCTAAAGCAGAGGTAATGGGATGAATTTGTCTCTTATCACTGAAACTGCAAACAAGCTTTGCCTCCTGACACAGAGGAAATAAAGTTTTGCTGGTTCTGCTGCTTGCAAAAAAAGCTTACGCTAAGCTACTGAGGATGAATTATGTTCCATTGGCTGACACATCTTACATAAGTGGAAAAGAGGATAGTGCTATCTGAAATATTTTAAAAGAACTGAGAATGGATGCTTTATGAAAAAGTCTGAAAGACAACACATGCGCTTCTATTTTAGAAGAATAGTGTGTGTCTATAGGGGAGGGCTTGAAACTGAAGACGTTATTTTCCAGTCTTGGAGATCATTAGCAAATGTTGGGATTTCATAGGAACTATAAACATAAGCTGTTAGATTGCTGCAGAGGGAGAAGGCTGCTTAAATGATAAACCTTACACTGACATATCTACTTCTTTTAAAGCTGTTAGCATGTTGCCATCATCGGGAGAAGGACACAATAGCTTGTCATAAATGTATCAACTTTCCTCTTAAAATGAACATCTCCATTGGTGAAGTATGAGATCTTAAATGAATTATTTTTTAACAAAAGCTGTTCTCATTTTGTGGTTTTAAATCCTTTGCCACAATTAAATTAAGTAGTAGAAATATTTTAGATGTTTGGAATATAAACTTAAAATTAAGAAACAGAATTTTGCAAATAGAAGTCCAAGAAATCAATTCATCCTTTTTTTTTTTTTTTTTTAAATTTTGGTTGTTTGATTCACTATAGAAATCACAGTGTATTCTTCCAGCATATTTTGTTTTTCAGTGCTGTGGATAAGCAGCTCTTCAGGGGGTGGAATTCTAAAATCTTCACCTTGTAGAGTTGCAAAGTCCATCAGTATGTTATGTTGGTAGCTAGATGGAAAGAAAAGGTAGGGCTTTTGTAGTATATCATGCATTTCAAGTCAGGCATAGACAAGGAAGATAGTAAAACCAGGTTTCTAAGACCTGAGAAGTGAGTGTGTAAATGTGAGATTTCTCTTTGTGTGACTTGTCAAGACACTTTTGTAGCTTTGATTCTTTCCCAAGTTTTGCATGTATAGTCAGACTTCTTTGCCCCTTCACTCTTTTGGAAAATATGCATTAACTATAAGTTCGGTTTTGTGTGGTAGCAAGCAAACTCATGGGAGAGAGCATTAAATTCCAGATAGATATAATTATGTTGCCCAGAGAAATTGTGGAAAATCCATCCCTGGAGGCATTCAAACCCAACTAGATGAGTCCCTGAGCAACCTCCGGTAGTTGGACCTGCTTTGGACAGGGTATTGGACTAGACTACCTCTGGTGGTTTCTCTGAACCTAAATTATTCTATGAATCTGTAATTCAAAGAATTACAGAAGTAAAGTTTGTATTCACTTCTAAAGGTGGCTGGTTCTGGGATGGGGTGATTGTTATCCTTAGCAGGAGTTAAGTCCTGTCATCCCTAAGCGCAACGCTGACTGTCCATATCTTGCTGTCATTAGTCTTTGCTTTCCTGGTGGGCAGCTTTGCTCCACAGAAGACTGTAACCATCATGAGAAGTTAAGATGTGGGAGATAGACTCTTATCATAACTGATGCATTAATTCCATGGAAGACTTAAAACTGAGATTTTAAACAAGGGTGTGCATACTGAGAGCAACTGGGACAAGGAGGAGAATTCCAGTTGCCAAACCACTGGGCTTTTTGTATGTGGATCATGCTTTCCTGGAACTCAGACTTCTTTCTGAAGTGTCCTAAGGTGAAATGACTGAACCCAAACAGACGGTTCATGTATCATGAAAGCAAGGTTCAACAAATAATCTTTTCCTTACAGTGCTTATTTGCTTAGCCCTGCAGTTTTGGAAAGTAGTTTATAGCTCCATTTTTCTGATCTTCCGCTTGTTCTGAGAAAGCCATTCCTTTGTGGTACCTATGACCGGTGAGAAGCCACAGTAGCAACAGTAGTTAATTATCTATTTTGAGAATTTGACATACCTGTTTTTCCCATTCCAGGGGAAATTACTGCAGTTTCAAAAGGTTGTGGAGAAATGTAACTCTCACTGAATTTTCTGTATTCTTTTCCCATTGCTTCTATTAAAGGTTTTTGGAGCAGTAGCACTATCCCAATGTACGCTTGGACAGTTTGTATTACAGTGGGCCAGCTGATGCCAATTTGATTGCTTGAGCACCATAGTACAAGGAAAAATTTTCCATGTAATTTGAAGTGGTTTGACAAAGAAGAATGTATTTCCCAGTCCCCATTCACCTTGGGCATAGATGCAGAAACACACATACAGACACAGACATACCCTGTTGCAACTAAACAGCTGCCTTTTGGAGATCATGCCTCGAGTGCGCGTGGTCAGGTCAGAATCTGGACTTAGGTGACCTTGCTTTGTTACTAGAAATAGTCAATGTAATTTGATTAAAAAAAAAAACAACAGTAATTTAAAATTTAATTGCTTTCCATTACTTGAAATATGAGATGTTGTATAAAAAATAAGACAGCAAGGTATGTTTACTTTGTTTACTGGCTCTCCTTCAAGATGCTGATCTGCCAAGCATATATTAGATAATATAATTACATTGTGAAAAGGTGTCTTATTTTATTTCACTCTTAAAATGTAATGCTGTGTAGTGCCTAAGATTTGCAGCTGTCAGACTACGTCTTCAGAGCATCACTGATGATGTTTAATGAAGATCTCATCACCAGATGCAAAAAAAAAATTTGTAGAAAACCATGGTGATATTTCCTGCTGGTGATTGCTAATAGGCTTTCCTTCTGATGGTGTGGCCAGCACCTTTTAATATTTGTAACCTGAGATTTGCTATTGGAATGGGCTCTCTAGCTTTTAGTCTCATGGGAAGCCACAGCATTACCAGAGAGATGTCAAGCATTCTTTCTGTAGAAAGCTGCTTATGGTAATTCTTGAGGGAGGAGGCCTGTGTTTTCTGTTGATCCTGAACTAAAATCCTGGATACAAACAAACTACATCCTGGGGATTGTGCCCAGCACTGATGACTGCTATGTGATGAAAGTGATCTTTGGGTTTTCTAGTCATCATCATCATCTCTTCTTATGAAAGGTGATAAATAATATAAATAATTTTTAAAGGTTGATTCTAAATATCCAAGGATAAAGGCTCTGGGCTGACCATTGCAGCTCTGACAGCTCCCTGCCATTTCTTGGTAGCAACAGGATGTCTTGCAAGTGGCATAAAAACCTGAAAACCTCCTTTTCTTGGTTTCTCTTGATGTTATAGAAACAGATATTGTTAGGTTTAGAAGTGAATATTTATATTCATGCCTTTGCTCTCTTTTTCATTGTTGCAAGAAAAAAATGGGCTATTTATTTTCTCAATGAAAAGCTGAGTGCTCCAAGATGAGATTAGCTCAACACAGGAATGAAGAACCTTTATTACAATGAGCAACTTTACCCAGATGACTTACTTACTGAAAATAATTAAGGATATCTGGGTAGCTAAAAACTTTCATCTGCTGTGCACCAGAAGGAGCGTCTGGTTTGTTTTGCTCATTTGTTTGCTTTGCTCATAGAAGTTTCCTTATTTTCCGAGCCAGCCAGGAAAACCAACATAATTATTTAAGCAAAACTCCCTAGTACACTATGATAAGGCCAAATAATTAAATAGATTCATACACTTAGAGTGGGTACTCGGAATAGCTGAAAAACAATGATTCAGCTGACACAAGTTGTTTTCTGGTGTATGAGGACAGAGAACAGAGTTCACCTGTCCTATACTACTGGTTGGACTTTGACGTCATTAGGACTGTTGCAGAAAGACTGATTTTTCTGAGATAGAGTGGGAGCTGAAATAACCAGTACCAGCATCAGCAAGGATTTAATGCGTTTAATTTGTTCTTCCAATGTGTATAAAATAATTCCATTTTAGGTGTCCACTCTCTTAGGAAGAAATCTTTTTAAGCAGGTAAATATTGTACTTTTAAAGCTGTTATCTACACAATGCCTATATTTGTAGGTAGAAATAAGCCAAAATAGCTTATTGAAAGAATTCAGTGGTACACAATAAAATTGAGGTTCTGTACTTCTTGTGCCATTGATTCCCAATGTATAAGTTCTCTTTATGAGAAAGTAATGCCTTTTTCAAACTACCTGCCCTTCAGTCTCAGTTTTAGATATTTAAGTTGGAATGGATGCTTTTGCTCCTTGTACTTCTGTAAATGATGGTTCCCAGAAGTATAAATATTATGCTTGGGCTAGTTAGTAAGTTCTTTATTTTCAAGGTAGCTGGCACCATTGAATCTGGTAACCTGGATAGAAAGGAAGGGGAAAAAAACCTCTGCTTTTGCATTGTGATTAACAGATACTGAGTAATTCTGGGTACATTAAGGAAACAGATCTGTTGAACAAAGCAGTAACAATTTATGGTTACTATGTAGAGTGAAATTTCGTCTTTAAGAGGAATCCTAATGGGTCAAAATCTGAAGCTTCTTCCGCTGAGACAAATAGAAATGTTACTTCCTTGAAAGGTTTTTCGAGCCCAAACTCTAAAATGCTGGAATATTTTCAGGTCTGGGTAGAGAAGTTCTTACTAGCTAGCTCTGTTTAATCAAATATGAATGTAAGGCAGATTAAAAAACTAAAATACAGTTTAAAATTAAGACCTAGAGAATTACATCACGTTTTGCTGCTGTCGTGCACACTGCTTTTGAAATGAAATGCTGAAACTTTGTTGTGATATCCTTGGTGCAGGTTTTTTTAGCAAAGTGAAATCTTTCTGGAGGTTAAAGTTTAGGAATATATCTGCTTAGGTGATTACAGTTTCTTCTTAAATAAATTAAGAGTGTTATGCACACTAGAGGCAGGATGCCCTTCTCTGGGATAAATTCTGTCCCAACAAGGTCATTGTAGAAGAATATTATATGGTCTCATTGGGCTGTAACTATAGATCAGTGATTTCATTTATGGGTGTGCTTTTTTCCTTTTCACAATGAACAATTTAATGCTTGGTAAAATGAGAAAATGTGTTGTATCTTTAAGTAATTTTTGGTTTGGACTGTTCTCAAAGGTATGAGGAGAAACCTTCAGCAGCAGGTGCAAAGCCCTATACAAGGCCTTTTAGAAATAAGAAATTATTTAGCTGTGGGCACTAGCTGCCTCTGTTCTTTCTTGTAGTGTGGGCAAAGTCTGTCTCCCACTGCAATGTACCATACTCGTACCATATTGAAACACAAATAATTAAAAAGAAGATATAGTAAAAGAAAAGAGTGGAGAGAAGGGGCATTCTGCCGCTAACATATTGGATGATGAACATTATAATAACTTTAACTTTTCTCCTGATGCATTTTTACAGTAGGCCTTAAAAATTAAGGATGCTTGTTTCGCGTGAAAGTTTTTAGTGATGCAGGCTCTGCTCCAAATGTTTCAGAAATATTTATTTAAAACAAACAGCTGTTTTTATTGGACTAGAGAGGGGATGCCATGTGAATAATGCTATAGTTAAAAATCTGTAACCTGACCTCAAGAGTGTATTGGCTTTGATGGAAGTCTTTTTCATTTGGATTTAAACAGAATTTTATGTTTGGCATTGTATCTGACAATTCCCACTCAACCCAGATTATTTCAAAAAGTGGGGGCCAGTTCATGCATGAACCAAATCACATTAGCTGGTTTTTTTTGGTTACTTGGTTGTGGGTTGATGCTAAAGCAGGGAATACAAAACAGTGGAAATAATTTGCATGTTTAGCAACCCTTTAATGTCAGCTACAGTGTTGTCTTCTGTGCTTCAGCTGGAAGAGCTGTATTTTGCAACTTGGTTAAGATGCTTGAGATTTTAAGAACCAGGTGTCACACTTCAGTCCCAAGGACAGTCAAACTTCTTGTAGCTCTTGTTGGGATACAAAATTTAGAAGACAAGCAAGTTTAAAGGAATTCACATAATCAAAATAACTTCAATTTGAAGAAATAAGTATCCTGAGTATTAAATTAAACAGGCAAATAAACTTTCAGCTGTACATAGCTTTTCTGTGTTGCACCCAATGTAGTATCCATTTGCTTCTTTTTACGGTGGGTAGTTTTTAAATATACTGTTTGGAAGTTTTAAAAAATCTGTTCTAATAACTAATGAAGCAACTTCCACCTTCATACATACAAGCTATTTACAGAACTCTTTCCTGTGTAGGTACATCTTTGCTCACATTTTGTGATTTGTACTTTGTCAAAAGTGATTTTTGTTGTATCCTCCTCTCTCTTCATACATGTTTATACAAGCATATTCTAAGTTTAATTCTGTCACGTTTTTGCTATATGAAAGGCTAAAGTTAGCACCAAACGTTTGTGCACAAGTCTTAGTGTAAAAAGAAAATAAAGTAATATGATAACTTTGTATTTCAAAGATGGTTGTGAATGTATAAAGGCCTGTCTTGTTCTGGGTAACTTTGTCTGGACCCAGACAGTTTTATGTGATTGAATTGCTTTTATTGAGATGGTAGAATTGATGATGTCAAACAGAACTTCTTTTTTTCAGTTGCATATGTCATATATGAAAAATAAATATAGCTCTGAATCAAAAGGTCAGCTTGGAAATATCTCAGTCTTAGAATGTTTGAACTTGTGTTCCAAACTCTCATGCCTTCATTCATTGTTCTAGTAAAAATGATGTCTGGCAGCTGATAAAGGTTAGTGCTAATAAAGAGCCTTTTTACTTTCAAACTCATGAAGTGAAACAAACCAGTATGCTTTAGTTTTCTCTTTCATCCTGTTTCTTTGTGTAGTGGTACTTTGAGAGACACCTGAGTACGGCTCATTGTACCTTCTGCCAGCTCTTACCTCTGTTGTGGTTTAGCCCTGGCAGGCAGCTAAGTGCCACACAGCCGCTCGCTCACTCTCCCCAGGTGGGATGGGGAGAGAATCAGAAAGGTAAAAGTGTCAGAACTCATGGGTTGAGATAAAGACAGGTTACCAGGTAAAGCAAAAGCCGCGCGCCCAAGCAAAGCACAACAGGGAATTCTTTCACTACTTCCCATGGGCAGGCAGGTGTTCAGCCACTTCCAGGACAGCAGGGCTCATCACGCATCACGGTTTCTTGGGAAGACAAACTCCATCACTCCCAATGTCCCCCGCTTCCTCCTTCTTTTCCCCAGCTTTTATTGCTGAGCATGATGCCACATGGTGTGGGACATCCCTTTGGTCAGTCTGGGTCACCTGCCCTGGCTGTGTCCCCTCCCAGCTCCTTGTGCACCCCCAGCCCCCTCACTGGCAGGGCAGCACAAGAAGCAAAAAAGTCCTTGGCTCTGTGTAAACACTGCTCTGCCGCAACCCAAAACATCCCCACTATTTTCATCAAAAATCCAAAACACAACATTGTGTGAGCCTCTACGAAGAAAATTAACTCTGTCCCAGCCAAAACCATGACACCTCCTTTTACTCCACATTTAGAATCAGATAAAGAACGGTACCCATAACCATTCAGTGAGGCCAGCAGAGGAGGTAAACTGAGCTTATGCCATTGTTCTTACACTTCTTTGTGAATGGAGATTCTTTCAGCTGCTGTTATCTCCAGAGGAATACAAACTTTTCAAACTTTGCACCGCCTCTCCTGTTTAGGGCTTTGTCATTAGTCCGTTTAGTTGGCCAGCAATATCTTTTTAAAGGCATTTTGAAGGCAGTGATGATTACAGAGTTTTTGTTTATTTAAAAGGAAGTTATTGGAGCTTTCTGTTGTCATGAATTCTTAAAGCCTACTGACTTGCCACGTGCTTCCAAGGGTTATCTTAAAGAATTACTGTGTTCAGGGCAAGTAGTTGTCACATCATGTAAGACCCAAATAAATATTTTAAACAAATAGGTCTGCTGAAAACATGTGAGTAGTGTTGAGGGAATTGTATTCTTTTATATTTTTTCTACTGAAGGGTATTTATTAGGGTGAGTAGATGGGCACTGCTCATTTTTGGCATTTATTGATAAGCCTGCTACCTCTCCAGGTGGCTCAACAAAAAAAATAACACTGTGGCACTGCTCCCATTTTATTTTTATTCCTCTCAAACTAGTTAGTCACCTGTCTCTGTTCTCATTTAGAGCCATCTGCTGGATTTTTTTCCTTCTGTTTTTGGTTGTTCTCCACTCTAAAGTCACCAAGGAATCTCCAATAGGAGCTGATGCAAAGTCTTTGCATGTTTGCCTAGAGTTGGGCTCAATTATATCTTCTTTTTGTCTTCTTCTCTTTAGCCAGCTTGTGAGTTTAATTTTCACCAGCCCATCCTTATGAATTAACGCATGCAACATCAAATTATTCCTGTCCTTAGTGGATTGTTCTACCAATTTTCATTATTAGTATAATATTTTTCTTACTTTCTATGTTGAAATATTAAAGAATGAGGAACAAGTGAGAATCCATCCTCTGTTGCGTTTGTTCTTATAGAATCATCTAGGTTGGAAAAGACCTTCAAGTTTGACAAGTCCAACCAACCTGACCTACTGAGTCCCACCACTAAACCATGTCCCTTAGTGCTATATCCACCTGCCTCTTAAATACCTCCAGGGGTGGGAACTCTACCACTTCCCTGGGCAGCCCATCCCAGTGCTTGATCACCCTCTCTGTGGAGAAATTCTTCGTAATATCCGATCTAAAGCTCACCTGCCACAGCTTGAGACCATTTCCTTGCATCCTATCACTTGTCACCTGAGAAAAGAGACCAACACCCTCCTCACTGCCTCCTCCTTTCAGGTAGCTGTGGAGAGCGGTGAGTTCTCCCCTCAGCCTTCTCTTCTCCAGACTAAACCCCAATTCTCTCAGCTGCTCCTCCTAAGTATTGTTGTCTTCACCAGCTTTGTTGCTCTTCTCTGCACACTCAGTATCCTTCTTGCAGTGAGGGGCCCAAAACTGAACACAGTGCTTGAGGTGTGGTCTCACCAGTGCTGTGTACCAGGGGATGATAGCTCCCTAGTCCTGCTGGCCGCACTATTTCTGATGCAGGCCAGAAACGCATCTTTTTGCAGCTCCTGCTCCCAGCTGCTTCTATTGGGCTTGCACCAGATTACTGGGACTCTGGATATACCAGATCTTTCTCATGTCTTGGCTTACCCCTGCCCCTCTTTTCCCTTGTTACTAATTATATGATTTTCCCCTATCCTGTACTGTATGTTGATGTATGTGGCTGTTGAAAGAGTTTCTCTTGCCGCCACCCATCTGTTCAAAGAAATGTATGAAGACTCCTCATTATGGTTACTGTATTATTTTCTTAGTACCTATCCTTATGTCTATTCTTGCTTTGCTGTTTTAAAAAATAGCTGTTGTCAGTGATACAGAAAGAATCAAGATAGATTTTATCTATCAATAAATGACAGATTTTAGGAGGTAAAGAATGAAGTTCTACAGATTTTGTTTAGTTGGTGTGAGGTTTTATATTTGCCTTTATTTTTCTGAGTGGTAGTGTAATATTTATCCTGGTATTTTATTTGTAATAGATTATTGGAATCAGTTCAATCAGCAGTTGCTTGAGACCACTGAGATCTGATGTAAACCACAGCATTATAGCTACTGGGTAATCAGGAGTGAAATTTGTAGATATTTACATATATTTACATTTGTTATAGAGTTCTTACTGTGCTCTTGCAACTCTTCTGCAGGCCAGGTTGCCTCTGGTTAATGACATGTTTTATCCATGGCTTTGAACTCTTAGTAACTGATTTTTTTCTCTACACAATTATTCTGTTTGATGACTTTGCATTTCTGTGGTATCAAGCTTAAACTACAGGAAACAGTCTGAAGCGATATTGGCTGTCGTTTGTCATTTGTGATGGAGAACCATGTCAACACAGTTGAATTTAGTTTGACCTCAGTGATTTTTCCCTCCAAATGTCAGTACGAAAAAAGATCTTGATGTCTTCTGGAGAGATTTCTATAGAAAAGGGAGTCAGCTTGAGTATCTGGATTTTAACATTGATGATCTGGATGAGTGAGCAGTGATATATGTTCTGTGTCAGGCAGAACAGCTTGAGGGAAACGTATATATGTTTTCATCACTGGAGTTCAAATAGTTTTTATTTCACTAGTTTAAGTGCCCCATCTCAAGTCCAATGTATAATGGAAAGGTGGCTTTACACTAAATTCTGAAAAGAGACAGCAGTCCAGTCACAGTATGAGTCAGTAAAGAACATTTAGATTTTTAAGCAAAAAAAAAAAAAAAGAGTTTTACAGCTGAGGACCGTGTGTGCTTGTCATGCTACTGCATTTCTCACAGTTGATTTTCTATTCCAGTTTAAACCTGTGGAGAAACCTACTTAGCAGATATAAAACAGACTATCTTTTGAAAGAAGATTGGCCTTTTAGACCCCAAAGCAGCGATCAATAACAGGTACATCCCTTCCATTTTAAATCACAGCACAAGTGGCCCATTATCTAACGCAAGGCATATCTAATGAATTATTTCATTGAATCAAGGCTGATGTGTAGCTAATAATACTGAGGCATTCCTACAGTCATTTATTTAATAATGTAGAAATAAAAGTTTTAAGAGAGTTATAAAACAATACAGTCAAAGTGCAGGTATTCACTAAAGTGCTTTGAGTGAGCATTTTTAATTTTTTTTTTTTGGTGAAACTTGCTCATTTGCATCAACTGAGGCAAATTTGAAAGAGATTATCTGTCAGTTCTAAATTTCCCTTGCTGCTGTTATACATCTTTATTTATGTTTAAAGTGTTCCTCTTTACTGCTGATATTCTTCTTGGTGCTTTTTTAAGCAGTTGGGCTCAATCCTACTGTCAGTTAAACCGGTGCAGCTACATGAAGCATCTGACCCATAGGTCAACGTTCTGTCTTTTACTCTCATAAAGGACTGAGATACTGAAATTATGAACTACAGAAGAAGTGCTGCGTGGTAGAGAGAGGGTGGCATGCTAATGTGGGAGATCTTTGAATAAAACTTCATGTCTCTTTTCAGAAGGAGCGATGAAAATAATAAAAAAAAAAACACACCAGATGGCTACTTAAGGAAGGTCATCTAAAGAGGATTTAAATAGAGGGCAGTGCCCAGGAACCTTCACTTCTATAGCTGCTTAAAATATATGTTTTTCTCCTTGTTGTTTTTGTTTTTAATATCAAATAACAAAGTCCGACCGTTACAGATGTGAAAATAGGAAGGAGCATTATATTGTCTAGATTGACAGTGTGTATGGGACAGTCAGAGGGATTTCATCTGTTCTGTCCAGTAACTTTGGCCAGGGTAGGGCACATCTTCCAGATAGACATTCAGTCTCAGTTTAAAGTTAATGGAAATTATATCACGTACGTTCCCAGGTAATTTCAAAGAAAAGGAGAGATTGGATAATAGAGTTCCTCAATCAACTAGAGAAGAACGTTAATGAGTAATGGCTCTTAAGCAAAGACATGTATGCCTATAATTTGTGTGTGTGTGCGCATATACATGCATGTAAGTGCATACACATAAATAAGCACATGTATACAAATGGCACTGACATGAATGATCATCCTCTGCAGCAAATTAGTTATCAGCTCCTAGATAGTATCTATCCCAAATCAAGGCGTGTTGATAAACCGGGGAACTATTCTATCTTGACCTTGCTCCCTACCTCAGCTTTACCTAAGCTGGTGTTTTTCCTTTCCAGATATATCCCTTTGCACAGTATGTGTCTTGGGCTTTTCTCATCTTTTCTTCTTTCCTCACAGATGTTGAAAGTGATCAGAGTGCTTCCATGTATTCAAACCAAGATTGCAAACTATACGTGTTTAATTTGCAAGAAGTGTAAACAATTTAATTGTGCTTCCTATTTTCAGGGCTTGCTCTTTAATTCATGTGTGGTAAAGCTGCTTAAATTACATGCTGGTAGTTTCAAGCCATGATTTATTTTTCCACATATTTGAGATAGTCTTCATGTTGGTGGTTGCAGTTGCCAGCTGCCTTTCTTGTTACTGTTTGTTTAACCTTCAAGGCCACATTTCAAGAAAGCATTACAGTCTTATAAACTTATAGATGTTTGGAAATAATGAAATTTTAAAAATAATTAACATGGAGACTTTTTATTTGCTTTTTGGGCTTGCAAAATTACTAATTCACATTTCTAAGTTTCTTCCATAAGGAATGTATGCTTACAAAGTGAAAATAAAATGAAAGCTCAGTTTCTGCTTTCATCCTCCCATTCTGAAAGCTGGAGACTTCAAGTAGAACGCCAAGGGATATGGGATGCTCTATAAAAATTTGATAATGAAAGGGAAGAAATTCATGGAGACCTCTGCTTTAATTTTTAACTTTTTTTTTTTTTTTTTTCTGAACTGGGAGGAGGGCCAGTTTTCCTATCCATGTTCCTCTAAATCTCAAAAAAGGGAGACAAAGATGCCTGACTGATAACCACTTGGCTTTTTTAAAGATGACAAGAAAAAGTACCTTCAGTGGAAGAAACTATGATTTCCTTCTTTTTTTTTTCTCAAATACCACAAAGAAACAAGTTCTTCTCCCTCCCTAAGCATAAACAAGTCAACAACAGAAATTTAGCTGATTTTCTTTTCTTATTTTTTAAAAATTTCTACATTTACTCAGTTTTTCATTCCAGTGTGTTAGCACTTGTCCCTTCTAAAACTTTACAGACACTTTGAAGCAGTTAGTACAAGTTACACATGTGCACAGCTACTTAAACCTGTGAATTATGATGGAAGACACTTCCATTAAAGTTTATGATGTGTAGATAAAGGCTTCTGAGATTTTCAATTAATTTGAAGAATTAAAGCATTACAGCTATTTTTCCTGCCTTGTGTGAGGTGAAAAAATGGTAACCTGCTCATTAGATATGGGTAGTATTTAAAAAGGAAAAGTCGTTCTGTTTTCTTAATACTTCTGAAATGAAATTACTAGTTTCTCATGGATTTTTAATAGGCTCCTAAATAAAAGGAAGAACAATTATTAAGCAGGCTACTGCAATAAATAGTGATAAGTATAATGACATTGGAAAATAGAGGTACTGAAATAATACTTTTTCTGGTTGATTGTGCATATGGTATGCATTACAGGTTAATCTGAGGCCAAAAAAACAGACGGATTAAATTTCTGGATAGCATTGGATCACAGGGCAAGAGCAGTCTTGGGGTTTTGTTCTGGTATTTCATTTTCTAATGTTTTTCTTTAGTTAGCTCAATGTATTGTGTGAGAGGGAGAAGCTTCTCCAGAATGTGATTCAGAGCAGGTGCCTCAAGTGGAAAAAATATTTTATTTAGTTTACAGAAGGAAAACTTTCATTCTTCAGGATGCTGACTATTCTGCTTTAATCTACTGAAGCAGTTAAGGAGGTGTTTAGTTTAAAACATTACAGAACCATTGGAAAGTATAACTGCTTTACTGGGTTACTGTCAGATCAAACGGCAACTTACAGAAGGGGAACTAGAGACTAGGCAAGGATTAGAGGAGAGGGGAAAGGCCTTTACTATAAAGAAATAAATAAATGTCTGAAAGGCAGTGTCCAGAGAAGGTAGGATGTTTGCAAAGAATGGGAGGAGGTAGTGGAAGAGGAGAGTGAGCTGATGTATAACTATGGCTGTGTACGAGCTTGTTGCCTTGAGAGGGAAGAAAGTGGAATATGGAGAATAACTCAATTGGATTAAAAAGTTGAAAAGAAACAATGAAACATGAGGAAGTTTTAGAACTAAATACACTTTTTGGAATATTGGCAAAATGGGGGAAAAGAATATGAAAACAGAGTTACATAAGGCATTTAAAAATGTGTAATAGATATATAGGGGAGATAGAGTAGGTTAAAAGAAGATATAGCATAAAGTATTTAATATGCATCAGGAATTCTAGGGGAAGTAAGTGAAGACTTTTCCTCTCGTTTTCAAACGGTGTTACCTCCAGCCCTTCCTATTCACACCTTGCTGCACTGTCTGCTAGCACCCTCTAGATGGTGTTGGGGGATACAGGCACGTTGAATTTCTCCTGACTTCTCCTATGAGTTAGGATAGATACGTGTTTTTTTATAGTGTTATTTTTGACAAAGTGTTGGCATAATTGTAGGTGGTGTTGGAGCCAGTGTAGATTTAAACACTTAGATGAGGAAATCAAATACAGTCATGAAGAAAATGGTCTGTTATCCTTTATTTAAAACATTATATACTGTAGCATGTTATTCCATAAGGAGTTATGAGCATATAGCAGAGTATTTCTATGGAAGCCATCTCTGGTGGGGATTATGTAGGTTTTGACTTTGCTTTTCTTTGGGTTGCATGCCCGTGTTTCTCAAAGGCAGGACACTGTTCCAGAGCTCCAAGGTTTCCTTTTCTTGCCACAGCTAAGTCAGTATATCTGCTTTCTGGTAGAGCGGAATGAACAGAGTCCTTATGATAATTTTCTAATTTTTTTCTGTAATGTGCTAGTAGTTGCACCTGCTGTGTTGTTTGAAACAACAAAACAACCCATCACCCCCCAAATACCTGCTGGAAGAAATGAAGTGCCATTGCAAGAATATTTTTGGCTTGCCGTATGTAAGAATGGAAATCAGTGTTACTGTTTTGTTCTTCTCTATGTTTGTCTTTGAAAACAAAAATCCTAAAATATTTTTAAAAATACTGAAAAGGAAGACTTTGAGTAGTCATCCTTTCCCTTGAAAATCATAAAATATTTTAAACTGTTCTGCAGGACACAAAACATACAGCGTTGCCTCTTTAATCGTTACTGTTTAGTGGGGACACACTGCTTTGTGTTCTGTGGACTATGCTAAATATGCACAAGCTTAACATTAACCGTGCAGTGTAACGTCTAGAGTAAATACTGGCAACAGAAAGAGATTGTACCCTGCTTATTGCATCATTATTCCCATGTATTCATCGGACAGTGAACAGCTTATAAGATAGCACATAGGCTGCCAGTGAGGTTGGTGGTGAATCTTGAGTGGAAGGCAACATCCTGTGCTTATGAGGCAGCATGCTATGAGAGAAAGCATGTGACACTGGCATCTCTATGGCCACAGCACTGAGCAACTGGATGCTTAAAAATGGTATAATTTATGCCAGCTTCTTACAAGTGTTCCCTTTAGAAAAACAAAATGAGAAACTACTGTTTCCAGTCCCCACCAACTCTGACTGCAGGGTAGCAAAGCAAACCTGAACTGCCGTTGCCCCACCTTGTGCCACCAACTAGCTGAAGTCTCCTGCAGGACTTAGATTATGACTGACTACAGTTTCCAGATGGCTTTCAGTAGTGCATCCTGTATATGTCTGTTTCTAAGTGTTTGATATTTTATCCTAAGTAAAGGAGTGAAAGAAATGGCTATTCAGTACTTCTGCTCTCTCAAATCTTATCTTGGTTTGATGGCTACATGTATATGCACAGAACCATAGAATCACTGGGGTTGGAGGGGACCTCTGGAGATCCTCTAGACCTCAAAGCGGGGTTGACTAGAGCTGGTTGCTCAGGTCATTGTCCTAGTTGGCTTTTGAATATCTCCAAGGAGGGAGAATCCACAATGTGTGCCAGTGCTCGAATACCCTCACCATATTTTTTTTTTTTCCTTAGGCTTAAATGGAATTTCATGTATTTCAGTTTGTGCCTATTGCCTCTTCTCTGTTCACTCAATACCACTGAGGGCTCCATCTTCTTTACATCTTCTAGTCAGGTCTTTATGCACATTGATGAGATCCCCTTTGAGGCTGAATAATCCTAGCTCTCTCAGCCTCTCCTCATATGTGAGATGCTGCAACCTGTTAATCATCTCTGTGGTCCTTCGCTGGGCTTTACTGGGAAGCCCAGAGATGGACACCATACTCCAGGCCTGATCTTAGCAGTACTGAGTAGAGGGGAAGGATCACTTCCTTTGACCTACTGTCAACATTTTCCTAATGCACTCCAGGATGTTATTGACTGTCTTTGCCGCAAGAGCATATTACTGACTTATGGTCAAGTTGTTTTCCATCTGGATCCCCAGGTCCTCTTCTGCAAAATTGCTTTCCAGCTGGTCAGGTCCCAGCATATATACTGGTGCATGGCATTGTTTATTCACAGGTGCAGGATTTTGCTATTCCCTTCGTTGAACTTTGAGGTTCATGTCAGCCCATTTTTCCAGCCTGTTGTCATCCATCCAAATGGCAGCACATTCATCTGGTGTATCAAGTGTTCTTCTCGGTTTTGTATCATCTATGAAGTTGCTGAGGGTGCAATCTATCCCATCCTCTAGGTCATGAATAAAGATGTTGAATGGTATTGGACCTTGCATTGACCGCTGGGGCACACTGCTGGTGATTGGCCTCCAGCTGGACTTTGTGCAGATGATCGCAACACTTCCAGCCTAGCTGTTTAGCCAGTTTTCAGTCCATCTCACTGTCCTCTTACCTAGTCTGTACTGCATCAGTTTGTTTATGAGGATGTTACAGGAGACAGTGTCAAAAGCCTTATTACAGTCAAGATGAACAACATCTACTGCTTTCCTCTCATCCGCCAAGCCAGTAGAATCTTCATAGAAGGCTATCAGATTGGTCAGATGTGATTTCCGCTTCATAAATCCATGCTAACAGCTCCTGATCACCTTCTTGTCCTTCTTGTTTTGGAAATGGTTTCCAGGATCCACCACCTTCCTAGGGGTGGAGGTGAGGCTGACTGGCCTGTAGTTCCCCAGGTCCTAGTTCTTGACCTTCTTGAAGATAGGAGAGGCATGTTTTCTGCCACCTCTGTCTTCAGCTGAACTTACCTTGAGAAGACCTTTAGATTACAGTTACCTTTTTTGATGTAACTTGCCTATAATTTTTGTAAAGACACTTTTAATTTAGACACTGCAAATGCAATAATAGCATTCATTGAATTTAGCTTTACTATATGTTGATCAAATCTTCACCTTAAAGTTGGGAGCAGGTTAAATTAGTACTGAATATAAGTAATGCAGTATGATAAAAGAAGTGTAATATATCTTGTAAAATTTTTTTTTCTCCCTTCCACTTCATTAGCTGGAAGCAGCCCAGGTTAATTGAGAGTGGGAACTCTGTTCCAGACTACCACCTTTAGAGAATAATCAGTTTTCCTCAGAACAACATGAAGAGATTGTTAGGGAAGGCACTCGTAAAGGCCTTCCTTTGATGCACATGAGAAATCATTTATGTGAGCTAGCAGCTCCCTTCCCATCAGTATGAAACTTAGCAACATTCACTCTGGTCATGGAAGGGGAAGCTTGCAGATTGGTGCGAGCAAACCAGGACACCAGTCAAGCTGAATTGATTTAAGTCATAATTAAAAATAGATTCTTTAAAGGAGTAGGTAATCTTGTGTATGTTTTATGTTATTTTCTTGAAAATGCCTGGTTCTCCAGGTTGGCAAAAACTGGAAGAAGTTGTTTGGTAAATAGCTGTAGTCTTTTATGCTAAAGTTAGCATTAATTTTGCTCAACATAAGTCTGTATTATGTACTTTTAAGCAATTATAGGACCTAACACAAATTTAATCAGTTTCTTAATATTTTATTTTGTAAGATTCTTATTTTATAAAATAATGCTCAATACATTTCTTATTTATCAGCATATGGTTAGTTTTGATTTGGGGCATGTACAGTTGCATTTAGATGGAAATTTGAACTTGTTTAAGAATACAGAAATTATTTGGGCCAGCAGGTATCTCGTCTCAGGTCTGAGGGTCTCATCACCCTGTCTGCTTTGGACATATGCCAGGAAAAAGGCTGCAGGATCCCCTTTTCCCTTTGCATCAAGAGAAAACAACAACTTTCTCAGATTTCGTACCACCTTAAATTCAGACCAGGGCAGTAGATTGGCTTCCTGGGATGCATTGCGTGCAGTCAAACCCCAAGATGATCCGACTGTCAGGAGGAATCTGTAATGACTGAAGCAAATGATTGCTGTGACTGTTGCAACATGATTGCCTTCAGCGCTGTTTTACTAGCGTATTCTGATGACGAATTAGACCTAGCATACATAGGGACAAATAAAGAATAATGGAATAAAGTATAAGTATATGACTCTATAAACCTACCTCAGAATGTACAGTGTCTGAAAGGTTAATATCAGATGTAACAGTTAATGCAAGTGCTGGCAGCTCACATACTGGTGTGGCTTCTAAGAAATAGCTGCAAATGTACTTACCTTGCTAACTGACAAAATCTGATTTCTGTATTTTGGTGAAATTAAGCAAGTAAAATTAAGGTATTGCAAGAGGCAAAATTCTTGATATTTAGGTTTTGCTATAGGAGCTCTTTAATCTTTAAATCAGTTCAATAGCAGTATGTAATACCATTTGCTAAAACAGCGTCTATATTGCATGCTTATGTTTAAGGAGTCTGGTTCATCAAGGATGCCTTAAGCTATAGGGTTCCCCAGCCCTGTTTTGCAGTGCTGGTGGCCGCAGCATCTTCCAGCTCTGTACGCATGTGCCGGTAGAAGTTTTGTGTTACCCTGGAGGTGCTGGTCGTCTGCTTTCAAATAGCTTGCTGTGGTTTGAAAATACATTTCTCAAATGTGTACTCTCAACATTGCAACTTCAATGTTCAAAAAACGTATTTTTGCACCATTGTTATTTTGTGCTTTTACTCAGAACTTAATGAAACAGCTGGACAGTTGTTAGTTGCTGGAAAGGGGAAGAGGATTCTGCAGTTACTAAGATTTCCACTTCTGTCTGAAGTCACATCCTTTACCCAAACCTGTGAAGTCTGCAATTTCTGAATTGGAGATTTTTGTCAAAGTTTTATTTTTTTGTCAGCAAAAAATAATTTTGTCATTCGCCAAAATGGAAAAATTATCTTCCTTTTGAGATTGTTTCCGAATGACTGTGTGTGTGTGTTTATGTGTATGTATAGGAACATACCTGTTGGCATTCATGAGGAATGCTTTCGGGAGAACAAGGACTCATTTCGAGAATGAGGACTTGCTTTGTGGAATGATTCTTAGAAATTTTTCTGACAGGTGGCTTACTGTGTTATGTAGAACCTGTATTTGTTTTTTCCTCTACAATCGGAAAGCCTTTGGCTTTGCCGAATACTTTTTTAAAGCCATTAATAGATATGCTGTAAAACTTCATGTCTTGTACTGTATGTTCAATACTGGTGATACTGATATGGCCAAATCTGACATGCAGGAAGAACTGAGCAAATTAAACAGATGCCATTCGGATGGTAAAAGACTGTTCTAAAAGTACTTGAAAAGGGAAATGAACGTTTTTATTGAGCAAGTAGTTATTCAGCTTTTAATGTAAACTGTTATTATTCTTCAGTACTACTTCTGCGTCATCATTTGTCAACAGATCTGTCTAGGGCCAAATGTTCTCAGTCTCAGTACTGCTGCTGAAGTCAATATGGCTGTTCTGCACAGTTCCTTTACCCAAAATAAGGAAGCAATGAGAGGGGAGGAAGTCTGATCGCTTTCCCTTCTTTTCCTCCATATTCTTGTCCTTATTGTACTGAGATTTACTTTGTAAGAATTGGCAATAGAAGGATTTTCATCAAACTTTGAACTATTGAATTATGCTATTTTTACAGGAATTTACCAGGCAGAGGTCCAAAATGAAATCTGTACATCATTTAAGGTGTTTTTTTTCTTTCAAGAAACTATTCCTTTGCATCATTAGGTTCATTCCACGAAGTGGCAAATTTCATCTGGGAGTGTCCATTGCTTATGTTACAGGGAAAATGAGGAATACTCAGGATTGTATGGAGGCCAAAGGTTTAGGAGACTGTCACATTCTGGTTTCCTTTTTTTTTTTTTTTTTTTATATCCAAGTCTGTTAAAAGTATTTTTCATTTTACATTGTTGCAGTCATGGATTGGTATTTAGAGAGGAAAACAACTTTTCCCATTTTCTGCAAACCCAATTTTAGGTGTTTCACGCATGGACAGTGATTTTACAAGTTATCTTCATAATGTGCAGAGAAAACTAAGGGTCTCAGTTATGCATAAAATTGTGAGAAAATCTGTTTTATATTAAAATTAGTGGATTGTGTGTCTCCTCACCTTTGCTATTGCTATGAAACTCTTGCATTGCAGCCAAACCACATGCTTTAAGTTGCAACATGACATTTGAGCATGTGAATGACTGTTGATTTTCACTGGGCTATGTACGTGCTTATAGCTCCATAAAAAAGGATTCAAAGAAGCGTGGCGGTTCAGACTGCACTTGGATAGCTGCAAGTTTGTGCTTATGCTCAAATTCCAGTGGAATCATGCATGAGAGTCTAGTCAAAAGTCCCATAATTAAAAGGCAGCTAGAAGTCTGTGAGATAATGACTTTGGGACAAGTTCTTTGGGGTTTCAGTAAGTTTGCAAATTGTACTGCTGAAGCCTCATTTTTCTCAAGTACAAAATTAGCTTTATTTTGCCCTGAGTTGCTACCCTCTGCAAGCCCAGGGAAGGGCCTTGTGCAATGAAACGCTGAGCAGAGTTGAGTTAGTTTATGATTTTAATGGAGAGACTGAAAAATCAAGCAGGGACTCAGCTGATGCCAAGAAAGACTTAGCAGGGGAGGTAAGGAATGGTTGATTAACAAATGGAAGTTCAAGGAGAGTTGAGACCCCATATGACCTGTGTACAAATGCCCCAGCATTACATATGTGGGGCAGTGCAGTCCAATGTTTTTAACGCAAGTGTCCCCATGTGTCTGTGCCGTTTTCTTTTTTTTTTAATTGCAGTATCAATCAAGATAAGATGTTTGAGATTTAAGTCAGCAGAATAGTGATGGCTTATGTTGTAAGGTATAAAAGTTTTATCATCACTTCTTTACGGTAACTTATATTAGTATTACTGGTGTTGCTTGTGAGGCACAAGTGGTAATCTTCAGATCATATCAGTAAGTTTTTTATGCTGTACACTCACTATTGTTTTTGATATACAGTATACCAAAAATGCTTTACAGAAAAGTAGTTTATTTACTGTTTAGAGGGTTTTACATTTTTTTTGTAGATGGCTTCCATTTCCCTTACCTGTAAATCTAAACTATAGTTATTCCATTGTTGTATATAGTCCAGAAAGGAAGTTATTGTAGCACACATTCAAGAAGCCTGTAAGAATTACTTGTAGTAAAATTCAGCACCTAAACAAAGTGCTCCTAAGATTTAGTACCTTAAAACTATAGAAAATAAAAACTTGCTCTGTAGCTAATGAAAGGTGTCTACCTTTTCCCATATGAAAAATATGTAACATTTTGTAGTGTCATGAGATAGGTGTTTAAAACAGGTTCCTGATTTATAAGGTAACTTTGCCTGTCCTGCTCTGGAAGTCAGAGTAGTTCTCAAAGATAAAAGCCTTAATTTCTTTGTAAAAATATGAAAATTGGGAGTGGCTGTCTGGTTAGGCTATGTACATAATATGGTTAATTTATTTGTACCTGTGAGGGATGAAGTTCATTTGAAGTAATTTAAACATTTGAGAGGCTTTGGAAATATGACAGATTTAACTGGTTTCCAAGAGTCGTAGCCTACATGCTCTGTAGAATAAAGATGATCCAGAAAGATCGATAAATAGGACTTTCAGAAACTCATGTGATACAAAGCAAGTAGGTGGACTCACCTGATGGAAAATTCACATATTCGCTTTAGATCTGTGTTTGGGTGGGAAATGAGTTTAAATACATCACAAGTGTATTTTTTCTGCCTTTCAGCTTTTCAAGAAGTTTTCTTGGATTACATATTTTGGGTAATTTAAGCCAGTTGAACATTAATAAGGTTTTAAGAATAAACAAAAACAGTACAATACAAAAAACTAACAAACAAACCCAACCAAAACCAAGAACAAATAATATAAGAGTTACTCAGAGGGTTAGAAATGGTCTGAAACATATTCTTCCAACCTAAACATTGCCTAATTCCTGTTCAGTGTTTCTGTTTGACAGACTGGAAGTTGCATACCTGCGAGTTACCACTTTGCTCAGAGGCAGATGCAGAAGTGTGGCCTGAGGAGACTGCACCTCAGGACTATAGAACTGCCGTTAGGTCGGTAAGGGTAGGAGGAAACGCAGATGTGATTTTTCCCTTGTTACATTAGGTGGACGGCTTTGTCTGACTGTCAAATCTCCGGAGACAGTACATTTCTGTTGTGCTTAGTCTGTGGTTAGCATGCTGTGCAAGAGTGTGCCTTCCTTAGCATGTGTGTCCCTTCCTTTCCTTACAAGATAATTGTACCCGGGTTTTCTACAGAGAGTGTCCACAGTCTCTTCTGGTGGGCTGTCTTGCGGGACTGGATGACACCAGGCTGTAAATATGTTTGAATTGGCTAGCAGTGTTTTGTAGTTTCTGCTTATTTTTTTTTCATCCTAATTGAAGGCTCTATACCCAAAAAGCATCCAGAGTCTGTATTCAGGGCTGCTCAAAAAACATCCCCTTAGGAGACTTGTGCTTGAGTCTTATGCTTACTAGAAGCATAGCAACACAGGATGCGTTTATTCTGGCTTGAGGAGACTGGCCACTGAGAACAAACAGTTACTTCATATGAAAGCATTTTGGAGAGGCATGAGATTTATTTATTTATTTATTGGTATGCTTGTTATGTTGTACTTCTGTCCTGAGTATGTTGGGAGCCTGCCTGATGAAGATTTGTATATTAGAACCAAAGAATTATGAGATATTATAAGAAACAAGAATATGACTTGGGGAATTTTCTTTAGCAGTCAAGGAGCAATCTGCTTGCCAAGTGATTCCTTTTCTATTGTTCATATATGTATTGCTATTTTAATANCTATTTTAAAAGAAAATATTCTGCTTAACAGAACTGGTAGAGGGCAAGAGAGAAACGGAGTGTCTTCTCCTCTTAAAATGTTTGCGATGGATACCCTTTGTCTGATGTTTATATTTCTGATGGAAAGATGAATGGGAAGTCTACCAAGAGAAGGGGAAAAACATTGAAAGTCATAATGGAAATGCTTTTGATAGGGTTTTGATTGCGTTTTTGTTTTTCACTGACCTGGCTTCATTCAAGGAAGGATTATATTTGCAAACATCTATATATTTCATCATCAGGTCTGTCTTGGAGATCTCTTTCTTATGGAATGCACTATATAATCATGAAGGATTTAGCATGGTGGGTGTTTTAAAACTTCTTCTGTATTTGGTTTGTTCTTTGAGAAGATAGGTGATTTCAAGCTGCTTTATAAGAGGACCAGTCTGTTTATTTTCAAATCTAAGCTTAATTTTACTCCTGGTGTGTTCTTTCTGTAATCACTGAATAGTGCAGTGTTCTTTGTCAGCAGCTGTTTACTGATCGGCTACTTCAGACTCATTCCAACAGCCTTCTAAATGTTTACCCTCCATGTTTTTTGTGACAGCATAGGTCTACTTGAAACAGCCTTTTTCAGGGAAACAAATATGTTATTCTGTTTTTTATATTGCATTGATCCTTCCCACTGTTATTGCTGAGTAGCTAAGTTACTAATTTTACTCATAATGTAGTAGATTCTGTAATTATACAGAAGTGCACCCTCAAAATTCTTCTTCATTGGGAGCACTTTATGGTGTGTAATGCAGTAAGAACAACTCCAATTTCAGAATTGCATTTTTAAGTTTATAGTTGTCCTGTTTAAAGCTGGTCTTCAGATGACTTTCTTTGTGTATCTTGGAAAGTCATAAAAACGTTAAGCACATTGGCACGTGCTGTGTTCCTGACATCTTGCGTGAATTTTCTGTGGGTATGAGCATTTTGCAGCAAGACACAGCTGTTACTCTGGTGACAGATCTTAGAGTATGAAAAAATATATATGCTTTTGCTAAGTAACACAGGATAGAGGAAGACAATTACTTTTTTTTTTTCTCTGCTTTTGCCAGTGTTCACCTGTATTAACCTTCTTCTACCATGAAGTAAAGCAGTAGTGACAGTAACACATTGCTTCTCAATCACTGGTGTGTGCATGTCAGAAGTCGCTAGTTAGGAGCTGCTGTTGTTCATATTTTATAGCAAAGGACAAAAGTGAAAGCCTGGTGAATAAAATTCAGGTTTGTTTCTTGCACTTCTGTTTGAACCAGCTTAGGGTGTTGGAGTAACAAAACACAGATTAAAAACTTGTTGCTTTAAGAAAGGAGAAATATTATATTTTCAGTTCCTTCAAGCAGTGAAGTCACAGACATCTTACAGGTTCATGTTGTGCCTAATGTTTAATCTTGCTGTAGTCAAGAGTCGAGCCAAGACGGATTGTCAGTAAAGAACAGAAAAATGCTGGCATGTAAGAAGAGAGAACAGCAAGAAAGTCATTGTCTGTTTCAGTTTATCTGTTGAAATGCTGAATCTTGAATATTGTATTGAAAGTAAGTCCCCTTATTCTCAAAAAGAGAGAGATTAAAGAGAAAGCAGAAGTCACTCAAGAATGGAAGTGAAGGAAATGATGCCTTCTGTATGAGAGATTACTAAAAAAAAAAATAAAATTGCCATGCGTCCAACTGCAGTTTCAAAAGAGGAGTAAAAACAGTGTTTTGTCAGCCTGATGTGATTTCCACTGACATCTCTGGTGTCTTTCCATTAATTTCAGTGGGAATTTGTGTCTAGACCACCTAAAAATCTTAACGAGAGGGATGAAATTATGAACAGAAAAGCCTAATCCAAATGGATTTTTCTGCCTGTCCTGTGCCATGGAACAAGATCAAGGGACTAATGGAAATGCGACTATAATACATATCAAGTAAATCAAATGTTGCTGTTGCAGCATACAATTAGCAAGCAGTGTCTGTTTGAGTGACTGCTGTAGTTTGTCTACAGTTGTATTTCTTTTTGTACAAAAAATTGCTGAGATTTTGTTTTAATAGGAGGGGAATGTTTGTTGTGTTCTGTTCTGTGTACTGGTACACAGCTAACTGTGACAGTCAGTCATACTTTTTTAAGATTGTTGTGAATATTTGTACTCTTGCCTGCTAATGTGAGAGTAGGAATGCCAGTGAGTGGAATAAAATATGAAAAATAATGCTGTGTTTTATATAACACCTGCCATACTCTAGAATGTTAAAGCACTTACTGAATAAATGCTGAGATGGATAAAATATGACAGTGACTATAAGAAAATACATCACCTGCTAAGCTTTCAGCAACATAACTGGCATACAGCCATAAGCACTATTAAAATTGCTACTGAAAGAAAGACTTGGGTAGGTCTCTAAGGGATAACCCCCTACTATGTCTTTCATTTAAAAAAAAAAAAAGAGATCATAGAAATTACAAAATAACAAACCAAAACAAGACTGGAAAGACCTCAAGATACTGTCTATTCTGTTCTTTGGCCCCCAAAGCAGGCTGAATTTCATACCTGTTTTTTAGCACAGGTGTCTAGAAATCTGCATGAAATAATAAAACAACAATGGGGTCTGCGCAAGCCCTCTCTTACAATAATTCACTCGATTTGTAAAAGGACTTCTAATAACTTACACAGTTTTTTCTGACTTTGGTTTAGGTACATTGCTGCTGTTCCTAGGCAGGATACAGTGAGAATACATTATTCCATAAATTGTTCAACTTTCCTTCTGATTTGATGATGATGAAAATGCCTCTCAGTTTTTTCCTCTTTAGTCTAAATAGTCTGAGTACATTCAGTCTTTCTACATAGTTCATCCTTTTTGAGACTTGATAATTTCTGCTATCTTCAGATTCTTTCCAGTTGCTTCACATGTTTTTTATAAATGTTAAGCCAAAAATTTGACTCCGTGTTCCTTACCATTGCTAAACAGAAGGACAGGAGTGCTTCCTGTTTTATGGAGTGTATGCTCCTGTTTTGTATTCCTGTATGATGATTTCTTCTTCTTCTTTATTTTTTCTTTTTTCTCTTTTCTTAATTCACATTTTGAACTTGTTTTCAGCTCCTGGTCTGTTATAACCCCTGATCCCTCTTCTGAAGTACCTGCCATTATTTGCTGTGCTGTAAGTATTCAGCTGATTACCTGCCAAAGTACAGACTTGCACTTGCACTTGCCTGTACTGAATTGTTCTGGTATTTTTCTGACAACTTCTCTGGTTTGACAGAATAATTTTGAATTCCAGCCTGTTATCCAAAATAGCTGCAGTGTCACAGTGTCAGCTCTTGATGATCTATAGAGTTATGCGTGTTCTCTGTTCACCTATACAGGTTGGTAATGAAAATGCTGCCTGAAACTAGATGAAGTTCAGGTCCTTGCAAAAACCCACTCAGTACACCTTTTCATTTCTGATAGTGAGCTATTAACAGTTTTGGGGGGTCCTTAAATCAAGAAATTTTGCCTCCATTCTCTAGTAGTTTGGTATAGAACATGCATACCTGCTCGGAAGAAAGGATCGGTGAGGGAGTCGTCTGCCTTTTCTTTGGTAATACAGGCTAGAAAGCTGTTGTGGTTTAGCCCTGGCAGGCAGCTAAGTGCCACACAGCCGCTCGCTCACTCTCCCCAGGTGGGATGGGGAGAGAATCAGAAAGGTAAAAGTGTGAGAACTCATGGGTTGAGATAAAGAACAGGTTACCAGGTAAAGCAAAAGCTGCACACACAAGCAAAGCACAACAAGGAATTCTTTCAGTACTTCCCATGGGCAGGCAGGCGTTCAGCCACTTCCAGGACAGCAGGGCTCATCACGCATCACGGTTTCTTGGGAAGACAAACGCCATCACTCCCAATGTCCCCCCCTTCCTCCTTCTTTTCCCCAGCTTTTATTGCTGAGCGTGACACCACATGGTATGGGACATCCCTTTGGTCTGTCTGGGTCACCTGCTGAAAAGTCCTTGGCTCTGTGTAAACACTGCTCTGCAACAACCAAAAACATCACCACTATTTCCATCAAAAATCCAAAACACAGCATTGTGTGAGCCTCTGCGAAGAAAATTAACTCTGTCCCAGCCAAAACCATGACAAAAGCGTAACAGGGGAATCAGGAGTCTCCTGGTTTCACTGGCCTGTGCTATCTTTTCCCCACTGTATTCTCAGTGGAATGGAATAAAATTTGAAATTTTTAATGAGATCTGATGAAGCATAAGAAATGGGACTAGTTACTGCTATGTGCAAAGTAGGACTTCACTGTTTAGAAATTATCTCATAGCACAAAAAGAAAAGATAATGTGAAGATGCTGGTTTGCACCGTAGTAACTCCATCTTTGTTGGTAATTGGATGGTCAAATCCAGGTATTCTGTAGCTGTTGTAGTAGCTTTGATAGTCAAGGCTATGGTTTCTCAGCTTGGATACCTGCAATTAGTGGATACTTGTAAGAACGCAGGTCTCAGTTGCCAGAGAAGAGACAGATATGAAAGCTGAGTTTTGGGAGAGCCTTTTGTGTGTAGACCTTACATTCCACTTTCTCACATGGTGTAATACTTTGTGTCTTTATTGAAAATACTCTTAAAATTTATTTGACATTTGTATCTATAGAAGGAAATCTGTCATGAGCTCAATCTTATGTTGTGAAAACATTATGTGACATACTGAAAACTACATAGAATTCAGTGCTTTTTTTTTTTTTGTGGAGAGGGCCAACTACAGCAGCATGACTATAGCTAGATGTAAAGTCATCAGTATTCTTATTGTCGGTATTTTACTGATGTTGTCTTAGTTGCCTGTGGATTTGAAACAAATGCTAATGAAGATGAATCCAAGTCTGCTGATAATTGTGCTAATTGCCCACAGGTTGCTAATTACAGGCTTGGGACTTTTGAGGGAGATTGGTGGAAGTTAAGATGACAGATGCACTGACTGCACTGAATTTGATGCTGATGGAACTTAAACTAAATAAAATATGGATACCATTAGTATGGAGATTAACATGGTAGTTATGTGAACAGCTGAATGCAGGACAATCATACAGAGATGTAATGTTACTTACACAAATTACTTTTGTGTTTACCTGGTATGTCAGAGAGCCATGTTCTAAAGTTCTTGATAGACAGATTTGAGTTTAGGCCTTAAACTGCAAATTCCTGCCATGTAAAATATGTCTAGTGCAGGATTCAAGTGCTGTACATGATTTTATGGTTATCTTTATATGGCTAACATGGGGGTGAGGTGGATGCTACCTTTCTGCAAAGTGGTGAATTTCAGCTTTTAGTGTGAGTATCCATCATTTTCAGCTACATCTGGAGATATCTTTTTACTGTTTATTTCTCTATTCACTGCAAACTTAGCAAAAGTGCAACAAAAAAAAGGTAAAAAGACGAACGAAATTTAGATTTTTTTTTTTACTGATGAAACATTTTGTTTTATCTACTTTACATAGTATCAAAAGAAACATTAGAGCAGAGAAGTCATTTGAAAGTATACAAGAGAAGAAACAGTAAAGAGATTTCCCTAGTTTGTGTATTTGTTGTGAGAAGAAGCTGGCTTTAAGACTTTAAGGAAAAAAGATAACCTTTTTTCTTCTACCAAAAAAGTCCTATTGAGTGCTTTATAGTCATTTTATTTTGAATTCATGTAGCGCTAAAGAAGACAATGCCCACAACAGGTCTGCACTAGAAGTAATGCAGGAAACCACCTTTCCCTGCTTCTGTAATTAAATAGCATTGGCCTGGAAGCAAGAGGTTGTTCTTTTTTATTATTATTTTTATTGTTTCTGTCAGACTGTGTATGATATATAATCTTTTCTTGTAATTATGAACAGAAGTGCAGATTGTAATGTTGTATTTTATGTGTGATTTTGCAGTACTCTGTGATTGAAGGCCCCTTCACTGGGTGTAGCTCTTCTTTAACGGATATTGAAATGTTAACATCATCCCTTGATTGCTTTCTTTTCCTTTGAGCTCTGTTTCTGGTAGCTCTATAGTAAGAATTAAATGAGAATTGAATAGACGGACTTCAGTTTCATTCTGCTTGAATTCTATTCTTCACATTTTGTTTGTAAAGATTGCTATGCAGTAAACTCACTCAATATCTTATTCAAATAACTTGCCTCAAAAAACCTTCATTTTTCATAGCATTGCTCTTCAGCTTCATTAAAGAAAATTTAAACATTCCTATTCACTCTATTGATCCTTATTTAGGAAAATGTCCCTCTGTGGTGTCAAGGAATGAACAAAACACTGAAAAACACTGAAAGCCATCAGCAACTGCTTGAGTCAATCCAATTATTCTACTCTGCCTCCCAGCAGATGACAGAAAGAATTGGAAAAGGAGAGTTTTCAGCCCATATGCAAATGTGTTTCTTAGAATGGCAGAAACCTAGATGCCATAAAAGTCCAGGATAGTGGCTTTAACTTTAAAAATTCAAAGAATTTAATTCTGAGACTTTTCATCCTTGCCTTAGTTACCTGATGGATTTTATGGAAATATTTCCCACCAAAGTTCAATTGTTCTACCATGTCTAAATAAACATCAAAGACAGCAATTGGGCATGCAGCTTTTTATGATGAGGTGACAGAAAATAATCATTGTTATTAAAAAAACAAACAAAAACAAAAAACACCCACCTATGCCAAATAATTTAGGTTGAATGATACAGGATTTGGTAATTTAGAGAAAGAGAGCTGGAAATCAATTTGCTAAAGTAATGCTTTTAGGTTCAAATGAGTATGTTATTTTATTTTATTTTTAAAGCAGTGTACGGTGTCTAGACACTGGCTTAGCTAAGAATGGACCCCACAACACAGTCTTACAAACATTTGAATTCCCAGGTGGTATGAGGTAAGAACAGGGGCAGAGTCCTGCAAATACACATCACCCGGCTGAACGCATGTCTTGGTAACTGTGATAAGTCAGCTGATAGCCAGGGGGTTGTGCTCGGTGGAGTTTGCTAGTGTGACACCTGTGTTGTTATTAACTTGGTTCAGGTGCGTGAACTGCACATCGTTTTCACTGTAAGGACTATTGTTATCATTTAAACTGCCGTGCAGAGTAAGGCTGTACTCTCTGTGATCCACATTGTAGAATATTTTCTTGAACATACACTAAATAATATTTTAACAGAAATGATTTTCAAGTATTGTATTTTCTTGATGTTCAGCTGAAATGCTTTTACAGATAAATTAAACAGTCCATGAAATGTTGGAAACCTCAAATCATTAGCATTACACTAAAACACGGAAACCCTTTCATTAAAAACAGCTGTAAATGATCTTTTGAGAATAGATTAGCGACTTGTCTACTTCCACTATATCACGCTCAAGCAAGTGTAGAAAGAGAAAAAGCAGCAGCTTTCCATGATGGAAAGAGAAAACTTTTGTTTTAAATGATAAATAAAGTGTTCTATTAATGAACAAGAAAGTGGTTGGGGAGGAGGGTGAGGGGAGGAATAGGTAAACAGCTGGAAATGCTTAGTAATAGTTTGCAAATATGAAATTACCACATGGTGGTTTATTTTATTCCTACAGAATTTGGATGTTTACAATTATGCATATGAATTTTTGCAGTTTTACTTTTTTTGAATAAATTGTCAATTTACATTTGGACTTTCAGTAGATTTGTAGATAAATCAGGTTTGTCAGACATGATGAATATGGTTTTGTCTAGTTGGACTTACAGTAACATTAAGGCCAATGAAGTTTTTGAGACACAATACAAACAGAGCAATGACTGTATTTCTTGCTCAAGGAATTTAGGTTTGAGCCTTTAAAATTTGCGTATTCAGAGAGGAGGTGGTTTCAACAGTAATAGCTCAGTATTTCTGAACTGTTCAGCCTGATTTCTAATAGGCATTTTTGGCAAACTACTTTAAAATCATTTTGATTTTATTCACAGTAGCCACTGTACTTGTCAAATTGTTGATGGAATGATACTGCAAACAAAAAAATTCTGAATGTGGAGAAAAATAACAATATAATTAAAACCATTTGGAAAGAAAAAATAAGTGAAAAGCAACATGTTGAAACTCTTTTGAATTGGGAGCTGCTGCACTAATAGGCATAAATAATACAATACTTTTCCCATGGGAATCTTGTAAGGCTTCACTGGCTAAGAGCTGAAAAGCACTTTGCAATTCCTGTGTAGAGATAGGCTGTGTAAGAGTAGAGTACTTCTTAATTAAAGTCTAAATGCTGTTGTACAACACGGTTTGTGTCTGTGTTAAGTACATCCAGCTGGTGCCAATGGTGATCAAACCTATGGGTCACATTATTGGACATGTTTAAAATCTAACAAACTGGTCAATGTAAGTTGAATATGGCTGTTTTGGTAAATTAAACATACATTAACAATTTATTTACAAATAGGACCACCTTCATTTTCAATAAAAGTTTTAGATTACTTTTGTTTTTATTATATGATGCTTCTTTGCATGCTTTTCAAACTTGGTTACACTAAAAATTAGCAAAGTCTCCTTTTAAAATTAAACCTCCATATTTATTATATAAAAAGAACTATCTGAAATTGTAGTATATGTGGCCCTAAAAGCATACTTATATAAAATTATATCAACATTTGTGAATAAACATAAAATGTGGGAATAAATGGTAGGACCGTTGAGTCTGACTGAATCTTTTCTTAATCTCTTTCTTTTGCAAGTTCCCCTCATGAAGAAATAGCACTTGGAAACTGCAGGAGCTGATTTAGTTTTTAGGTCTTTTTTTAGGGGGGAGTATAGATTTTAACATCTGATTTGACGTAGCAGATACAATTTTTCCTTTCTATTTCTTCATTATGATTTGTAAGAAAACCTCAGTAGTTATTTTTTCATTTTTGCTATCTGTCCCCACTTGTGGGATAATTTTTTTTTGCATTTATTCATGTAAATTTTCAATATTTAAAAGATGCTGTCATGACAGAAGCTACTTAGTTGACATACTGCATGGTAAGCTACTTTATTTGCAAAGAATATCACTAGAAGTAATTTCTTGGAGGAGTCAAGACTTGAAAACTTGGATTCAAGAGTGGGTGCCGGTCCCTTTTAGAAGTCAGTACTTGCTGTTAGTAATTCTGAGTCTGATGAATTCTTACCTTTAAATTCTCGTGTTCATCCATTTATTGTTTTCTTCTAAAGCTTTTAAGCATGGGCAAGCAAGTGAAAGTATTTGTTTATTCCTTTTAACCACTTAGATTGTATTGCCCTAGCTTGATATCTTATTGCTTGCCCGTCTGTGTTGTTGCCAAGCTTTCTTGCATAATTTTCCTGACAAATGGCTTACTCATTAATATTTCAACCCCGTTCCTACCAACCTCAGATAAGTGGTATGCCCCAGGCAGGGAAATACAGTTCCTTCCTTAGGAGCCTGCTAATCTTCTTCTTAAACGCTTTGTCAGAAACTGTGACAGATAAATAAAGATGGTGAAGTTCAAACTAGAGGTGACTTCTTTGTACACGTGTGACCATACATTTACTAACTGGGAGGTATCGTGCTGCTGTGGAATCTCTGCTGCAAACATTTACATTTTCTCTTCTTTATCTATACTGAAATCTGTGAGATTTATTGATTCTGAAGTAAAATCCATAAAGAAATTTGTCTCCGTCTTTCTCTTTTGATTGGCTGTTGAAATATACATGATTCTGGTAAATGCTCTGCTGGTTCGCAGAGTTTTATTGTTTCTTTAATGGAGACAGACCAAGGAGCAATACTGCTGCTGATTTGGAGTTTGAGCTGAGATCAAGTTCACATCACAGCTAGGGCTGAAGTGTGGATCTCTGGTGATACTTTATTTGGCACAAGATGACAGCAAATATGTGAAATTGGTCTATTTAGAGCTTGGTGAGACAAAGTTGATAAGTCAGAAAGTAACTCCCCCTCGCCGTCCCCACTCCGCTTACTGGTGAAACATGGTAGGAAAGGCTAGTTTGGTTTAGAAGTTGGTTACATACATATTGAAACCAACAAATAACTCCCTGTTTTAAAATATTCGTTATATTTATTATTTAATATTAATATTTAAATTATTCATGCTTTTAAACTATAACATGAAGTCTGGGATATTACTGTGTTGGGCATCTGGAGATCCATGGTGAGTCACGGATTTCCCCAGTTCTCCTCAAGAACAGGAGGAGATGTAGGGAGTCAGAATAATACTGGGAGATAGCAGATAAAGCTGAAGATTTCTCCTAGTTTGTGGAACAACTGAGTAATTCACACTAGCCTGCTTCTCTGGCATAGCCCATCTAAGTAATTTGGTTTTCTTACTATTGGGTAGGTTGGGTTTGTTTCTTAGATTTCCTTTTTTCACTGTGGCATATGAAACGTCTGAAATGTGTGTATTTACACGTTGCATTTTTTGCAGGTGAAAGTTAAATGTAGCCCATTAGGTAGCCTGTGTGTTGAATCTGGTATGTCAGACATTGCCATATTTCTTTCTGCCTTTTCCCTGAAGGAGGCTGGCAATTATTATTTGATCAGCAAATGGTGCCTCCTGACCTGAAGGATATCTTCTTTGTCTACTACAGGTGTCTGTAGAGAGCTCAGCTGCTGCTGCCATTGCCAAGGCAGTGCAGCACTTCTCCGGAGCGGAGACTGCTGCTTTCTAGTTGGCCCATCAGGAGGATCCAGCAATACTGGTGGCTGTGGTTGAGCAATTCTACCTTAAGTTGTAAAGATAAAGCTCGTATCTACAGCTTTATGCTTTTCTACAGTATATAGCAACGTGTGTCTTCATTCCACAGATGTTACTGATGTATGGCAGCGCACATATAGGTGACTTGCTGTAAGTGTGAAGCAGTGCTGAAGGTTAGGAGGTTCTGCTGTCTTAGGAATGCAGTGTGTGCTACGTTTATCACCCCCCATGCTGTTGAGTTGCTGTTTTGTAGTCTAGTGTTTTGGATTACTATGATGGAATCATTAATGCTTAAAATGAATTACTTACTCTTCCTCTGTTGTCCTTTGCACTGTTATCAAGACGGTGTATGCCCCATTCTTGGTGTTTAATAACTGACTTAAAAAAATATTACTCCCTCCTCCTGTGAAGGCAGGATGAGGTGATTTTGTTATGTCCAAGTGGTGTAGTTAATCAGTGAGAACTAGGAAAATGTACCACTATGCATAAATACTGCCAGTATCTCATTTCTAAACAAATTACATTTTACTCAGATAAAACTCTAGGAGTAAAATTCTTCAGGACATGTACATTTATAGAAAAATAAAGATAGTCAAGTTGCAGATGTCGAAGGAAAAAAGAAAGCAGAAGAGATGGTGGTAATCTTGACCGCAGTGAGGATTTTATGGGTTTTTAATCGTCTCTGTCCCTTTGATCTGACAGTTGTTTACAATATGTCATGTGAGGAAGAGAGCTAGCTGGCAACATTTTCAAGGTACTGGAAAGAGAATATTCCCTCAGACAAAGGTAGTGTTTTTTCACATTGCTTCCCTAAAAAAATGGATGTATTTAAAAGCCGGAGACAAATCTGAGAATATTTAAGAATAATTTCTGTATTGCTTTCTTGCAATCTAACTTGTAATGCATTGAAAATATGCCTATTTATTGAGGATTTTCCCTTAAAGTATGGAATTGACTATTAACCATTTTGTCTCATTGTGGAGGGAGGGAAAAGCACAGATATGTCCATGCTTAACTTTCAGTAGGGTTTTATGCTCCTTAGTCCTTGCACCTGATGGAAATTTTCTGCCAAAGGGCTTAATTGGCATTTCTTTGGTAAAGAACAAACTCTATTTTAGTTTGTGAAAAAGAAAATCAAGGCATAGTGAAGGTATAAATGAAAGAAAATTATGTACTGTTTCTGAGCAGGGATGATTTTCCTTAATCTGCTTTCACACGTATATATTGAACCATTCTTTTGCAGTGATAGTTATTTTTTTCTTCTGGCCTGCTTAACCAAAAATAATATGGTTGGACTGTTTACCTTTAAGTTCTAAATTTCACATGTTAAAATTTGGTGTCTTTCCATCTTCTAGAACCAGAAGTTTGAATTTGTTTGCCTTGGATCTTTCAATGCCAGTTGTGCTGAGTACTTTTCTCAGTACACATGCTACCTGTTTTAAATCATCTCTCTGGAAAGTATTGTCCTTTTCATAAGTAGGAAACTTATGGTAAACCTGGCCAATCAGGTTCAGTCGGGTTCATACTGTATGTCAAGGGAAGCTGTGGGATCTGTAGCAACCTTTGGTGGGCAGCAGAGGAAACTGAAACTTGTTGCAGTGTGATGTGAAGACGTTTGTCATTGTTTGCAAGGTCCAGCCTGGAACTGAATGATGAATGTAGTACTCAGGGTAATGACTGGAAACGTTTTAAAACTGGCGCTTTCCCAGTGGTCCTTGCAGAAGTGTGTTCCCTTCTCCAAAGACATGCTGCCCAGTATAACTATCTTAGCCTGTCCTGCAGTCCTAAGGAACTGTGAAGGTGGTGAAGATATGTCTCATGTTTTCTGTGCTTGCCTTCAGGTGCTCATGCATGTAGGACAGGGCACAAAATACTGGCATTTGTTAAAGTCAATAGGCATCTTCTGCATCAGTGAAAAAGGTATGTGGTTGTTAATACCTTTTATTTCATATTTAAGAAGGTCTTATCTGTAACACTGAGAGGAAAACATGGTCATGTCTTATCCCAGAAAATGTTTTTTAATTTTCTCCCAACATTGCAAGACTGAAAATGTTGCAGAAGGCATCATTGTGATTAATGGATCACTGTTGGAGATCAGACAGCAAGCCAAACTATTAGACATTTTTGTTTCAGTTAAGAAAAATAACAAAAAAAAAAGAATTATTCTGTATGTTTCTTGGAGCTTGTGAATGGATTATTAACTATATGAACTCAAAGTACCTGAAAAAATTGGCAGCCAAATAGTCTAACACTATGTTATCTTGCCTCTTGCCTGGTGCTTTGTAGTGTATGCAATATTTTGCTTCATTGGGTGTTTAGCTATCATCAGTGACATCTGAAAATGTTCTGCACTCGGGAGGTCAGATTCTAAATGGATTCATTCTAAATTGTCTGCAAGGCTATTTCAGAGGTCTTTGTGTATAATATAAATTCAGCATACTCAATAAGAGGGAAAGTCTGTTCTGGTGTGCAACAATATATCTGAATTTTAAAAAGAGTTTGAAAAAAAAATCCTAGCTCATTATCAGTATTGCATATGAAATAATTTCTGTTATATCCTGTGCAGTGTAGATATGGTCATGGCAATACAATTATATTTGCTGCTGTATGCCTACATAGTTTTCAAAACTAAAATTCAATGCTTAGCTAAATTGCTAAGCATACTGGTAAATGTCCAATTTTAGCAGCCTAGCATATGTTTATAATTTTTGTCTTAACATATGCTATGTTGGTTGAACTCCCCTCCCCACACATACGGTAGATAAAAGCTGTCACATCACAAAATGGTGGCAGCCCAACTTTTGTAACATTTTCCATGGCACTTCAGACTCTTGCATTAATTAGCTATTCCTGGATAGGAGACAGACTCTCATCTTTGTAGAATTTTGGTTTCAAACCCGTCATGTACTTCAGTTTATGTATGCAGTAGCCCATCTGTATTTCTGCAGCCATAAACAGTAAAAAAACACAGGGTATATGGAGACGTGGTCAATGAGAGTGAGGATGCTCTTGGTTCAGAGGTACAAATACCTAGCAAATGGCACTGAAACCAGGCCTGTTTGGTTCATTGGTGGGCTATATTTTTCTCAGATAAGAGTGTTCTCTATCTTCTACTTTTCTAGAGGAAGAGATGGATGAATAAAAAAATGCTGGTGCACGGGCCTTTTCTTTTTCACTGTGAGATGCTAATCTACCCCTCTTTTTTCCTCCTTTTTCAAGGCAGGTCTGAGGGGGAATTTTGCTGAGTGTATGATTCTTTCCTAAAACGCAGTGGAGCTGAGGGGAGTTGTGACAAAAAACAGTACATCTGTGATAATGCTGTTGTAATCCTTGCTGCACATGACATGGAAGCCTTGATTTTGATGTGAAAAGACGTTCTTTAACAGCACAGCCATATGACTCCTTATCCTATCCAACTGCCTTTTGGATATGCTCCAAAATCATGATTTTTCGGTACTTTGTTCGACTGTCGCCCTGCTGCTGAGCTCTTGACCACGGTGTACCTGTGGTATGTGAAGTCTACCAAGCTCCTATGTGGGGATGGTTGGTTTTCTGTGAGGGATGAAGGAGCCTTCTGCTGATATTGCTGCAGAAATGGTATGGGGGCTGTGGTGGGGTACTGACTTTGACCAAGTGCGGTCTGTACCTGGTCTACCTACAGCGCGGACAGGGTTGTTCTGATGCCTTCATCCCTGGGTAGCGTGGGTCCCACCTCCTGCCCTCGGGTTTGGTTTGAAGCTGGTCAAAAGCCCATACCCGCGTGTGGGCATGCTTTCAAATGCATTGTCAAAACACGCAATATGAACCTTAGTAAAGATCCTAGCTGCGGCTGTCGCATGAGACATCTCGGTACAGAGGTTGAGGTAGAGGGATGGGCCCATGGCCTTTACCACACTCTGTTCAGAGCAGCTGGTCAGGCACTCGGGAATCTGGCAGAGGCACGGTAAGGAGCTGCGTAACAGGAGAGGGTGGGCCTGGTGACTGCACGTCTGTCTGCAGTGCTTCCAGAAGCCCCACTGGGAGCTGCCTTCCAAAAACCTGCCTCGGCTCCCAGCTGTGAGTCAGAGCCCCCATCAGGTCCAGAGCGCACAAACCACTGGTGATGCTGGTGTACCTTGCCATCTTTGGATCACAGATGTCAGTGGTGGTGGTTCAATCCTACTTCTGTGTTGGTTTTCGGCTACAGGACTGCTGCTGTTTAGCTGGCTGTGGTGATTAGCTGGCTAGTAGTCTTTGCTGTGGAATTCAGGTTTTGTCAACGTGCACAGTTCCATGATACGGCCAAATAATAAGCACAGTGAAAATGAAGAAGAAAGGATAAACTGAAACTGCTTTTTTCACACCTATAGCTAGAAATGTACTAGAAATAATTGTCTGTTTATTACAATGAGCATAAGTAATTAGCATATATTTAATATCTATTACTTATTGTTAGCAGAAAGGAAGAGAGACCCTTTATTCTCCCATGTGGCTCTCAACCCTACTAAATATATATAACTAAATATATATTTCTTTTAATTTGAATTTTTCTTTTATGGCATAAAGAGTGTAAGCATACTTTTTTCTTCCTTCTCTATGGCTTGTTTTTCCTCCTAAATGTAATTTATCACCAGTTGAGTTCAACTCAAGTCCAGTACCATTTTTCTGTACTGATCCTGGAAACAGCACGCATGCTTCTGTGGTGGGAGAGGGAAGCAGGAGAAGAGCATGTCGGTGAAGGACTTCAGTGTTGATGGCACTGTTTTGTGGTACCATGGCAGTGGCTCTACTGCTTGTTTGCTGTTTGCAGTACTTGGACATTGGATAACTTAGTAATTCATTGGTAATGTTGCATTAGTTTAACTTTTTTTACTGCTGCTCAGAATAGATTTTCTTTAGATTAGAATAATAGCACAGGTCATAAGGCAGTTTAACTATTTCAGGCACAAGTATAATGTTAGGATAAAAACTTTGACATAATTTCACCTGTTGTATTTCCCATCCCGTACAAGTTTGTGAAGAATATATATCACATGGTCTGAAAAATTAGCATTTCTGAATTATCAGAGACTGAATAGCAGATGTATACCTAAAAAAGCATGTCTTAAATGTAAACAAACAAACAAACACCCCTTTTTTTTCTTCCCACACTTATTACATTCTGTTTCTTTTCCATAAAGCTATAATCATGAGAACTGTTTATGTGAAAGTTAAACTTCTCATATGGTTGTCTCATTCTCAGAGGAATGGCATTTAGGAAAGCAGCAGACATCACGAGACTCATGATAAAGTCACGAGAGTTTTTCTTACATTGCAGTTATGTATAAGTTTTGAATTGATTTTTTTAGGAAAATAAATGTATGGGCAGATGGTGATATTTACTTAGGGAAACTGAATTCATTATCTGACTAGAACTGGATATTTCAAGCAGCTGTTTGAAAATGAGAACTCAGTTTCTGTGAAGGAGAACGTATGTTTGGGGAAAATGGATCCTCTCTTTTCAAAACATAATGCTGTCCCTCACTTAATCTATGTCAAAGGGCTTTGTGTTATGTGTGTATATGAATTCATCTACGGAAGAACCATAACAGAAATGGCCAAGAAGTAATTTGATGAAATAGTTCTTCAAGCTATGAAAAAAACATGAGCAGTCCTTCTTAAAAGTTCCAAAAATAGTTGAAAGTTGTAGCTGTTCTTTTTTCTTAAGAGCTTGGACCTGAAGAGTTCTTTTTTTTTCCTTCTTTTTCTATAAATTGTTTTTCTTTTAGACCAAATAGTTAGTAATCGTACTATGGCCTGCCAAATTTAATTTCTGACTACCCAACTTGTCTTTATTTTGATTTAGTGAGATACAGTTGCTTCAGAAAATAAATCTATAGAGAACATTCAGGCATAAGCCTGAAAGGAAACCAGATATGAACAGATCCGTTATCTTTTCTTATAAAGATCTGATTTTTGGGGGCTGTGTATTGTAAAATTCATCTATTCTATTCTCATGAATATTTTTGGAGTTTAAGAGTATGAAAAATAATCTTAGCTTGTTTTTTCTTTCTTTTTTTTTTTTTTTAAACACATTTCTGTTATGTGTCCTTGGAAGGCTAGCCAGATACTGTAGTCTTATTGTAAAGATGTAAAGCTATCCTTTGAAGACTGTGGTTATTCATTGCTTATGTCCTTTCTTCCCCCATTTCTTTAAGAACACTTTCACAGCAAAGTCTTTCACCCAAGAACCTGTGGCCCTGAATTTCATGACTCAGAAACGTAGACCAATTCATTGTTTGAAGCAGATTCCTTTCCCCAGTCACTTAACTTCTAAGCCTCTGTTATCCCATTCTGTAACAAGCAATTTGTAATGCTTAAGTATTTTAATGGAATCTATGCCACTATTTGTGAAGCTCAACTATTGATTTTTCAAATGATTTTACATCTCAGAATGGGCTTACACATTTAGAGTGCCTAAAGTCATTGCGATTGTCAAAACTCCTTGCTTACGAAACTCTCTCTTCAAACACTACAGAGTAATCCATGTGCAGGCATGAAGCGCAAAGAGAGCCTGTTTCTAAACAGTGGGCATGTAAAGATGGCCCTTTGAGAGAGACGTCCTGCAGAACGTTATCACTTCATTCACCTTCCTGATAATTGTCAAGCCTTCCTCCAGTACAGTGGTATCAGCAGTGACAATAAGTATTCTGAGAGCGTTTGGAAAATGGGTTTTGTGCTCGCCCCGAAATGTTAACATTGCTTCTGACTATGTGGAGACTTTTTTGAGAATCTCGTTCAGTACTTGTGTGTGAAGTTAATATGCTGTTTATGTGTAAATATATGCCTTGTGGTATGGCCATCTGTTTTTTCATAGTGGCTCAGTGGTTTGAAAGGTCGACTGTTTTTGTTTTACATTAAGTAGAAAACAGCAGTGGTTGCGGAGTGTGTGCTGAATGCATTTGGTTTGTGTGGAATTCCTTCCATAGGGTCTGCTGATGGTGGAAGACAATACAACAATATGTTAATGACTGGCTTTTATTATGAGCATGTCCCTGACTGCCGAAGGGCGTTGCTAAATTTGAGCTTCTCATATGTAGTATTCTGTTATTGCCTCATGTTTTAACTGAATGAAAAAGACTATTTCAAATGTGATGTTTCCTCAGCTGTGAAGTGTTGCAGTATCTGGAATGGGCCTGAGACTAGGTCTAACGTCGTTAATACTGATGCAGTGATAATTGAACTGATAATTGAACAAGATAGCTGAAATGTGATCACAAGGATGTTCCCCCTTTCAAAGTCAAAATAGTAGTCTATAATGGGAACTTTGTCATATTAATCAGACATTTGGATTTCACTTATCTGTGATCTGTGAAATGCTAGCAATTTCTGCAGCAAATTTGCAGATATGAACTTTCAATTTTTTTCTGTCCCCCCCCACCCCCTTCTTCTTTAGGTTATAAGAGAGTTTGCAATGGCAATGCTCTGGAAATTCATGAGAGTAGCTAAGTATTCTAAAACAACTTTACCACTAAAAGTAAAAGGAATTCCCACCCATTCAAGGCATTCTTCTTCTTCCAAGTCTGTACCTTCGGATTTTGCTGCCAGCACACCCTGCTCAAATACTGTGGAACTGCTTGGTAAATCTTATCCTCAGGATGACTACAGCAATGTCACAGAGAAGATTCTTTCCAAGGTGGGGAAGAACTTGCATAACAAAAAGCATCACCCTTTGTGGCTAATCAAGGAGCAGGTGAAGGACCACTTTTACAAGCAATATATAGGACGCCGTGGGACTCCACTGTTTTCTGTCTATGATGGTCTTTCTCCAGTGGTTACAGTACAGCAGAATTTTGATAATTTACTTATACCACAAAACCATGCCAGCAGAAAGAAAGAGGATAACTATTACTTGAATCGTGACCACATGCTAAGAGCGCACACATCAGCTCACCAGTGGGACTTGATACGCTCCGGCCTAGATGCCTTTCTGGCTGTGGGAGATGTTTACCGCCGTGACACAATTGATAACACCCACTATCCAGTCTTTCATCAGATGGAAGGAGTTCGGCTTTTCTCTTGTCATGAGGTAGGAATTTTTCAGTTGGGGCGGAAGAGATTTTGGGTAAGTTGCATGATCTCTTATTTGCTGCTGACAAAGTGCGTGCATGTAAACAAGTTGCAACAACACAGGTGTTACACAGTATATTGGTAAATATCAAGTAATTGGTCATGTAGTAATACTTTTAATTTGGAAAAAATACAGCTGAAAAATGTGGAATTTGAAAACAACTGTAAACTTCCCCAGAAAAATCTGGAAAAATGGAAGGACGATATTCGGGAAAGCTAGAAAAATAAAACAGTATCTGGAAGGAAATGGCTTGCTTGGTTAATGATCTGCACAATTCAATTATCTTTCGGTCACACGTTCCTTCCAGTGAAGTCATTTTATGACAAACTTTGTCATATTAATGCTTGAAAGACTCATGGGTGCAAACTGTTGCGACTACATCCAGAGTGCAGCTTTTACTGTTATCTTTTTTCTTTTATTAGCTCCAAGCTTCTGTAAATGAATATCTCTCTTAGTGAATTGTTCCATTCTTTATTTCATCCTAAAAACTGTATTAAAGGATTCATCTGTTGCTGCTGACAGTTACGGGTGTGCAATATGTACACTGTAAACTCAAAGAGTCCAGAAGCATCAGGTAAAAAGCTCTAGGTAGATGTCGAAGACTTTTGAGTGTATGTATCTTGTTAGCACAACTTGCATGTTCTGCAAATGCTTGGGTGTCATTTAGTATTCTTGCTGTATCATTGATCAGTGGTATATGTAAGCCAGTTTGTTTTGCAGACAGTAATTGATTTGTATAATTTGTGTATGCTTGTAGCAATACTGCCAAATTCACATTTATATAACTAAACCCAGCTTATTCTAATAATACTGAGATGTAGACTGTTCTTAATGTAGTTGCCAATGGGTGACAGGAGCTTGGCAGGGAAGCCTGCTGGATTTGGATGCCTGAGGGAAAACTAGGGAAATCACAGTGCACTGCTTTTCTCACTGGTGGAAAAGGTTCATGCTGTCTGCACTAATGTTTTCCACCCCATGCTGCCACTTCCTTTTCAACTTTGAAAACATCCCTGCCTCTGAAGATGTCCTGTGAGCTGTATGGTATCGAATACAGCTTGTAACCACTTATTTGGTGACCAGGAAATGGAAATCTTGCAGATTTATCCAAAATTGATTTGTATGCTGTTCTTTCCTATAGGCCTGTTTATGAATACAAAGGGTATACGTAAAAGAAAAATGGATAATACAACATTATAAACATGCCATTTTTAATGTTTTATGTGCATCCAAATTTTTCACTTAAGCACAAGTTCAAACATCCAAATGTAAAGCTTTTATTTGCCACAGAATTTTGACATCTACAGTCTTACAGGATGGTCTGTCTGTGAATTTAAGTGTGATTGAAATTATTGTTAAAGAATATGTCTTTTAAGATATTTTGACCCTCATAACAGAACATTTCTTGCTTCTGTACAAATGTAATAACAGGAATAATAATAGGATTTAGTAAGTGGGAAGAAATTTACAGAAATGTTCACTGACATCATCTAGCTAGAAATACAGGTTGTATAACAATCTGATTCATTGCATTATAGGTTGTTTCTATCTCCTTTTTTTTTTTCCCTAGAGAGTGATTGAGCTATTATTGGAGAACGTTAATAGCTGATGAATCCAAAGTTAGTTATGCGCTCACTAAAACTGGAAAATGTGTCTGTCTCTCTCAAAAGTAAAAGTCCTGCCAACTTTCCAAGCTAATGAACAAAGAATAGTGGCATGGTGCAGAGCATGCAAATTTTTGTTTGTTGGGCAACATGCATAAATTCTAAACCTGATGATGATGATCCAAAGCATCCCTTTCTGCTTCAATTGCAGATGGAATACTGATAGAGTCTTGCAAATACGTAAAACTTCTTGCAGACATCATCACAAGAGCCTTGTGAAAAAAATTGAATGTGTAATTTTGAAATTTCAGTGGAGACTGTTTCTGTGTTTTATATTCCGGTTGCATGTTCAAAATAACCCACAAATTTAAATAATTCTAGAAATAACTGTCTGAGCAGAAAAACAATTAAATGGAGATAATACTACATGAGAGAAATATTTTTATATATTTATATTCATTTATTTATACCCATGTTTAAGTTACAACCCACTGAGAAGAAATGTGTGAATGTGAGGGCCTATTACATTCATCTCAGACTCTTCATTCATAACCACACTGCGGTCTCTGGCGAGGAAATTTGCACAATACTGAGGATAAGAAGGTATGCACCTAAGGGAAAAAACTGCCAGCTCTTACCTGCAGGCCCTAGGTGAATTTCATTTTATATGCTATAGTCAGTTTACAGTTCTGCTTTGCAGTTTTGATTTGTATGAATTTATCACTTGCCTTTTTCTCAATGAAAGTAACCACAGAATTGAGGTTAGGGGGTGGTGGTGATGAACAAACCCCAAACCCCAGAATAATTTTCTAGGAACTTGAATTTAGAGGAATTTGCAATCTCATCTCAGTTTGGGAGTGGAAAAAAAGGTCAGTTTTCCTTTGCTGAAATTTTAGGCAGGATAAGGGAGATGTGAAGAGTCTCTCCTTTACAAATATAAATTCTGTAGTCAAGGCTGGGTTAAAACTTCTGCCCTTTGACTGAAACCTTTGCTATAATTCTTCATAATATCAAAGTTAAAATTGATACCTTGGAAGTAAGAGCTGGAAAAACAAATCATAGGTAGAAGTTTTGGAATTTTACAGTGTTCTCCTCTGTGATGTTCTTGTGAGCTACTTGGTTCTTTGGCTGTACGGTTTTTGTAATGGTTGTTTGGCTGTTTTTGAAGCTTGTCTGTGACTGGAAGATGGGCAGGTAGCTGATGCTTTTTGCAGCTTTGTATGAATTCAAATATTCAAATAATAGAGAAATTCCTGTTTTCCAAACCAACTCATTGCTAAAAGTAGGAATAATTCAAGCTGAATTTTTCTGTAAACTTTTTAAAGATGTCCTTTGACTGCTGTAACATCTGAAAATCTATTGAGACATGTTTTCAGTATATTTAAAAATATTTTCCATAATTATTACTTTAATGTTAGGAGTTAGGAACTAATAGAAATAGTTAAAATTAGTGCTAAATTTAGCTTCCCAAATCAGCTTCAAAATTCTGGACATAAAATAAACTGTTCTTCTTAAATATTACCTCCAAATGGTATTTCTTCATTCCTGCAGCATGCCAGTATGCCTTTTATCCTTCTGAAGGGCACATAGATTTTTAGTCAGATTTGAACTAGAAAAGTTCCCTGGATGGACTAGAAATGAAATTATTTCTGTGCTATGCAGTGGTTTTTGGTGCAATTCTTATTACAGTTTATGGAACGGAAAAAAAAAAATCTCGACTAAATTACACTTCATGCATGTTTGCCACCAGAGGGAGCCAATATAAACCCAATGGCAATTACAAAACATTTTTCAGTTGCGAACAAATATTGTTTACACATTGGAAGGAGACTTCATAAGGTATTTTATAGTCTTGCATTGAATTATACATAAATTTTAAGGGAGAACAGGTGTGAAAACATAGCAATTGCTCCTCTAATTTAGTAACTTCATTCCAACGGAGCCCAATATCAGATTGTTCAGATGGGGAAATGGTACTCTCATCAGGCCTGTTCATGCTAACATCTGAAAACTATAAATAGAGAGACTGGAAAGAAGAAGTAGGAATATATATTTATTCTTTATTGAAATGTTTTTGGAGGAAATGGCCATTTTTTTGTTAGGATGCAATTGAAAACATAAATATTCTGGTTAAAAAGCAAGGGCATCTCTGTATTACTTCTAATTTTGCAGTTCTGTATCATTGCAAAAAACATTTCTGTATCGTAACTTTGTAGTGTGTATCTCCTGAACTGGTAAGGCTTGTCCTAGGTAATATAAATGTAGACATTTCTCTTTTTCATATAAATTTGTTCTCCTTTCCTGGTCTTTGCATGCTTGTGTACCTTGGTGATACTCTTTGTGTCCTGAAAAAAATGTTCCTTTTGTCCTTTTCTTTATGCTTTGGAGTAGGTGTGAACACCTGATCAACCTATGTGTTTATTTACCTTTTTCTTTTTTTTTTTTAATCCATGCATGCAATACTAGGTTTTCAATGCCATTAGGTTTGACTTCTCCAAAATCGTATGTGTTACCGCGGCTTTGGATGCTGTGCTTCTGTTCTGAAGTTTTATCAAATGAAAGCTCCTTCCTGTCTTCTGTCATTTTTTTTCTCCTCACATGCAAAGGAATTTTAATAAGTGTATTGTGTTCCAGGGATCAGCCCATTATATAGAGTGATTTGGAGCAGTTACAGTCCGCGTGAGAATGTTTATGTGTGGAAACCATTTTATCCCCTCATGTAAATGAGAGTCATAGCAACAACGTTTAGCTTGGCACTGAGGAACAAATATTAATTAAAAAAAAATAAAAAGGCTTAACTGGCCTAGGAAAGCCACTGCTCCTACTCTTCTGCACCCTGAAGTCAACCTATGGACACCCCTCTTTCTGCATATTTCTTCCAATTTGGGTGATGCTCCTCAGTGCCTCAGCTGGTGAGGGTTGAGGACTGTGTGCGGAGTCGGTGACTGTTGCCAGGTGGCATGGACGCAGGTTGGTCCCTTTGGTGGAGGGCATTTGCTGCCTATCCTATAATAGCATTTGTGAGTCAGAGGGAATTTGGCATTTCCTGGCTGCATTGGGATAATGGCATTAAAGTGGAGATCCATTGACCTCTTTTCTGTAGGTGGCAAATGGAGAAATAGATTTCACTTCAGGATGGGCATCTCCCAGATATCTCCCTGCATGGATCTGTGGTTGTGCCATCTCTAGCACTGTGTGCCAGCAGTTGCTGGGCCCATGTCTGAAGCACATCCAGACACGGGCAGTTGTGCAGGCTGTGTGCATTGGCTTATGGAGCCGGGAGTCTCACCAGTATGTGTCACACCAAGCTTCAGGTGCTGCTGCCTCCAGGATGGTGTTTGAGATGTTGGTTGTGAGCCCAGCATCAGTCCCAAGGAGCCCGAGAGATGATCCTCTTTCTCAGGACATACAGGAACAGGGGCATCTGAGCTAGATCCTCCATGTTAATTAAAAATAGAGCAGCGTTAATTTGCTAGAATATTCCGAATTTATTCCCAAAGCTGAAATTTGTATGAGTGATGTGGATAAAAGGGCCTGGCTAGTTCATGTGGAACTGACTTTACTCTTGTAGATGTCAATGCAAGTTGTGAACATTGTAGTATTCGGTATTTTCCAAGTTGTAGTTTATAAATTATGTCATAATAAGTAGAGCTTCCGTTTACAAGGATCCAGATTGTATTCTTTGTTGGTTTTAGCTGAGAATTTTACAGCAAAGGGCATCAGAAGATGTGTGAGATTTTCAGAGTGGTCCATGGTCTAAGTTTGGAAGCCACTAGTGCATCTTTTATTAAAAATAATTTTATGTAAAATATTTTTTTTAAACTTCGTCTTACTTTGTTTCTCATCCAGTTATAATATCTTACAATGTGTTTCAGAATAAAGCTGTTAAATCTATTCAAGGCAATATTTAAGTTCTGCAGGAAAGAAAAGAGCAAAATGTCTGCAAGAGTGTTTAGGAAGTCTAGAGTGCTTAAAAATAAAGGAATTCCTACTCCCACAGGAACAGAAATCTCAGTCCTATCATGTGTTTCATTGTAACTGATATCTGTAGGGCAGTGTTGCTTTTTCTTTGCTGTTCCAAAATATCTATATGGTTTTCTGTTAAACATAGCAATGATTTCTTTTTTTTTTTTCAGAAACACTTTGTTTAGGTTAAAAATCAAAATGAGCAGAAAACGCCTTTCTTTGTTGTAATTGGAGGACTGAAAACTTAAGAATCCAGAAATTAAGGTGACCGCACTGTGGGCTTGATGCTTGAAGTGATTTTCACCATTTTCTCCCAAAATAAATGCTTACTGATATGTGTTAGCGAGTAGCCGGTTGTGCAGCCATGGCCTGTATATCTCTTTGGCACGTGAAACTGCCTGGACTGGGGTGCAGATTTACAGGTTTCATCATCTTGGAGGCTGGTTGGGGCTGGCATTAAGTTTTCATTTTGATGAGCCATCTTCAAATGGCATCGTCTTCATCATTCCTAATCCATCAGTTGAGTGTTACAGCACATAAAAACTGTTGTGGAAATGGTTTGCTATTTGTAAGTGGATTTAGAGTGCAGCTGTTTATTTATAGAGATACTCATCAGGGCCAGTGAGTCAAAATGTATTAGATGTGGCAAGGAGGAGTGTTACCACATGCAGACCCTCGTGTAGAGCTGGTCTTCAGTGCCGGTTTGTTTGTGAGGGTATGTGAGCGTTACGTATTCATTGTGTTAATAGTGTTGTATGCATGACTGACAGGAGTAATACACAACGACATTGCGGAAAGCCAGGATGTAATTACAGACCTTCCTGACTGGAAACCTAATATAAATGCCAACCTCCTGTAAAGAGAAACTTAATCTTGTCCTGAACCCTGAACGTATGGATAATGAAGTGGTGTGAGATTTAAAGTCTGTCAAGTGTGACTGAAGAAATGTTGGGGTCTTTGTTGAAACCAGATGTGTGACTTCTGTCCTCCATGCCATGATGGGAAATAGAATAAAGTGTTTTTAAAGGAGCATTGCTCCATTTTTCGTTGTCCGGTTACAAACCAGTATTTTCTGGACACTACATGTTACCAAATTTGACTTTATTCTTAGCGTGAGCTGTCCTGGTGTGAGTAGAGTAAAGTTCATGCCAGATGGTAAGGTCACATTGATTCCTTTCTGCCTTCTCCTTTGCAATGCAGCATCGGTCAGATACGCTGAGAAGTCACTGGTAACTATTCGTTGTTTTGACTTCTGCATGATGACACAATACTCAGTTTTTTGAGTGCATTTACTTAAAGAAAGAACTTCCTGTCCCTTGTAGTAGACAGAAGTATAGGTACTGACCATATAGTTGCATGAAATTTATCTTCTGGTAATAATAATAATCGATCATGTCAAATACAATGAAGTAGTGCATTTTTTCTTAGTCTGCACCAAAGGAATAAATGTTCGTGAAATTGTGACATCTTCAGTGTGCCAGTGTTGTTCTCAAAATTGTTAGATTTTTTTTTCCATTTTTTCAGGTATGTGCTTGTGAAGAACTGGATCAAAAAGGGGAGATTGTTAGTGATTCCTTATTTTATTTAAACTTTGACCCCACGGCTTTATGTATGTAGAAAAGTAGTAGTGTTTCTAATCTAAGAGACGTACTTAGCACAGTTTGGTGATCATAATGATGAAATTCATCTGTCAGTTTTAAACTTGACATAGCAATATTTGTGAATGGAACAAAGGGAATAAATATTAATGCAACCACAAGGCATCTGTTTTTCCTCAATATCCCCCTGTCCACAGTTGTGCTGGAGTTGACAGGAGTTGACAGAGCCTTTACGGAGAATACCGAAAGGAGGCCTAGCGCCTGACTGAAGGGGACCATTTCATTCCTGTGACCCTTACTTCAGTAACTCCTCGAAGGCTGTGCTCTCACGGCTTGTGGGACCTGGCAACGATTGATGCTGCTGCCCAAGGTGGCCCTGCCCCAACCCGCGTGCCAGCACATCTCTCGATGCAGAGAATATGCTGATAATCAATTATGGAGCTGAATTTGAAACTCTGAACATCCCTTGGTTTCCTCTCTTCTGCTGAGTTACTTCTAATCCAGACCCATGTCCCAGTCCAGCTCCCTGAGCCACCACACAGACACTCGGCCTGGCATGAAGAGGGAGAGGGTGCGTGTGGCTGGTCTGGCAGGTTGGAGGGCTGCTGCACGACCAAACGCGTTTACTTAGTGGTCCCTGCCTGCGTTTTATTGCCACGTCTGGTATAATCTGCTGAAATAGTTTTGCTTCAGAAAGTAATTCCAATATGAATAATACAATGGTATGGAAAAGTGCTTCTACGTAATTATTTATACAGATGCTGTATTTTAAAGACACTGTCCAGACGCTCTGTTTCTTGCAGCGGATCCTGCTTTAAGCTGGGTGGCAAGGGGAGGAGTGGAGGGGAAAAGGAGGAAAAGAGTTTCATGTCCTAAGATATTGCTAGATGGGGAAAATAGAAAATATACGCTCTAATGTGTAAATACAGTGTGTTCTAGTCCAAAGGGGGAAAATCCCTGTAGGCCGGTGGGTGTTTCTTGTTTACTGAGTGTAGTCTCTTCAGTTAACAGAAAAAAGAAAAAGGCAAAAACTACCTGTAGTAGGCAGCTCAGAGCAGGAACCCAATGTGGCCACGCCAAATGGCCGTCTCAGGGAGCCCGCTTTTGTCTAGCGACTACCTAGGGAACCTAAGATGCATCTGCTCCCTAGGCTACAGTTGGCTTTTGGGAATGCCTCCTGGCTTTCAAAACCAGATGGTAGATGGCTAATCTGCCCTGCTGACAGTAAATTAGTTACAGGGTGGGTATCATCTGCTTCTTCCAGCCAGCGCAGAAGTATTGTCAGTAGGAACAAGGGGTTTAATCCCTCAGGTGTGCACCTGAATAAAGAGTCTGTCGTTTAAGAGTGTAATACCTAGTTTTGTCAAGCTGCGGTCTTTTGATTAATAAAGGCATTTTTGTTAGACTGATGAATAATCATTTTAGTCAGTATTTCTCTTTTTGCTCCTTATTTTGCATTTTTCTGCAGTGCACTAAGGAGATTAAGTTGAGATGTGTTTTCTCAATCTGCCAGCCAAGTCTCCTCCTGACTAGCAACACAAAGTTAAATGCTACTGATGGTTTGTTTTTTTAATTCCCTGTATCCATTTGACTGCTAGTTTGCATGCTGTCTAAGCTCAAGCTCCTTCTGCGTGCCTTGTATGTGTGAAGCGTGCTAGAAATTAAGTCAGTTAATAGTGGTTGGCAGTCACAGGCTACCAGAGGTTCATTTGAACTTTTTAAAAGCATTTCATGCACTGAAGAAGTCAAACTGCAATTGTAATAACGTCTGTGCACATCCATGGATTGTTAGGGTTACACAGTGTTGGTGGCATCTCTTGAATAAAAGCTGGTTATGCTGGGATGCTTAATGTGCAGAAAATCTCAATATGTGTGTTTTTCCTCTGTGTGTGATGGGTTGAATGTGCAAGGTGGAGGAGGAGGGGTAAGAAAGGGCACTAGAAACACTTTCACAAATAGCTCACCCTACCCTCCCGAATTAAGAGAGCTATGTAGTTGTAAAGATTTCCTACAAAAATCCTCTTTGCTGTATAAAACTGTTTGTCTCCCCAAGACGCAGAACCTCTAATGACATGACTTAGTGAGAGTGCTTTGTTGGTCTCCTTGAGAGGATTTAGAATCATCAGTACGTATCTGCCTGGGATTTCGTGGGCAAAAATGTATGGAGATGTACAGAAATCTTCAATGGGCAATAAACAGAGTGGAGAGCAGCCTCTGCATGAAGAGCAAGCCTGGCACATCCTAAATAAAGGGGGTCACCTGCCCCTGCGCTTTGTAATTAATCTGGAAACTCCAGACCAAGACAGTGAATCTTTAAGTGCCCTGTTGGCAAAATTCCTGTATACAGACGCAGACAGGTGCCATGTGTCGGAAAATGCAGGAAAATTGTAGTCCTTACACGAATAAACTGTACTGAAGATGAATCAAATGTAGGCAGCTTAAGGTCTCGTTAAACTGCCAATTTCTTTTTCGAAGTTGGTTTGATTACAGCTTTTAAAAAATGTGTGGGGCTTCTTGGGGGGTATTTATTTTAGATCATTAATAAAAAAAAATTTTGAAGCTGTGATAAATGCCATTGCATATTGTAGTTGCTGGGATATAATTTGTATATACTATACAACGTGCTTTGTTCTGTGTGATAACTTTCAAAGTAACAGTATCAGAAAAAAGAGATCTGTTTCCTTTATTAATTACTATTTTTCTGTAGCTAATCATACTATTGAAGATATAGTTCAGAATTAAAAGAAATCTTACATCATCACAAGGAAAGAAATAGTTAACTATCTCAGTGTTTAGTGAACAGAATTTGTATAAAATCAGTCTTTACATTTGTTCTTCATGGTGCAGGCTTAATAGGTAAGATTCCCACTTCAATAAAACCTTTTCTGTTTTCATTTAGAGAGTCATTGATGCAAAAGACTGTTGGTGGTTTTTTTTGTGTGTGTGTTTTTGTTCTAGTTGTTCTCCAACATTAAAGATGGTGAAAGCTTCCAGTTGTTTGAGCAAGGTCATCGCACAGCACACAAGCAAGAGTGTCACACCATGGAGGCAGTGAGGCTGGTGGAATTCAATCTGAAGCAAGTGCTCACAAAGCTCATGACTCACATCTTTGGTGATGGTAGGTTCTTGCATCTTTTTTCCTGACCTGCTGATGGCTGTAGGCATACATACCTTAAAGAAAAATTTTGCCGTGTAACAGAAACAAGAGACTTAGGGGGTGATGTTGACAGCTGGTATTCTGAAACAGCCTTTTTTTTTTTTTAATGAGTTATAGTAATTTTAGGAGTCTTCATTCATATTTCCATTTTCATCTTAAGTTTCATCAGAGTTCCGTCCAAGTGTCTTTTAATGTCAGAGTAACTGGATATTGGTTGGCCTTTCAGCTGTAGTCTGTATTTTGTATGTTGTGGTTTTTAAATACTATTATATGTACACCTTACTGAGCACAGCCCAACAGACTACACACAGTTGTCTCTTGGTTTTCCTGAACACTAGTGTGCAAAACACTGTGAGCCAAGTGTTGGTGAAGAGGTTTTGGTTATACCAGTGTGTGAAGGTAACATAGTGGGCATGAATACAGACAGGGATACATGCCCGATCCAGCTACAGGCTCTCATCTGTGTGGTGGTTTTACCCTGCTGAGCAGCCGAACTCCACGACATCCACTCTCGCACTCCCCCTCCTCAAAGGAACAGGGGGAGAAAATACGATGGACAAGGACTCAAGGGTTGAGATAAGGACAAGCAGGTTGCTCACTAATTACCGTCACAGGCAAAACAGACTCAACATAGGGAGATTAATATAATTTATTATTATCATTGGCAGACTAGAGCAGTGAGAAACTAAAAGCAAACTAAAAACACCTTCCCCCCATCTACCCTCTTCTACCTCCTCCCCCCGAGCGGTGCAGGGGAACGGGGAATGGGGGCTGCGCTCAGCCCATATCGCTTCGTCTCTGCCGCTCCTTCGTGGTCACTCTCTGCCCCTGCTCCAACGTGGGGTCCCTCCCACGGGATGCCGTCCTTCCCAAACGGGTCCTGCGTGGGCTTCCCACAGGCTGCAGCTCTTCAAGAGCTGCTCCAATATGGGTCCGTACCACAGGGTCCATCCTTCAGGAGCAAACTGCTCCAGCAGGGGTCCCCCACGGGTGGCAGCTCCCACCGGATCACCTGCTCCTGCGTGGGTTCCTCTCCACAGGCTGCAGCTCCAGCCCAGAGCCTGCTCCTGCGGGGGCTCTCCATGGGCTGCAGCCTCCTTCAGGCCACATCCACCTGCTCCACTGTGGTCTCCTCCACGGGCTGCAGCGTGGAGATCTGCTCCATGTGGTACCCCATGGGCTGCAGGGGGACAGCCTGCTCCACCATGGGCCTCACCACGGGCTACAGGGGAACTTCTGCTCCGGCACCTGGAGCACCTCCTGCCCTCCTTCTTCACTGACCTTGGTGTCTGCAGGGCTGTTCCTCACTCCTCTCTCCCAGCTGCTGTTGTGCAGCAGCTTTTTCCCATTCTTAAATCTGCTCTCACAGAGGCACAACCAGCATCGCTCACGGGCTCAGCTCTGGCCAGCGGTGCGTCCCTTTTGGAGCCGGCTGGAGCTGGCTCTGATCTGACATGGGGCAGCTTCTGGAACCTTCTCACAGAAGCCACCCCTGTGGCCACCCTACTACCAACCCCTAGGGTTTACTTGGGTAAACCCAATACAATCTGACAGCATGGAGCTTAACAGGAGAAGGTGTACATAGAGCGTGTTCTGCTTTGCTACATATGACAGCAAAGTGCCCTGAGCATTCTCTCTCATAATAAATAAAATTTTGCAGCTGAGGGGAGACAGTGTTTGCTAAGTTCACACCAAGATGAAAAATAATTGTTGTATGGTATTTAGAGTGGACCGAGGAAGGGTAATGAATGTCTATGTATAAGAATGAAATATCCTCTCCTCAGAAATACCTGCTTTTGGTTTCAGTAGCTGCTAAATTTACAAATGGCCTGAGTTAAAATTGCTGCCCTAATGCTATTTCCTGGCAAAGAGGCTGCTCTTCTGAACTGATTCATTTTTCTGTTGAGGAAATACTGGATAGCATTAGAATGCATGGAGAGTGCTGGCTACTTTCAAAGCTCTTTTAAGATGCCCACTGAATTTAGAGCAGTAGTTCCAAGAGTGAATTGATGATGGTAGCAAGTCCTGTCTATGGCTCTTTGAATATTCTTCTGATATTCTAAAAGAGAATTTACAGCAAGCAAAACTTTTTAACAGCTTTTGTTTTATCCAACCTGGACAGAATTTTTTCAGGTTCTCAAGCTCGGTTTTTCCTGTGGTTGCATTTTACTTAGCAGCAGCCTTGTGAAACATACAAAATTAGGATCAAAGTGAGTGATAGGAAGAACGGTATTTTTAGATGAACCTCAGATGCTGAGAATGTTGTTAACTGAGCAATTTTTGTGTTATTAGTGATATCTGAATCTGTAGTGACATCCTTCTCTAGCTGTTGACAAATGCAACACTTTAAGCTTCAGTATGTTGGCTATTATTAATTTTTCCACAGTCTACATAATAGCTAGAAAGACATTAAAAGGATTCTAAAATGGTTGTAAACCTACAGACTGAAAGTAGATGCCTTCCTCTTACTGTAGGGATTTTCTGTTTCTACACCCACAATATTTTTCCTGAAACACGAAGACAAGATATATAGATAGTGATTTAAATATGATTGTATCTCTTTTTTTTGCCCCCCATTCTTGTAAATGTGAAGCTCTCTCTTCCACTTTCTTGATCTTGTAAGCTGTCAATAAAAACAGGGAAAGTAATACTCAAAGAAGCAAGCTTCATGCCAGGCACTAGACTTACAAGACGGGTGGAATGCAAGTGACCTGAGGCGCGCACAATTGAATTTATCTTTTGAGAGCTGTCATCTTTAAATTTTCATTTTATTTTTTCACTTTACAGAATATTTTTAATTAATTATGTCTCATCACTCTCTGATACATCCCATCCAAGTTCCATTAACGTGTGTATGTCTGATTTGTACGGTTGGTCCCTAACTCAGCCCTTCTCTACTATTGGTGGTTTGCCATTCCTTTGTAGTTGCTTGTTGATGTAGAGGTTTGGGGGCTAACTTTACCTGTGAAGACCAAAGTAAAAAAGGCATTGAGTATCTCAGCCTTTTCTTCTTGTACTTCTACTTGTTATTGACTTATGTACAGAAGCTTCCTTGTTATTCGTGACATCTCAAGCCAGTTTGAGCTCCAGCTGGTCTTTAGCCTTCCTAGCAGCATCTGTGCATGCCCAAGCAATATTTATTTGCCTTTTCTAGGAGTCTGTCCCCTTTTTCATCTCTCATATGCTTCTTATTTACATTTGGGCTCACTACATAGTTTATTGTTTAACCAGGCTGTTTCCATGTTTCGCCAGCTTTTTTATTTTTTATTTTTTATTTTTTATTTTGCTGCTTATGCTCTTCATGGCCCTTAGGATCTTAAACTCTGTGATCTTATGAAACTGTAGTTAATAGTGCTTTTGGCAGTAATGTCACCAAACAAGTCTTCCTTATTTATAAGCAGTAGGTCGAGGTTACTTTCCTGTTATTGTATGTGTGTCTTATTATCTTCCCCAGGTATACTAGTTTCCAAGGACCTGCTTCCAAACCAATTCTCATTCTGTTTTTTGCTTACACTTTTGATCATTATCTGTTATGTATTATTTTTAGTGTTTGCTGCAAATTCTAAGTGTATTATAATTAACTAACAAGCTGTTGCTGTCATTTTTATTACGTTAGGGAGGTTCCTGTTTTTACAAGAAATATTTTTGTCAGAAGGGGTGTGAAAATCCCCATAAAATTTAAACAAACAAACAAAACCTCCCAGATCTCCATCCAGAAGTGCACCTGCCTTTCTACTTCCACAGTTTAGAAACAAGATTTTACATGTTGGGATATACAGGAAGAGGAAATTGTGGCTTGTGAAACATCGGACGAATGTTCCTATTAGCGTATTGCTTGTTTGGATCTTCAAGAAGTGTACACTTGTGTGTGAAGAGGCACTCGCTGATTTCCTCTGCTGAGAAAATGCCGACAGGGAGGTGGAAAAGGCTTTCAAGTACTGCAGCCCGCAGCAGTGTTGGGTGCGAGCTGCCGTGGTTCGTGTGTCACTTGTGACAATACAAGTGCCTGGCAGAGGGCAGCGGCTCACAGCTGGCCAGGTGGAATGTGCTAGCTGGTGTATTTGGGGTATTTCCAGGTGGTTAATAAGTGGTTCTCAGGCATTCATCCCGTTTCTCATAGGAGGGACAGCCTTTATGACTGTCGCTCTTGTCCTGCTGGGGGGAACTAGGGGAACTGAGCAGTGGGGATTTTGGAAAGCAAATATATTTGTGGTGAAGGTCAGCTGCCTTATTAAGTTAGGTTGCAAAGGGTTTTGAGCTCGAAGCTGATCATACCGATTTCTTATGTGTTGGTTGAAGGCCTGTCCCTAGATATATTCAAATTATCTTGTAGTGTTTTCATTAGATTCTCCTCAATACAGTTTTCTTTTTCTCATTCACTATTTTCATATTTACCTACCAAATTCCTAGGCACCTGTAAGAGAAGGAGGGAATGTGAGTAATGTCATACTTTAATTAATAGTTCTACCATTGTTAGTTGTCATTGAACAGCCATGGAATGTCTTTTAAATCAAACACATTGCTCTTCTCTTTCATTTTAACTGTTATACTGATCTCTGTAGAGTGCATTGACATCTACGAATGTAAGGCATTTAAAAAAAAATAATTTATTGAGGACATAATGGTCTGTCTAATAACTTCTGAAAAACAGGAGCTAATGTAGGTTTATTGGCAGCTAGCTCCTATCTGCTACAGTGAGATGAATGAGCTGAATTAGAGGTGCGGACTGCTCAGCAATCGATGCACCCCTCCAGTGGCCCTGGCTCAATACTGTCTATTCTCCCTAGCCCCCCTCTTGCACAGCTTTCCTCTCTCTTCCATAGACTCCTTCTCTAAAAATAATCCTCACAACAACAAAGAGAATTTCTGGTCAGCAAAGACCATCTGGGTCTCTGGCTTTGTTGCTTCTATACTATGGTGTACCAATAGACTGCTTTAATGTGTTGGTTGTTTTCATTTCTTTTTTAGTGCCTTTGGTCAAGCCTTTTTCATCATGAGACTCAGTTAGGCTAGGACTGACAGATAGTTGTTTAGTTTAATATCTGATAACACTATTGCTTCTGAGTGCAAGCTAGGACCAATTTCTTACCTGGATTCAGTACTCAGAAATAACAGTAATTATTCAATTTTTCCTTCCTCATCGGAGAAGTGACACTTAGGTTGCTAACAGATGTGTGCCCACTGGAAGGACTCCCATGGACACAGTGAGGCTGTGAACTGAGCTAATATCAGTCATACCTCTGAACTAGTGAAATTACTGAGTTTGTATCCAGTGATCGGACTTTGATTAGGTTCCGCATTGTGCTCTGTTAAGTGCCCTTCTGGGTTTTAAGTCAGATATGCATCTCTTGGCCTCCTAAAATGTCTAGAAAAGACTATTTTTGCCAGGATAGCCATAGGCTTTATATAAAGAAATAAATTAGGCCTAATCAAGTAAATTATCTAGTACTACAAAAAGCCTAATCTTCATAATCCGTTAAGTCTTTAGTGTTTTAATTTGCTGAGTGTGAGCAATGTCCTTTATTCCTTGGGAATATACCGAGCACCAAGACAATATTTTGTGTCTCCATAATAAATGTAACCATTTATTCTGTGATGCTGTATGGAGAGGCTTAATCTTGCTGAAGGGTGAGCGTCCTCTGCTTTTCAGTAAAGTTTTCCAGAGCCAGAAGTCTCAAAGAAGACTTGGGTGTTAGATAGAAAGGTATTCCCAGTTGTCCTGGCTACTGTATGGATAAAATTATTGTCATATGGGCTTAACTGTGAATTTAGAGAGCAGGATGAAGCTAAGAGTTGTTTCTTCCTTGTGAATTTCTTTTCTTATGGGACACTTGTTTTAAATGTAAATAAGCAAAAAAAAAAAAAAAAGTACTTACAAACATTGAAACTCAGAAAAAAACCTTTATTTTTTATCTTTTAAAATTTAATCTAATTAAGAATGAAAAGCAGAAAAATCTTTTTTGTTCTTATCCTCATTTTGAAGTATTTATACGATTAAAAGGAAACCATAGTCACTGTTGTTATTGAACACCAAGCTACTTGAATATTCAGTGTCATTCTTGCTGCAGTTGTGAATTTTGCAAGCTAAATGAAAATATTTTGTGTGAATAGCTTTACAGTGAATGCAGAATTGTACAGCCCTAGGATTAAAAAATGCATTTGTACAAAAATTGGGAAGTTAAAAAACTGCTTTCCACACATACTGTTGTATACATGACTTTTTTCCAGCTATGTACTTTTTTTATTGTTATGTACACAGAAATGCTATAAAGTGATCGCTGTAAGTCACAGTACAGTTGTGAATGGTATAGTTGCTAATACTTCCAGTTTTCTGAATTCTGTGTGTAAAATTATCAAAGCATTTCTTTATAATCCATATAACTTCCTGAAGTTGATTTTTAAGAGAGAGAAGAAAATTTGGAAGTACCAATGTATTAGTTCTGAAACCTGCCTCTCCATTTGAAAGTTCATTACATCCAGAAAAGTACCTTGGAACTGTCACGTATTTTATGCTTTGGCAAGCATGCATGCTTTTGTTGTAACTTAGTGTTTCTGTAGCCATATTTAATGTTTCAGAAATGATCAAAGAAAATCTAATTCTCGAGGCTACAGCAAATGTTTTAATTTGAAAAACTCTCAATATAAATAATGTGATTTTACATTTTAAGTTCGTTTTATGAAACAAAACCGAAAAAAAGCCCCAAAGCCAAACTAGGGGTGTTAACAGTTGCCATCACCCAAACAACCCTTGCTCTGCCCCTTGTTTTCAAAACTGGACCTGCTGGAGTGTTAATAAGCCTAACACTGATTGGAATTTGGCTTAACTGAAGGGAAGGGTGATCTTGGGGTTAAGGCATTACCCAGAGAATTAGTGTTTCAATTCTCTTCTGAGTTTTTATGGTTCATGTTTTGGAGACCATTTTTTTCCTAGCACCTGATGGCTGCAGAAAGTTGTTTAGAAAAATAACGCTTGTGTAAATGATTACAAGAACTAAAACCCATCAGATGTAATTAGGGCCTTGACAACAGCCCTGCATTTGGCAGCACTGTAGACCTTGCCCTCTTCTGGCTTCGCTGCTCTGCGATGTCAGGTGGGACATTTCTGCTCAGTGGGACTTGAGATGTGGGGAGGAGAGGGAATCACTGAGTGTCACTGCGATCTTGTACTTCATATCCACACAGAGTTTAAATTTGGTCTCCTGGGAGCCTCACAGGTCTGGAGTTCTTTGCGTGTGTTTGCATATAGCATACCTTAATAATGCTGTACATCTCTCTCTACATGTGCGTATGTATATATATATTTGTGTGTCTCAGTATGTATTTTAACACGTACAGAACAAATAGCTTTGTATTTTAAATAGGTTCTGATGAAAAAAATTGCTTGCCTAGCTGATAAATAAAATGCTAAGGAAAATTAAAAACTTCGCTTTTTCTGTGAGGAGCAGTTAGTCGTTTCCTGGTGCAGGGAATAGCAAAATTACTGACTTTCCAATGATCTTGGCTCATTTTCCTTCTATGCCAGGTGGTTGTTAGAGTTTGACAAATGATAGATTTGGTTTCAAAGGGTGCTCCAATTGCACAAAGTGTTTTTCATATTAGGGAAGACATGGTCATTTTTTTTCCTGCAAGTTTTAAGATTTATTGCCTTGCACAAGTGTTTTAAATTAGTTTGTTTGCTATTTATTTTCTCTGGATTGCTGTAATTGGTGTCATTAGTTGAAGGGCAAGTTTTTACAGATGGTTGGAGGGATGGCCTTTTATGCATACACCCTTTGTATTTATTTATTTTTTAAACACTGCTACAGGACTGCAAATCAGATGGGTAGACTGCTACTTCCCGTTTACTCACCCTTCCTTTGAGATGGAGATCAACTTCCAAGGAGAATGGCTGGAGGTCCTGGGCTGTGGGGTCATGGAGCAACAGCTAGTTAACTCAGGTATGGAAACTCCTTTACTTCATTGACATCTCTATTAGCAAACACTTCCAGTGCAATCAGTTTCACAGCCTGAAATGCCCCCTTCTCTCCTGGTGAGTGCAGGCATCTCTGTTAGCAGCAGCTGCTGCAAATAGTCCTCAGGTGGAAGGCAGACCTTCCATGCTGTGATTTGAGTGTAACAACCGAATGAGCGAGCTGGAGCCTGGAAACAGAAAGCTTGTCTTTTATTTTGTGCGATAAGGAGACAGACAGATCTCAGCTCTAAAAGAGAAACTGATGAATTAGGTTGTGTATTTTTCTGTCTTCCAAGAGAAGTCAAGTACTTGCACAGTTATAATTTTAGATTATCCTAAGCAAGTAGCTTCCCTTAGTGTTTGGAGTATGAGTGCTTCTGTATCTCTAAAGTGTAGAAAGAGGAAAGTGACTTCTTTCAGGTTGCTGTTTGGTTGCTGGGTAAGTGGTGGGTTGCTTTTTGGTTTTGATTTGTTTCTTTTATGCTCAGATTGGTTATTTATGAGGTTGTAAACTGTATTAAGAGCAACATTTATTTTAATTGGAATTATTACAGAGAAATGTCACCTGACAGTTTGCTTTCTTTCTAAAACATATGTGAGTGCAAAGGAAGGAAAGGAGAGATTGGTATGTTTTTTTCAGTGTATTTTCACAGTGAGAATTTAACTTTTTTTTTTTTCTGTTGACTGAAAATAGGCAATTCTGCTTAAGCACAAGGCAGCACTCAGACCTCTGTCATGCAGCATCTTCCAGTACTATTTATCAGGTGTGGGAGCCTTTGGAATATGATCCATTTAATTCTCACAAGCACACTTCCAGATAGCCATGGTATACTAGGTTGATTTTGTTGCAGTTGGTTTGCAAAGCTATTGTTATGTTTTAATGTGCTCTAAATTCTTTCTTTTGAAGTCCAAATATGGTAACTATAAATGGCCCCAGTTATTTGGCACTGCTTATTTTCTTCCAAGTTTGCATATATATTTTAATGTGATCATTTTTCTTTAAAAAAGATTAATCTTCCTCGAGAGTTTCTCACCAATGGGTTAATGCTTTATGCTAACGTTCTTTCTTAGGCTATTGTGTTAATGGTGTGGTAAATATAGCACAGGTTCTGATTAGCCTCAGAAGTGAAAGACTACTATGTAGTATTATTTTGATCAGATGTAATATGCTAATGGCCAGTCTTTCTTCTTGAAAAGCTTTTATGTTGCTCAGTTCTTATGTTTAGGTTCCTTTCATGTGTGCGAGGAAGAGCTAAACTGTGGCGCCAAAACAATTACTGAATGTGTTTGTGTGCGTGTGTATGTGAATGAATGTGCATGAAATGCCAACAGGCTGGTTTCTGCAGCAGTCAGTTTTCAACGTAATCTGCCTCAGCTCTTTTTCACCTCTCTGAATTATGGTCTTCAAAATTATATCCCTTTTGCACCAAAACTCTCCTGACTATTTATCATAATTCTAATCTTCCAAAAAACCATGAATTTAATAATTCAAGTCTCACTTTTGAATGACTTCTAAATTTGTATTATTAATTGAAACAACAACAAAAAAGGAAAGATTATTTTATTAGCAAGATATTTTTAGAGGGTTCAAACTGCTGAAGAGGTGCCAATCATTTTTCACTTCATTTAGAAGGAGTCATACTTTGCCCCAAACTGAAAACGCAGAAGCCCAGAAAGAAGATGTTCTGTGGAAAAGGATGAAGGTGAAAATTTTCTTTGCTAGCTCCTTCATCTTTTTTTGCTATTAGGACTTCAGTGTCCTCCAAAATCATCTTACACTTGAACAGCAGTGATTTTTCAGTGGTTTCTTATCTGCTACCTTTAGAATATCTTTAGTGCTTCCAGTATCCACAATCAATGGATATTAACTATTCCTCTGGTCTCATATCCCTAAAACTTTGAAATACCAAAGTTTTAGTTTTAAAGCCTTCAGTTTTAAACCAGTACAGATCAGCAAGGAGTAAGATCTTCATCAAACTTAGGAAGGAGGTCTGTGACTTCCAAACAGCTCTATCCTTTCACCTTTTGTTCCAAATACTGCCTGTTCACCTTTATAGGAAGAAGTGCTGTTTTCAGTCAATGGAGACTTCCAGCCAAAAAAAAAACTGAGGTGGACTACTCAGAAGGAGTACATAGTATAGGTCTGTAATACATTTATAGAAAAATGCTAGTTCCCCCCCACCCCCATCCCCGCTATTTGCTCACTGATAACAAAATTCCGTAACTACAGGTATCACATTGCCTGACATTAAGCATCTATCTTCATTGCCCTGACTCACACTTATAGGCATATTTCCCCTGACGAGGGAGTAAATGCTGGTGCCTACACCTCACTGATCTGTATCTCTCCTTTGTCAGATGTCTAGAATAGGCACTGTAAATTGCCTGTTCCCATCTCAGTCTCTTCAAGGGCTCTACCAGAAAACACCTCGGTAGGACTGAATGAAAGAGAGAAACATTAATCATTTTTGGCTGGCTAAACTTATGCTGAAGGAATATTTCACTCTTGGTGTGCCAGTTCAACAGGTAAATGCAGAAAGATCTTTTTATGGTATACTGCACAGCTTGGTGATAAAAACTGGAGAATAAACTGCTGAATTTGCAGAAATTTTAATTTTTTATGTGGTCCATAACATTTCTAGTATCTTGCAGGTTTGGATTTTTGTTTTATGGTTTTTTTTTGTTATTTTTTTCCCTGCTTGATATCGACTATTAAAATACACGTTTCTGAAAGTTAATGTTTGCTGGCAAGCATAGCTTTTCCTTCCATAAGAAAATATTTTACGAAGGGAAAGGAAGATAGCTTTTACCTTCAAAATCCTCAAATCTTTTCTTTTTGTGTATTACTGCTTTTAGATGTAAGACTGGTTTGTAAGGCAATCGGAAACAATCACTCAAAGCAGAAGTTGCATGTGCCTGGTGATCGATGGTGGCTTTAATTTAAACAGCCAGCACAGGTGATTTATTTTTTTATTCTTCAGTTTTGTTTTGTTTCTTAGATATCTATGATAGCAGAAGAACTGATGAAGCCTTGTGGATGGATTAAAAGACAAGGTCCATGCTGCAGCGGGGCCAGGATATTGGGCCTTGAGTAGCTGTTTCTTTATGCTGGCTGATGGTTATATCGCTGTGGCATATCCTGCACTGACATCTCCCTGCCTGAATAACTTCTCTGTCATTCCTTAGCAGTCATCTTCCACATGCAGCCAATCTTGATGGTATTGACAGATCATGTTAAGATTTTTAGTCTTGACTGAAGAATTCCGTTGTCACTTCCGTGTGGAACTGGCATTAAATTGTTATTTTCTGAGAGAGAATATTTTGTTGAATCTTCTGATAACTTCATGCGTTTAGGAAGGACCCTTTGATTTCAGTAACTTTTAAATAGAATGTGATATAGACATTTAGTACATGTAAATAGAAATGTATGTGTTATAGGGAAAAACTGATGAATGTGTTCAAATGTATTGATAGTACTCTGCACCACCTGGTTTCCTACTCTGTTCTTTTTTCCTTTTGAGGTCTGTGAAGAGACTCTGTAGGCTTCACCCCCCCTCCCCCCCATGCTTCTTAACAAGCTAGATTTCCAGTTTCTGACATAGATCTCCACAGTGTAGGTGTGATAAAGAACCCAAATATGAGAGGCAACAAAACAAAACAGCACTGTTTTGTGGCAACTTATTATTTTTTTTTATCATTTGTGGACTTCCATAGTGCTTTATCTCACCTTTGAAGTTTCATGTTCTTAACATGTTAAACCAGTTTAGGATTTGCTCAGGGAGGGACAGCCAGCCTCACTCTTAGTCATTCACTGGGTAGCGGGGATGATCCATTCTTCTGAACCATTCAGATTTTGTGTGTTAACAGTGAGTAAGATTTCTGTTGTCTTGGTGTGTGGATGAGCAAATAAAATCTGGTAGGCAGTGTAACTACCATTTGCATTAAAGCCAATCCAGCTAGTGAATATTTGTTATCGGAGTTTGCATTCAGGAGAGTCTCTTCTAACCAAAGGGAAAATATGGTGATATTTACTATTTCTAACAGTCATATTTGCTATTTTTAAAAGAAAAAGTAAAACATGCACCCTATGACTGTTTTTATATAATTGTTGAAAAAATATGCACTTACTGCAAAGATGCACAGAATTGTAACGAATGATGTTACGTGTTCCCCTAATGCTGACAGTGCTAAACTAGACCAATTATTTTCTGTAACGTGAACATAGGAGATCACTATTATAATCTAATATTCAATAAGGAATATAAAACCTAACTTATTGTCCTGTTTAATTTTTCATTTTATGTGCACTTTTTCATTTTAAACTGCACCTGAATACATAACTTTAATAGGAATATTATATATGCATTTTAATGTAAAGAAAAAATATTTTTATTCTGGATAACACTGGAAAAATACAACAACTTTACAGTATGGTAGCAAGTACTCTCAGTTTTAGGTCTGTGAAGAAGAGATGAGGAAATTTTATGGTATAGTAGAACTAATGTCAGTTAACATCATGTAAGGTGTTTATGTCTGTGCATCAGGAGTTCGTTATCCAAGACTCGCAAAGATTGCCTTCATTGGTGGGTGCTGAACTTCCCAGATCTGTATGGAGCGATACGATTAAAACCTTTGAATACAGGATGCTGCTTACTCAGAGGCTGTGATCGTAGTGTTGCTTAGTACCTGTGAAATTGGAAGCAGGTAGGGTGTGATCCTTTGCTGATTGAAATCAATGGCAATGTTCTCAGTGCTCACTGTTGCAGAATATGTTAGCTTGGGATAGAAGCATGAAAATTGGACTACTAGAGTTCACCCCCAAACCCAGAGACAAAAAATCTCCCATTCATTTAAAAAAAAAAAAAAAAAGACATAAAAGATAATTCCATAATTTTTTGATAAGACTCTTCCTGATGTTTTTGAACTTTTGATGTGCTGCAGGAAAATAACCTAAGGACGACACATGAGATCAAACCTGAAGTGGGCATGTCCCTGTATTCCCTCTATACCATCTCTTTCTTACAGTGTCACAGGCAGGTGCCTAAAGAGTGGAAGAGGACCTCATTGCACCAATACACACTTGAGCTCTCAGTTGAAAACAGTACCTGAGCTGAAAAATAGTACCTTTGTTTTCAGTTGTCATTGTGGAATTTTCTTCCACTGATATGTTGAAGTGCTTTTTTGACTCCCAGTCCCTATAACATTTTCTTTTCACCTTGCCACCAACTAATTACAATGAGAAGAGACACATTGATAGTGATTTTGTTTTCCTTGTTTATGCCACTCATGATTTGTTGAGATCTCAGTCATGACTCTCATCACTTTTTTCTTTCCAGGCCAAAGGCTGCTAGTCATACAGTCGCTCCCCATGCGGGAGCTGATCCATACATTCGTGATCGCTCTTCTCGGTATCTGCTCCAGGTTTTTGCTGTAGGAGGCCTGCATGTGATGTTCAAGTTGTGGACATACAGTGTTTTTTATGCACTGGCATAAAGAGTTTGTATTCTTTTCCTTTTCTGATGATTCTTAACATTCTTGTAATGCTGACCGTTAAGGAGCCTTGAGTTGAAAAACGAAGGGAGGCTTTGGTATGACGACTGCAGGAGATGAACACTTCAGTCACTGCCGGCTGGTCTGGAGCACTGTGTAAAGCACTTGTTTGGCTCTGGGTGGGAGCTTGGGTTGGTGTCTTATTTCCAAAGATTATGAATCATGAAGGCAGCTGTATTTAGGCTCCCAGCGGGAAGAGCTGGTAAGACTTTCCGATGTATGTTGACTTTTCTTCCTTCCCCATCAGAAAGTAACATTGATATTACAGGGCTATTTTTTAAAAATTATTTTTACTTTTTTTTTTTTTTATTTGTCAGCTTGAAGTTGAATGTAGTAGGCAATGGTGTAGGGGTTTGGAAGAGGGAATAGTCAGTTTTCCAGCATGAATAGCAGGAGATTGTCATGGCTTTAGTGAGGAACTAAGCAGACATTGGGCCTTCGGTAAGGCTCTGAAGGAAACTTTATGTCAACAATTTGCATACAGTTACAGTTTTAAAAGCTGCTGGGCAGTCTTGGTCCTCAAATTGTGTGTAGTATCCTGAATTTATAACAATGGTGGTTTTCCTGTTAATTTTGTGTGTACTTTTCATGAAGAAAAAATTGCGAACCTTGTCTAAAGGTTGTGAATACTGTTGAACTCAAAGAAAGGAGTTTGCTGTAAATTCTGCAAATGATTGCTTTTGTTTTAAAAGGTGGAAGCTTATTTGTCATGAGTGTACTCCGTGGTGAAACTTGATTATCGAAGTGTAAGTTTTTTGCCATTTGGAAGCCCTTTTACAGATCAGTGGCAAGACTTATTTCCAAAATTTAAACAGCACTTGGCCCAGGGCTGCCACCTTCAGCCAAATACAAGTCTTGACATGTAGAACTTGCTTGGCTGCAACCCTGCAGTAAATAAATCTTTCTTTAGTCATTTATTGAAGATCTCAAAATTGCTGTCTGAAGGGAAGTAACAATTTTAAGTTCTTAACCTGTCCAGTCGTTTGTTTTTGCTTTGTTTTTTGGCAAAAGGATTATCAGATTTGGACGGTTCTTCACGGGCAGTGAATTAGTAGTTAACAAAAAATTATGTCAATGTTACCTTGCAATCATAGGGGGGAGTTAGTTTGTTTTTTAATTTATGAATATATTCTTCAATCAAATTTTGGTTAAGGGTGAGTTAGGTTTCAAACAATCAGCAGGGGGTGTTTTGGGGAAGGAGATATTTAATATCTTTCATCTAGCAGGTTTTTTCCTGTTCAGCTCTTGCCTGGTAAATTACATTAAAATGTTGGAGCAGATGGTGCATGTGGCTTAAATAGTATGCAGACCCATGTTCTATCTATGCTAACAGCTCTCTGTGGGGGCCTTGAAATAGTTAAAGCTGTATGTGTGTATATGGATGCAGTGTACAAGGGTAAATATAATGCATTTAAAACACATTCCTGCAACACTTCAAGGTGAAATTAAAGTTACAGAGGTCTATTGGTGTCTTGAGCAGCTGGGGCCTCCCAAGAACATGGGGTAAAACCAAGAGGGGGGTCTGTTGGGTGGACTAGTCCTTCCCACACAGTACATTCAAAGGGATTTAAGTCTGCTGTGCAAGCTTCACAGTTCCCCATCGCAAACCTTTCAGTGTTTGAAACCTGTTCTTTTTAGGTCACTGTCTGTCTCCTGTGTGACCACGTCACTGCAGCACCCTGACGTCTCCCAGTCTTTCCTGTGCTTACTCTCCTGAGACCGTTACGAGATAGGGAAGGGTCATCATCCCTGTTTTATGGACTGGAACTGAAGTACACGGGAGGCTGACACACACATATGCGTGCTGCAGACAGAGGTGTTAGCTGCCTCAGCGAGAGAGCTAGCTTTCCTACAGTGCTTATATACTCCATAGAGAAAGGAGGTCTTCCACCGTGCTTTGAAGGCATGACTCAGGCTTCTTTTCTGGATCACTCTGCCAGGCAGCCTCTTCCTATGACTGGCTGCAGGGGGAGCCTCGTCTCCTAATTTAGGCAGGTACTGGAAGGTAAAGTGAATATCCCACAAAGAGGCAATGTTTCAGATTAAATGAAATTCATGGGAAATGAGGAAGCATCTGGGTTTGGGTGACTTCTCAAGGGTCTCAGAAGTGAAGTTGTCTGTGGCAGAAACAGGCGTTGAATCCAAGTTGTAGGTTTATATCTCAGCTTCTGGGTCACCTTTGTCTCAGCTCATCCTGATGATTACATCTGTACATACATACGTATTAGGTAAATGTGTGTGTGTATACACACAAATAAAGAGTGAGACAAAAGACAAGTGACCAAGTAAATACAAAATGAGACAAATTTGGCCTACTGTGATTTTTTTTGTGGTTCCCCCTGACCCAGTGTAAACAGGGGAACAGATTGTCACAGCTGGCTAATTTCAGAGATGCTCCACTGAGCTGGCAGCCACTGAAATTCTGCTTTGGCCAGTCAGATATGGAGCTGGTGTGGAACTGTGGGCTTTTAGAGAAAGGTGTGATTGTATTTTTGTCTGTCTTCTGCAGCATTTCATACAGATACCCACAAATGTATGTACATAGCACATCTCGAGAAGTGTGTGCCTAAGTGCTGACCAGTTTAAAAGGGAATAAGTAATAGGGCAGAGGACCTGTTTTACCCCCCAAAGTCCATGGTGATTCAGCATCTATGTGTACAAGTAGAGGAGCTCTGACTGTAGGCACCTGGGTGGCTTTAGGAGTCCCTTTCATGGTAAAAGCAGGGCCTAGACAAGATTGTCTAACACCTTGTCTAGCTGAACCTTAAAAGTCTCAAGTGTTGGAGAATCCACCACATCCTTGGAGAGGTACTTCCAATGACTGATTGTTCTCAGTAAAAAAAATTTCCTCTTATGCCCAATTGGAATATCCCTGGTGCAACTTATACCCAGTGCCCCTTGTCTCTTCCATGTGATCCAGACTCTCAGGACCTTACAGGTTCAACTTTCTAAAGAACATGTATTTTTAAATTGGGACGACTCTTATACAAAATATCTATTTCTTCTATCTCCTTTCTTTCCATTGGAAAAAGAAATCAGGGAGAGTTTACTTCCTGCTTTTGGTTGAAGATTGTCTTTTGGGTTTGATATTGTTTTTGGTTTCTTTTGAGCTGACTGGAAGGAAGTCTTGGTCTTGCCTTGATAGGTAAACCGAAACATACAAATGAGTTGCACAGAGGTGGTGCTGCAGTCAATCAAAGTGCATGTTGTTTTATTTTTTGTTTCTCTTGTTCTGTTACCCATGGCTACACCACCAGGTCTGATGTGTGTGCTGTATTATAAAGTTACACCTTTCCTCCACCCTTCCATTTTCCTTGTCAAGATAACTTGCCTGTTGTCTCCTCCTTAATTTACAGCTCTATTTTTAAAGCTGGTTTTTCATCAAGTTTTTCATCCAGAAGGAACCCATAAAATTTTTTGAAATGTTGCTTTCTCTGATTTTATTACCTTTGACAGACTCATTATATATGTTAGAGCTGGTGTTCTTCAAAAGAATTAATATAAGCTTACTCCCAATCTGTATGTGTTTATGTAAAATGAGCAAATATAGTATTCCATTTTATGACAATTCTATTACATCTATTTCTGGAAAGTGTGTTATTTATTTACAGGGGTATTTTGTGGGGAAGTAGAGGATTAGATTTTGAAGTAAGTAGTAGTTATAGAACTCGGATGGCCATTTGAGTTTGTGGCTCCATATCATTTTGCCAGCTGAGTGTTAGAGTAGTACTGTCAATGGATTTAGAGGACAATTTCCCTTTCATGGTGCAAGACTACATTTTTAGTTGGAATTTATGTTCCTTATCTCCACAATTTAGGAAACTACTTTGTCTTCATGCTTCATTTTCTCCTGCGCAAAAATGTCTGTGGAGAAGTGTTAACTCAGTCTAACATTAATCTTTAAACCAGCAAGAGTGGTTGTTTGATTGTCTGGTGCATGGTACTTCTTTCCATCTAGCAATGAAAGCTTCTGCCTAGCATTTGAGGCTGATTTTAGTCCATCTGCAATCTAAGAAAGAAAAAATGAGGTGGTAGAATGTGTAGCTGCATCTTCTAATGCTTATATTACATTTGAAGCAGTTTGCCCATATGTATATATTGCCTCTCCTTCCCTTTATTTATTTATTTATTTATTTAACTCAAACGTAAATTAAAGGTTTAGTAATTCAGTATGATTTGTCTCCATGGGATCCAGCAGGAGGACTAGAGCACCACACACAAGAGAAGGCTAAATAATGATGGATGTAGTTTATTAAGCAGCTCCCAACCAAAAGAAAGTGCTATTCTCAAAAACCTTGAAGAGCAACAATTTATAGCACAGAGAAGGTGTTTCCCTTGGCTTTATTTATGCAAATGAAAATACTGCCACATAATACTATTGAATTACCACACTGTTGTGTGATGAATGCTGAATGTTTTTAATCAGCCAGTAGTTAGTCCACTGAGTCTAATATAATTCCTCATCAGGCTAAGATACCACGTGGGTTTTTTTGTTGCGTTGTAATATTCATTGTTGCTGTTCCCAGGACCTTTATCAGGACTACCCAACTGAAAGCGGAGAAGAGATTTTACAGGCATGTCTCTGTTCCTGGCTCTGCTGCATAAATCTCAGCTGAGATTAGATCAAGCATTTCAGGAAGTATTTCTCTTTACTAGATCACGAGCACAAACTTGATTCTTATTTCTGGAGGGAGAGATTTTGGTTAGGATGTTCGTATTGTGCATTATTTCTTGTCTTTCAGATTTCTAGCTGGTGAGCAGAATGGGTGAACACTATTCTCCTGTGTGACTGCTGGAGGCTGAATACGCACCTCTCCCCCTCACTGCTCTGTTAAGTATTAAGAAAATAGCAAACCGGTGACAGTGTATGGGTGGTCGGCCTTCCCACCTCTGTACCATTCATCGAGGTCTTCATGTCACTGAGTCATGAGGCACATGTCTTTAGAGGGTAAAGACTAGGGGAGAGGAACCTGAGCATGTCACGTAGTTGAGAGAGAATGGTGGCCTTCCACTGATCATGCTGCTGTGGTGACAGCAGCCCAGGCTGAGCCAGTGACACCAGCCTCTTGTGGCTTGTTTGGGCTGGAGGCTGGGAGGATTGGATTGCCTGGCTGTCTGTGCGCTGGTGTGTGGTGATCTGCTGCTGACCACTCGTGCAAGCTGTGGCTGGGGACGTTCGTTTGAATTGCGTGTAAGCAAACAGAACAGCTTGAGAGCTGGAGTTTCGCTACCACTCCTCTTGTCATTGCTTCCTGCCAACAGAGCAACCTTTCATGTTGTTATGTATTCGGGCTTTGTAGAAGTATATGATAAGTCAGCTCCTCTGGTTCCATTTGTGGCCAACAGGAAATATCTATGAGTACTAGAGAAGATAAAATATACAGTATTTGAATAAGAAGGTGTTAGGAGGGAAGTGATTATGCTTTGATGGGTGATCACGTTTCCAGAAGGAAGGAAAGAGTCTGGAACAGGTTTGGCACCTCCGTGCTGTTGGAGCATATCCGCAGCACAGCTATGGATTGGAAACAGCCCGTTCCAGGCAGTGTACCAGCTAGTTATGAGTGGAGTTTGCTGCTGCACCTGAAATGAATCAGGGAAAAATGCCAGCCTGTATTAACACTTCTCTCCATGTAAATAATGGTGACAGATTACTAATAGATATTACAGCAACGTCTCCTTTTTCCTGAACAGAAATGGATACCATAAATAATGTAGTCTGATGACTGTGTAGTGAGCAACAGTAATAAGTTTGATCCTAAATATTCTGACATAGTCCCACGAAACTTCTATATGTAACAACAAATGGAATTTAAGAGGTAACCATAGAGCTAGTCTGGTACCTATCTTATTTTGAGCCAAGTGGGGGCAGAGGAGGGGAGAGGTTCAGGGAGAGGGCTTGTTTCTTTGCTTGCTTTTGAGGGCCATTTGGATTATTTAACAACCTTAGCTGAATGTTTGAAAATCTTGGCAAGTTCTGTATTCTCTGGGTCAAACGTTGCCTTTATCAAGAAAAATTAAAAATTCCCAACAAAAAGCCTGTAAGCTGGTGGCTAGAGCTTTAGCCCTCTTCAGCACCCCACCCTGCAATGAGCAATAACTTTTAATCTCCTCTTTATCTTAAAATTGTGAGGAGACAGGCAAAAATATCAGAGTAATGATTCTTCCTGAGATTTGCTGCTCCTTCTTATTCTGAAATTTGAGCTGCTCATTCAACAGTGCCAGTTGTCTTTATGCTAATGACAGAGATCATCTTCGACATCGTCATTAGAGTTTTTCCTGTTTTTGAAAACAATAATTGAAGTGGATTTATTGAGTTTTCTTTTAGAACAGTGATGGATGCAAAATAGCAGTGCCAATTGTAATAGAAGAAAAGTTAGTAGGATTCATTTAAATAATGCAAGAGACTCCAGTTAGGAGTTCATCTTTGACTGTATGGATTGAAAAGTATTTAACTAATGAATTATTCCAAAAGAACAAGTATAGTGAGGGGAATCCTCTTCTCATATTAGTTCAGACTTACTTAGCATGTTTCACAAGTGACAGTCAAAGGTAAACTCTTGACTGGAATCCTTTTTTCATCTCTGAGAGAGTATATTCTTAATACATTTGCCATATGTCTTATAGTAGAAACTGCAATTGCCAAAATATCTCTGCTACAGTACTAGAAGCCATTGTATTACAACCAAGATGGGCAGAATTACTTTTGCAATGGCTAAATTACTTACTATTCTTATTGAATAAAAGCTGATGATCTTAAATAGGAAAATCGTCCTCTACCTGTACTGGCATTTGCTGCTGCTGTTTTTATTTATTTAATAGGAGCTAAAGTTCATCTTATAAGTAAAAGGCTGCTTTCCTTAGGATGGCCTGCTCACGAGGGGCAAATTGTCCCATGTGTGCCCTCTTGTGGTTATTTATTTGTATGATTCCTTGAAATCTGAGGTTATAGCCGTCTTCAGAGGAGGCTTAATAATATAGCTGGTGTGGTGGTTTTACCCAGCTAAACAGCGGAACTCCACCACAACCGCTCGCTCACTCCCCCTCCTCAAAGGAACAGGGGGAGAAAATACGATGGACAAGGGCTCAAGGGTTGAGATAAGGACAAGCAGGTTGCTCACTAATTACCATCACGGTAAGCAGACTCAACAGAGGAAGATTAATATAAATTATTGCTATCAGTAGCAGACTAGAGCAGTGAGAAACTCACAAGCAAACTAAAAACACCTTCCCCCCATCCACCCTCTTCTACTTCCTCCCCCCGAGCAGTGCAGGGGAACGGGGAATGGGGGCTGCGGTCAGCCCATATCACTTCCTCTCTGCCGCTCCTTCGTGGTCACTCTCTGCCCCTGCTCCAGCGTGGGGTCCCTCCCACGGGATGCCGTCCTTCCTGAACGGATCCTGCGTGGGCTTCCCACAGGCTGCAGCTCTTCAAGAGCTGCTCCAATATGGGTCCGTACCACGGGGTCCATCCTTCAGGAGCAAACTGCTCCAGCAGGGGTCCCCCACGGGTGGCAGCTCCCACCGGATCACCTGCTCCTGCGTGGGCTCCTGTCCACAGGCTGCAGCTCCGGCCCGGAGCCTGCTCCTGGGGCGCTCTTCATGGGCTGCAGCCTCCTTCAGGCCACATCCGCCTGCTCCACCGTGGGCTCCTCCACGGGCTGCAGCGTGGAGATCTGCTCCATGTGGTACCCATGGGCTGCAGGGGGACAGCCTGCTCCACCATGGTCCTCACCACGGGCTACAGGGGAACTTCTGCTCCGGCACCTGGAGCACCTCCTGCCCTCCTTCTTCACTGACCTTGGTGTCTGCAGGGCTGTTCCTCACTCCTCTCACTCCCAGCTGCTGTTGTGCAGCAGTTTGGTTTTTTTTTTCCCATTCTTAAATCTGCTCTCACAGAGGCACAAACATCGTCACTCACTGGCTCAGCTCTGGCCAGCGGTGGGTGCCTTTTGGGGTCAACTGGAGCTGGCTCTGATCTGACATGGGGCAGCTCTTGAATCTTCTCACAGAAGCCACCCCTGTGGCCCCCCTGCTACCAAACCTTTACCACGTAAACCCAATACGGCTGGATTGCAGCTCTCGTGTGTCATAGGCCCATGAGCAATAGGAACTAAGAAAGCATGTTATTATAGACAGTCCAAAACAAGAAGCTAGAGTTCACGTAATCCATCTAAAGGTGCACTTAATCATGCAGTAGTTTAAATATGTATATATGTATTTTGTCTGCGTTGCTATCAGCTTTCACACATCAATAGTGAACTGGAGCAGTCTGTGCATAAGCATTTGCCATGTTCTGCATATGGCTGATTGGAGGAGCTGTGAGCAAACATTAGACAAATATTGTTAGCACCCTCTGTAGAGTCTCCTGAGTTCTCTGCCACGTATGTGGCTTTGTTTTTTAATAGTACCCAGGTGATGAGAGCGATGCATTGGTGAATCTCTGGTTTCTTTAAATGTGACTCTCGGAGCTGCTGTCCTAATGGGACAAGGAACAAGCTGCTGCTTTGTTTTGGCAACATGTGATGCTGAGCAGAATTGCTTCTAGCTCAAAAAGGTATCATTTTTGGTGTTTCTGTTTTTCTACTGTTAATCGATAAGAAGTAATCTCAGTAGAAGCAAACCTGTATATCGTGGGATGGCGAGAAGGAAGCACTCAATATTATAAGACTATAACTCAGTGAAAATCAAATACAGTGATTTTTTGCAGTGCTCTGTCAGTAGTCCTGTATTTGTCACCTTTGTGGCTCTCACAGAAGCACTAAGTCTTAACAACACAGGAGGGGGAGTAGGGGAATATAAACAATTGTCAGTGGACATGATGTTTACATAAATGTGGCTATTAACTGCCTCTTTTTTATGTTGTAGACCATTCATGATCACTGTCATCACTCTGGAGTTTTCTGCCAGAAAATGGTATTTAGAAAGAAGAGAGAGTACAATTAGATGATGAGATGGATAGACACTCAGGTCATCCTAAACCAAGTTTACGAGCAGTTCCAGGAGTAGCACAGCAGATCATTTGCTGTAGATCTGTGTGGACCCTCTGATGTCGGTGATCTCACATGCTTATGTTTTGTTGATGGGTCAATGATGAGGTCAAACTTTTTTAACAGCCGTCAGAGACCTCTCCACATCTGTTGTTCTTCGTTAAATTGTCCAGCATGTTTAAAAGTTGCAGGGTAAGGGAAGGAACAGCAGCTACACGCACTGCATGCCTGGACTGTGGGATCAGGTTGTCATTGTTTTCTGAGAGTAAATTAACATAATCGTTCTTGAAGGTGGAAATGCGCAGTTGCAATCACTCAGAAGAGACACAGCCTCTTGTCTTCAGTGCTTTCCACCACACCTGCAGGTGTGATACTCTTCGGTAAGAGAAAATCATGAATTCTTTCCTGGAAAAGCTCAAATTTGAAAAAGCCAGTGTTCCCCTACAATGACCTTCTTGCTGCCTTATGATACTCAGCAGGAAGAGAAAATCAGTAACTTTTTCCTTGAAAGGCTCAAATATGAAAAAGCTAGAGTTCCCCCACAGTGACCCTTTTGCTGCTTTACTCCCACCTCCCTTTCATCATCTCTCTTCTCCTGGGGCTTGAAGAAAAATGCATACACCTTAAGTTAGGGAAAAACTCCGTGACTGTACAATTCACAGGTGGAGTTTAAGGAAGGTGAACTAAGGGACACTGAGTCTGTAATTTCTTTTATGTGTTCTGTACATTTGTGCAACACAGAGCTAGCAGGTCCTTTCCAGGCTCCCTGGAGACACCCAAAAGGCTTCATAGCAGAAGGGAGTAATTGCAGCAAGTGTGCTGGCAGCTGAAGGACAACCCCAAGATGATTTTCGAACCACAGCTGAGGAAACTGTGTCAAGGAAGTGTGACAGCAGGGGACATACCCACACGAGTGCATGAGCTCTGTTCTCCACTACCTGTGGAAGGCCTGTGCAAATCTGTGAATTCAGTGGCCTCGAGTTTGTCTCAGGCTTTGCTTTGCTCCTGGTTCCAGACACATGCTTTGAACAGCAAAGATGTTTGAGAGGTGATTGAAAGCCTCTGTTGAATGCCTGAGCTCTGATCCATTGACTTTGATTTTCTTGCTCAACTCCCAGCCTCTTCTTGTAGAATGACAGTTTTGGATAATCCTCTGTGGGGGCTTGCTTGCCATGTCTGCAGAGGTGTTAAATGGAAGCTGAGGTCTTTCTCTGAGAGAACGAAAAGCATGATGAGGAGTTGTGATGAGGCTCAGTGTGGGACTGGGGTAAAATGCTATATTAGAAATCAGTATGAGGAGTTGAGCATTGGTGAAAATGGGGAGCAAAAAAGATGGAGTGGCGGTTTCTTGACTGCTGAAGTTTCGGAAATGGTAGCAGCTGGAGCAGAGAAAAGGTCTGAGGAGTCAGCACAGGGTTTTTGTTGTTTGTTTGTTTCCTAAATGAAATCAGAGTGTTTTTTGCTTTTGTTCTTCTGAGGACATGTCAACTGAAAAACTGAACATAAGCTATAAAGTCTGATGGCTTGAAAGGGGTATATGAAATACCAATGTTCTCCCAAGACCTGACGTTCGTTCTTCTTTCACTATTCCTTACCCTTACTAGACTTTAAGGTTCCTGAGTTGGAGTCCTACCTTACTGAAAAACTCCTCACTGACCATTGGCTATCATGTAAGAAGCCTTAAGACATGATGCTCTGGCACCAAGCCAGACTTGGATCATTTCTTGTAGGTTCCATAGTTTTGAGGAAGTGTTAATGTGTAGATGTGGTAACACTGTGTCTTCTTTGGCTGCCCAAGTGCTTCTGTCATCTGAATCCTCTCTTTGATGAACCAGAAGGGGGCAGAGGTCTAGATATATTGGGATAGTGTAATTCTATTAATTAATCTCTTAATTAAGCAGTGCTTCTGGCTGTCCTCAGTGAAAGACACATGATTAATCTTTGTTGTTCTGCTTAGATAGCTCCATTGGATGATAATAAAAATGGTGCTGCTATGTAGCGTTTTCATTGGCGTGCCTTAACAGTGTTTTTTCTTTGTTTGCTTGCTTTTATATAAAAGCTATATTGTTAGCCATGTATTACAGAAGGGGAAATTGTAGCACAACTCAATGAAGTGACTTGTCCAGTGTCACTTTGCCATCTACTCTGAGAGAGACCAGCCCTCTTTGGTTGTTAGTTCTCAATAAGGGCAGCCTTACTGTTATCTTGTCACCTTCCACTCAGAGCATAACTCTTTGCTTTTTGTATTTCTTGTTATGTGCTTTTCCATTACTACATCATTTTCTGAACGTTGTAATCTTCTGGCTCAGAAAGTTTGCTAGTGCTGGACTTACCTTTTGTTTTTTTCACCTGAGAAGCTCCAACCTGGAGGAAGGAAAACAAACATTGAGTGAAATAAGTTCCAATGTTATGTGTGGACTCCCTGAGATCCACAAAGCTTCTTCTAATAGCTGCAAGTTTTCCTTCTGCAAGGGTCGTTTTCCTTTCTTGTGACATGTGATTGGCTTGTGTATTGGGTTTACGTGGTAAAGGTTTGGTAGCAGGGGGGCCACAGGGGGGGCTTCTGTGAGAAGATTCAAGAGCTGCTCCATGTTAGATAAGAGCCAGCTCCAGCCGGCTCCAAAAGGGACCTGCCACTGGCCAGAGCTGAGCCAGTGAGCGACGATGTTTGTGTCTCTGGGAGAGCAGGTTTAAGAAAGGGGAAAAAACTGCTGTGCAACAGCAGCTGGGAGAGAGGAGTGAGGAACAGCCCTGCAGACACCAAGGGCAGTGAAGAAGGAGGGCAGGAGGTGCTCCAGACGCCAGAGCAGAAGTTCCCCTGCGGCCTGTGGTGAGGCCCATGGTGGAGCAGGCTGTCCCCCTGCAGCCCATGGGGTACCACATGGAGCAGATCTCCACGCTGCAGCCCGTGGAGGAGCCCAGGGAGGAGCAGGTGGATGTGGCCTGAAGGAGGCTGCAGCCCATGGAGAGCCCCCGCAGGAGCAGGCTCTGGGCTGGAGCTGCAGCCTGTGGGAAGCCTACGCAGGACTCGTTCGGGAAGGATGGCATCCTGTGGGAGGGACCCCACGTTGGAGCAGGGGCAGAGAGGGACCACGAAGGAGCGGTGGAGACGAAGCGATATGGGCTGAGCGCAGCCCCCATTCCCCATTCTCCTGTGCCGCTCAGGGGGAGGCGGCGTTTTTAGTTTGCTTTTAGTTTCTCACTGCTCTAGTCCACGAGTGATAGTAATAAATTATATTAATCTCCCTATGTTGAGTCTGTTTTGCCTGTGACAGTAATTGGTGAGCAACCTGCTTGTCCTTATCTCAACCCTTGAGCCCTTGTCCATCGTATTTTCTCCCCCTGTTCCTTTGAGGAGGGGGAGGGAGAGAGTGGTTGTGGTGGAGTTCCGCTGTTTAGCTGGATAAAACCAGCACAGCTTGGTGCACTTGGACTGATGCATTACTAAAGGTTTGGAAAACCCTCCAACGTTACTTGTTAACAATTCATCTGGAATTCCATGATATGCTGATTTTGCATGCTACAATGTAGTTAATATGATTAATAATAGATGCTGCCAAACTTCGTAAGATTAAAATGTGTCTGGGATATCTATCCTCATGTGAGAAGACGTTCACTGACTACCAGAGTTACGGCTGCTGAAACATTCACCTGTACCCATGGTGTTGCGTAACTGTAGTTTCTGATTTCTGTAGCTGGTAAAATACCGAAGCAGATAGATCCTGAGATCTGATCTATTATAGAAGATTCCTATATATGAGAAAAGGGCTAGCTCTTCAACTCAGTTCTCCAACGTGTGGATTTTTTTCTAGCTACATTTATAGTCTTGTTTCTGTCTGCAGAATGATATGCAATTTCATTTAGTAATATTTCATTTTGTCTGTCTTAGTGATTAGTAGAGTAATTGTATACATGCAGTATGTGCACTTTTCCTGCATTGAGTAAGATCAGAGCACGGGCATGCTTACTGCTGAAAATGGATTTTATTTGATTTTGTGTTTGCTTTCTGCACAGAAGTTGCATAACTGCATGGAAGTACCAATATGTACATTAAATCTATTTAGTAGGATTTGCTTGAACTTAACATCTTTGTCACTTTCACAGTCTTCTTCAGTTTACATATGTACAAAACGGAGATTATAACATATTGACTTTTTGCTATTGTTTCAGACTTGATTAGTACTTGCAAGATGCTGTCATACCTGCAGATGGAATTCAGTCAGCAAGCACAAAGTAGTCTGGTAGTGAGCAAGTGCAGTAGTTAGTAGAACAAGGTCACCCAATGGTGGGTATTAGTGAAGAGTAAGCGTGGATGCCAGAGGTGACTTGTGGGCAGATACTGAATGATGTGCAGCAGGGCTGGCACAGTGCGGGGTGTATGGGCTTCTGAGAGAGGTGCAGCGTCTGATGCCCAGAAAATGCAAAACTGAGCAGGCCATGGCAAGAACTGTCTGATGTAGAAGCCAGATGTTGGTGAGAGGTAGTGACTGATAGCATCTTGTCCCTTTATAAAGTAGCATCACGCAGCCACTGCTCAATACCTTCCAGCATGTTTAGTTTGGGTAGGAAAAATATAAACTGGTGTGCTGCCCTCCGTAACTGGATAATCTTGCTTAGTCCAGGCATCAGTGAGAGCTGATGGAGATCCTCCTTCAGCAAAGAGGGTTAGCAGATGCTGTGCTTCTGGAGGAAGAGCACCTGTACTGTGGAGCTCTGAGGTTTTCTAGTTAATGCTATTAATTGCATCAGTGCCAAGGAGCCCCCAAAAAGGGATTATTGTTTGTAACCGTGCGCAGAGCAAATAAAAAGTACAAAAGAATCCCCACTGCAGAGCTCACAGAAACTAGCACTGATCTGGCATGTAATGAGCAAAGAAACAAGCAGGTGTAGGAAAAAGTGATGAAAGCTGTCACCTTAGGCTTCCTAACTAAACTAGTTGCTGCCTGAGTGTTACTGGTCATTGTGCTGTCAGGCTGCCCAGAATAATGTCAACTTTTCAGGGTTATCCAAGGTCTGCACCACAGCCACACAAATGAGACCTTTGCTAGGCATTATTTTACTAGTACATTTTCATATTCTTTTTACTGACTTGAAGATAAATATATAAGCTGACAAGGCTCATGGTGAAGAGTTCTGCTTTAGCTCTCTGATCAAAATTTAGGACCATCATCTACCGTGCGAACTCATTTTGCAAGGTATCCAACTTGAACAGTTCCAGAACCCATTTGTCATTGTTGCTTAGAAGCATTCGAGGTTTTTGATGCATTTTCAATCACTGCTTACAGCACTCTGTAATGTTTTCACAGCACTTGGCTTGGTGGCTGTGGTTCTTTGCTGCATAGGTGTTTTTTCTTATTCTGCTTAAAACACTCTCTGCTTGGAGCAGCTGTGACTTGTGCCTATCAAGGTAAAAAGACAGCATTTTTATTGCTGCTGCAAATCTTTCTGCACTGGCTGCTTATAGGTACCTAGTGATACAGCAGCTTCAAAGCCAGCAACACTGCTTGCAAAGACTCTGTGGGGGCAAAGTGAGACTAATGCCTATTTCCAGCCCCTTTGGTGAGAACTGCTCCAAGCAGAGAAAACCCCCTCTGTCCTCCCCAGCACGTCAAAATCCAGCAGCTAGCTGCTAATTGCCTTTACAGTGATTCACATGCCATCTGCCATTGCTGGGAGCTTTTGTTGTGTGTAGCAGGCTCTAGGCAGGTCCATAAACTTCGTGCGGTTCTTATGTTAATAAGAGTACCAGCTCTTATTGAGCGACACCGACTCGATGCAGCGTGGTAATGACCGTGGTGTTTCTACATGCAGAAATTAGTTAAGAAACAATTTACCTGTTGTCACCCTTTCTTTGGGCTTTGAGAGGGCTGCGTTCTCTGTGATAAGGAGGAAAAAAACCAAAACCATGAAAAATTATGTCAATCGTATGCCATTAAGGGTTCCCCCACCCTCACAGAAACCAGCTCACGGATGGTGGGAGAGAGCTGTCAAAGCGATTACAAGTGCGAAGGATTATCGTGCGTTCGTATGTCGCACCTCATCCGCAATCCGGGAGCGAGCAGAGGAGAGCGTGACTGCCCCACACGGTGGCCAGGAGGTGCCGGGAGCCCCGCTTGCTGAGGGCCCTGCTGGGAGAGGTAACGGCATAAGAGGGCCGGCGCCATGACTGTCCAAAACAAGCAGGAGGGATAGGGTTTTTCCCTCCCCCTGTTTTTTTAACGTCTTGAATCAGAAGCTCAGCCCTAACACGCCGTTGTTTACCCCTCTGAGTAGCGGGGGATTCTCTCCCACTCCAAGGGAGCGCGGGGGCTCTCGCTTTTGTTTAATTCTGCCTTGGTTTTGTTTGTAGTCCCCCCCCCCCTCCATTTACATTTTGATACTTGCTCCTGCTGCTACTACTGCTTTCAATAATTAAATGTTTTATCAGCATTTTCTAAAGCACCTGGATGCCTGCTAAAAAGCCACCTTGTTTTAAAGTGGTCTCTTCAAAGCGGAGATGCTGCAGAATTTAGTCTTTTTTTTCCCCCCCCATTCAGGCCTTCTTTTGAGGATGCTGATATGCATCATCTATAAGCAGGCACGTAAAATGGCTTAATATGCTAGCGTGTCAGGAGCCGGGGTGGTGAGGGAGGATGAGAGCGTGACATGATCCAGTCAGCCCATTCAAGGGTGCAAACTGAATACTGTTCTTCCAGGCACACGGGCGTGCGGTTGGAGGGTGTCGTACACCTCCGTGCAGGCTGGCTGGCGCGCCAGGGAATGAATTAGTCCAGCAACAAGAAGTCACAGAGGTGACTGGGAACGCAGGCCTGCCCGTTCACCGGGCGAGCTTTTTGCCAGCTGAGCTCAGGGGTCAGTTCATTTAGCACGGACCAGCTGTAATCCTCCCTCCAAACTCCTGTGGTACTAATCCTTTCTGTTGGTGCAGCAATTTATTTGTTTGTGTGTTTTTATTTATTTATTTATTTTATCTGGCTTCAAAGCTCCAGAGAAGCTTTTGGCTCTCCTTTTTGTTTTGCGTGATACACGCTGCATGATTCTCGGAGCCCGGAAGAGCAAGCGTTGCTTACACGGTCCCCATGGCTCACGCGCGGCGGTGTCAGAGCGATGCCTCCGGCAGCCGGCGGGTCCCTGGGGCAGGCCCTGTCCCACCACCGCGGTGTCGTCGCCTGCCCGTCGGGTGCTGGGCCGCTGGGAGCATCGAGCGGAGCGCGGCCGCGGTCTGGCGATGCAGCTGAGCACCGAGGTTGCCATGGAGATCTGCGATCCAGCCGAAACCCGAAGAAAGGGCACTTGCTGAAGCACGCGAGCTCAACAGAGAACGAATGGCCAACAAGCCGCCACGCATAGACGGGGCCTGCTGGCGGCCGTCCCAGATGGAGTTTGAATTTCCTTCCTCTCCCCCTGTCCCTTTCACAGTGCTCCTGCCTTGAAGGAAACAGCAGCGAGCCACAGAGCGCCTGGTGCGCAGCCCAGGCGTGCCTCCCCCCTCACCTCCCCGAGGCCAGGGACAGCATATTAATGGCTGTACCATGGGGAAAGGGGGAAGGGGCCGGGGCACGCGGCTTTGATGAAGGAGTGTGTGCCACTTGCCACTGGGGCTTTAGTGGGTGTCGTGGGATTTGTTTGCAGCATATGCGATGCTGTTAATGATTGAAAAATTACCACAACAATTAGTCACAGATCGCTGAAGGCAAGGCCCCCAAACACTGTGGACAATATGATTAAATCCATGTATGTGACAATTAACTCTCCTGCAGGTTTATCCGCCAAGGACATGGGAGGTAGATGGACAAAAAAATGACAGGCGAGAATAATGCAGCAGAATGGACCTGATACAGCTGGCACTATCAATTTTAATCTGACACTGAATTAATCACACTTGGATTAATCCTGATCTTATTGCACCATTCTGGTTGCCTGTTTATTTATATTCTTCTTCCTTTGTGTGCTACGCGGAGGCATGACAGATTTAATTCCTGTCCGTTCCGTGTTTTTAAATTTAAAAGGCAAATCCTTCAGTCATGCCGTGTTTGAGGTACTCCGTGGTGCAATTATCTCATAAAAAATGAGCAGAGTCCAGATGCACCGTGCCATGAATCCCCTTCTGTATCACAGCTGAGTAACTCTCAATAAATATTTGTTCACCCAGTGTTCTGACTGGGTAGGTCTAGTTCTGTCTGTCCAACCAGACAGACGTGCAGGCACACAAGTAATGCTTTGATTGTGCATTTATGTTGCCGTTAGGTAAAAATCGGTGTGTGTGTGTGTGTGTTTGTGATTCTGGCTATGTTCGAGACTTTATTTTGAGGGACCAAAAGCAACCCTTTTGTGATGCTTAGATGTTGTGTTGCCAAGAAGATTCAGACTGGAAATGTAAAAAGCTCTGGTGCAAGAACCAGAGGGGGCAAATATAGATGATCTGGCCTAAGATTTTTAAAAGATTAAGATTTTTAAAGGAAAAGGAGCACTAATGCTTGCCAGACAGTAACGAAGTCTTGAAAGAGAAGCTCTCTGTATCAGTATATAGTCTGCTCCAAGTTAATCAACTGTGTCCTTCCTAGTCCAGTAAGAGTAGCTTGCTTTTACTACATTGTTGGTATGCACGGTCCCTGACAAATCTCTTGTTCACAAAGTCTTGTTCACAAATTCCACTGAACAGTTTGATGGATTGGGCTATAGCCACTGCTTAATTTCATCTGTAGCTGCTGCAGACCTCTCTCTTCTTTCTTCTCTTCTCATCCTTTGTTTTCTGTTTCCATTTTGTAGTCTCTAAAGAAAGAGTGTTTTAACTGTGAATTCAAGTTGACTTTTAAGGCGTGCATCTAGGCTCGCTGTAAAGATTCAGTTTTACCCTGGCATATTATTACTGTGGTCTGCAATGCTTAACATTATTGTAAATGCTCAGATTGGTGGTCTAAGCATCACACTCTTCCTGGTTTTAAAAATCTCCGTGAAAATGTTGGAGGTACTTAACTGTATTCTTCAACATGGTGACTTAAAGGCATATGTTCCACTGAAACCACTAGTAAAATACCTACTTGTTTAAAATGTAAATATTTTTATCCAGATTCAATCATGAGTCCTCTATTTACGTATCATTAACTTGAAAACGTGAAGCTGCCAGAAGTGTAGCTGTACCACCTTCTTTTAGCGCAATGGTTCTTGTCCTCTTGTTGGCAGAGAACACAATTTGTACTCGTGCTCTGACCTGCAGGCTTAAGCACAAAAAAATGAACAAGTCCTGTGGAGTCAGTGGGCAATAAAGATATCAGTGACCTTTAGGCACGTAATTCACATCCCAGTAGAGCCTTGCCTTGTTGTTGTCAATGTAGCTTTCAAAACGTAGTTCGAGTAGAAAGAGTAGGTGCATGGGGACAGGAAGATGTGAATATTGCTTCTTGTGTCTGTTTGCATGCAAAAATAGCACACTGCAACATGGACGGAGTGGATATTCCATTCACCAACAGTTGTACATCCTAAGAGAAGGTCAAGTAAAACTGGCCCAGGTACTTTTAACACATAGAAAGTTTGCAGTAGGTTCTAATCAGACCCTTAGTCTCATATTCAGTAGTAGTTTTGGAAATCATTGCCCAGATAAAGCCAAATTTATATCAGAACTGCTTCTTTCATTGCTTCTTTCAGTCATATCTGCTACTTTATATACTTCTGCATCTGGAGTCCATCTGGATTCGGTTGCAGTTATTCACTTTTTATTCTTTTTTTTTTTTTTCCACTGAAAATCTCCAGAGAAATAACAGCCAATGAAAGTATTTTTAACAGGGAGAGTTTAAATCTGCGTCTCTGCAAATGCTGATGCTGTGTTCTGATAGATGTATAATAAGCGATGGATATTAGGACTGATCTGGCAGTTGTATGATGCTCAAAATATCCATTGAAATAGACAAAGATTTTTTTTTCTTCTCTATTTTATTTCATTTGTCATGTGCTGAGATCAGTTGTAGGTTATGATCACCATCTGGCAGCTCAGAAGAGGAGTTGAGCATATTATAAACTTGCAGCAGAGGATCGCTAGCTTGGGATAAAACTGACTTTTACATCAATATCAAAATACTGTCTGTACAGGTGACACAAAATACTAACAACAAGAATTTAATTTCTTCCTTCAGTCCCCTGGTATAACCTGGCATTTTGCTGTTGTATTTGATGCTGCTGTTTGAGGGATAGCAAATGTCTGCTGATTACATAACTAATTGGCAACCACAGAAGTTACTTCTTTATTAAGAGATTTATTAAGCGATTAGGAGACCATTTATGTAGACTCTATTAACATAACAGTAACAGTTTAGCATGTTAGTAGGAAGGAAAGTAGTATGAGATGGTTTGAGATGCATTTTTTTTAACTAAACTTTGTTTCATTCTCTCAGATTTCAAATCACAGGTGTATGATGTATTAAAAATACATTTCCCTTCTTTCTTTTTTTTTTTCCCATTGTTGTAAGTTTATGCTCTTTCATAGGGGAAATATTGGCAGACAAAAGTCAAAAAGTTCAACTATATACCTTAATAGCCTGATCCTCTCTGAGCCATTCTACATGAGTTTCTCTTCGGTCTTTGAAAATATTAATGGAACAAAATTAATTACTTGGTGGGAAAATTGGTTTATAAAAGAAAAGATTTTAATTTCTACTGTGTACTTGGTAAGTTATTGCTTGGGGCTTTTTACATTGGATAGTCCATTGGCCTAGTATGCATCACGTTTTACACTCCTTAATATTTATTTAAATTTAGTTAAGATTCATCAGGCTGATTTGCTGTGCCTGCATTATAAATACAGGAAGAGTGACTTGGCTCAAGTTTGGTTAACAAGAATTCGGTTTAATTGTGCAGTTACATCAGTAAGTGCTGTTGACATACTTAAAATTACAAGTGGATGCCCCGTATGTGACACTGCTTGCTACCCATGTCACTGCCATGACCGAGAATGCAGTTAAGAATTTTGTGTGTGGGCGTTGGGGTCAAGGGGTGGGATGGAGTGTGTGCATAGGCTGATTGCTTGGATGAATGGATGAAGCAAAAATATGTTTGCTCGCTAGCAGGAGAGACAAGCTTGAAACAGAGACAAGGTAAGAGGTTTGCCAATAGGAGAGTAAATGTTTTGAGTGTTTTGAGTAGACAGACAGAAGTTGAAGGTGCTATGTGGAACTCCTTGGTATCTAAACCTAAGCCACTGAGGTGATTCTTCTGATTTTTTGAGTGAGGATGTTTCCTCCCTAGAAAGTGTTCAAGCTATGGTCTGAAACAGGAAATATATTTTTTTCTCTCTGTGTGGTTTTCATTTCCTTTTGCTTACATGGAGCTGGCTGGGAGCAACACACCTCCCCAAATGCCAAAAATTTCTCCCTGTGGCTCTGAGAATAGAATTACTTAAGGTACTTCAGTTTCAAAGAGTATATTAATCCAAGCAGCCTTCTGAAACAGTGCAAAGGGAAGCTGTGCAAGAGGAAAAAGGCCCCAAGAACTTTGTAATCAAAACTGTTGATACAGCATTCGCTTTCTGCTTTTTTTTTTTTTCTCCTCCTTTCCTAACTGAGCTGAAATTTTCCTATTTTGTTCATTACCTTTGTGGTTTGCAGCAAAATGCAACCCGGGTCCCCACCTGAGTGTTTAATACTCTTCTCAGAGGGTCAAATGAAAGTAAAACAAGAAGGAGACTAAGTGCTGGGTTGTATGCGTGGGGAAAACACCATGCTTTTGAAGGTGTGGTGTCAGTGGTTCTTCTATGCAACATACACATAAGAATTCAAAAGGCTGTTTTCAGAAGGCAATATTAATGTACCTCTAGCTTGGCCAGCCTATGAAGAGTAATGGAAAGGATTGTATATTTGCCCAAATACGTCTGCCTGTATGTGACAGTGGTGTGTTAGCTTTGGCTGTGCACTCACATGTAGCTGCAAGCCAACTCCAGTCTGGAAGCTAATAAGGCATTAACATTTGTCTGTGCCTCTGCCAGGAAGGTCTGTCTTTCTGGATTTTGGTTTGCTGGAATATTGTTAAGAATTTGAGGAGAGAGCTGGAGAAGAAGTAGGAGATGGAGGATGTTTCTTTTGTTGGAAAAGGGTGCTTTTTTGCCTCTCTTTGGGCAACAAGTTTGTAGCAATTAAAGCAGGTTTTTGCCTTGTGAAGCGAAGACTAAATGATGACATTACTATTCCTTGGGGCAGTGCAAAACAATTTCATGTGGTTTTTAAGTTCTATGTGTAAGAATTTGCACCATCACCTGGACATATTTCAAGATTTGTAGACACTAGGATATCTACAAGTGACGAACAGGATCTACAAGGGTGGAAATGGGGTGGCTGAAAAGGCAGAGTATCATATTTTACTCCATGGTTTCATGGTGCACTCATTCTTTCAGGATGTAGTAAGCCAACAAAGAAGTTGAAGGACCAGGTTCTCAGCTAGTGACTTTCATAAAGTTCTCTTTTCTTTAGCCAACAGAGAAGGAGAGCGGATTCTAGATAAATCATCCAAAACCTGATCTTTCTTTCAACCTTGATGCTACTCTGGAAAATTGAGAGCAAAGTTATTCAGAGCGTTCCTCTGAAGCAGTTGTAAAAAAGCACACTATTTAAAAAAAAAAAAAGAAGTATGTGAATATATATTGTGTGCATCTGTATGTGTTTATATATTTGAATACATACACACTTTTCGAAATTTTTTGAAGTAACAGAAATGTTTTCAACAGATAAAATACAAGATTGTGACATGTTAGTGCTGGCCTTTCTTAAAATGCATATATGGAATCAAATGAGTAAAGAAGTAGAGAGGAAAGAGAAATGATTTATTGAAAGCTATCTATTTGTTTTTACTTGCTTTCCTTAATGTATGTTACCTACTAGTGTGTTTGAAAGCCTTGCTTATTCAGATGTGGTGTTATTACAAGGTGCGATTATTAAATTTTCTAGGAGCACACAGTATAAAAGTCAGTAAATACTTTAAAAGAGCCCGAATACTACAGCTTTGAAAAAGGTGCCAGGCCGGAATATTCAAGGTATATAACAAACTAGTTACAACTAGTAAGTTGTTACAACTCTCTCCAGTTATATTTTTTATATATAACCAGTACTTGTGTATTTGGTCCCTGAACAGTCTGATACCCTGAGTCATGCACTTAGGATGTTTCCGCACAGTGCATTGTACTGCACGTAGAACTATTTAGCTCTCAGTAAATAGAAATATATTAAAAATACTTCTAACATTTGCCCTTTACCACTCGTAGCTGGCTTGCAAACATCCACCCTGCCTAAGCAGAAGTAAATCCTTTGTCCAGTTGATTAGCTAGGAAAAAAAATCTCATAGAGACCTTTGCGAGGCCGTTAGTGAAGCTTTGCTGTCAGAACGTGAATATGCCACCTGCTTTCCAGAGCCCAGGGGAGCCTACAGGCAATGTGTGTCTTGGAGCATGCCACAGAATAGCATCTGCATACTGCCAGACTGATCTGCTAATAGCCAAGGGAAAGAGAGAATTGATGCCAGGGGTGAAGGGAAATGCTGAAACCTTGGAAAGTGTTAAGCAGTGCTCACCTATTTATTAGACAGTTAATGCTGCCTGTAGCGTTACCAGTGGAGGATAAAAGAAGTGGGGCATGTTGCAGATTGTTAATTGGACTTACAGCTTCATGTTGTAATTACTAGCTCACTTTCTTCTCTACAAAGGAAAAAATATCCCAGAAGGGACCAAAGCTGAGACAGTTTTCATCTGCTAAAATCACATTACCTTTTAAATGTTTCTATTATTTTTTTGTTTAAGAAAGAGAAAAATCATTTTTATCTCAGACTGATAATGTGCAAGAAGCCACCTACCTGATTTTGACACCTTTAATGAGTGTCCTTCATAGATAGTGGGGTAGAAACTGGTGGTTTTCTGTATGCTTTGAAACTGGTTGTGGGGCATGCATTTGTCTCTGGGAGAATGAGGGAGGTTATTTCAGTAGTCTCTGGTTCTGATTTTCATGATGACTTGAGAGTTATGTCTCTGTGTACAGACATTGCATAGACTTGAAGAGTAGACATGTAGACATGTCAGTGAGACCAAGATAGAGCTGCACACAGAAGAGATGAGTGATAAAACCATGGGCAAAGGTATGTGGTATTTTTACAGTACATGATAACATGCAATACATACTATACTTTTTATATATACATACACATATTTTTTATATATACATATATATATACACACACACATGCTGCAACCGCAAGTGTATAATATATGTTTTGCCCCTTGGTTCCATCTCTCCTGAAACTTTGTTTACATCACTGACTCCATGAGTTAACTAGCAACTTCTTTTCTTTTATCTGTATGTAAAGCTGCCATATGAGAAGCATCTGTTTTTTTGTTGTTGTTGTTTTCTTGGTATCCCTTGTAAGTTTTCCCTTCAAGGTTGTGTTACTCAGAGAGCTAATACTTCATCTCCAATCTGTGAACACTTTCCAGACTGAAATGTCACAACCCATCATACCTGACACAAAAATGCAGGTGTCATTCATCTACTTTGTCGCTGTTTTTTGTACAAGGCAAATGTTTAAAGGATGTATAAATATGTGGGGAGAGATCATCAGTTGGTGCAGATTGTCGTGAACCCAGTTGAGATGTTGCACAAGCTGAACATCTGCCTTTTTATTCGCTCTCCTCTCAGCATTGTGCAACGTATAAGCATACGTGCATGCACCTTGTCCAACGCTGTCACTAGTTAACTGAACAAGTGAGTTAGGTTTCTCTGTTGTGGTTGAATATGGGGCTTGCAACAATACTACTGCTGTTCACACCTCTCATGATATAAGTGCAGATAGCATTTTGCAAATCTTTTACAGGGAAGGTAAGGTCTGTATATGTAATATGGTAGTGTCTTAAAAATGCTTCCAGAGGGAAGTTGTTTTAAGTGAACTTGCTGGAAGTGCACAAGTTAATTTTAAAATCTTAATCTTCCTGTAGGAATGAGTTCTTTCTTTTTCATCTGAGAGTGGCTGTTTCATCACTATGGTCCTGTGGTTCTTTGGTCCTCTCTGAGTATCCAGCTTGTGCAAACTCTAGGTTCTTCATCCAGCCACACTTTGTGAGGTGTGTTTCCATTTGTCCCATGCTTTCCAGGCAAAGGACAAAAGCAATTGCAACATTACATAGGAGATTATATTGTTAACTGTTTTATTTGGCTCCTTATTCTTGGGAAATGTCCTCTCAAATAAATTGATTTACCTTAGTAAGAAGCACAATGACAGGTATTTCCTCTAAGATGATCAACTATCAGACAGCTACCACAGTATTTTGCCAACTATTACTTAGGTAAATATTTCACTCTGTGTAGTTGAGAAGTAGTGTATTTCTTCTTTCAGGCCTGTCTGCTTGCTGCAGGTTGATGGTAACTGGTTAGCAAAGAGTTGTTCTAAACCTGGATTCCTTGATGCTATCAGGACAGATTTATGGGAGGTGGGGGGAGATGAAGAGGGGAAGACCGTCTCATCCCCATTAGTACCAGTAAGCGCAGTGAATGTTCTCATCACATGAAGGGGGAGTAGGTTTGCAACTCTCCCACCTCATCATGCTTGTTTCCTCCAGCCCCAATTTGTGCTTGTGATGCAGAAAAGACAAATCCAACCTACATGTCTGCTTTCCCCCCGTCCATCGCTGCCCTTCATGTTCCCCAGCAGGCATATTCACGAGCCCCAGCTCAGCTTTCCCCCCAGCTGCTGGAGCAGATTTACCTCCCACACCAGCAGCAACCTTGGCTTCCCCTTCAACTTTGTTGGCATTTAGGGTAGAGGTGGGTAGAGCATATTGAGATAAACTTTTGGCTCAGTTTAATGGTAACTTCACACTACAGCCCATGTATTATATGGCCTTATAGCAGCTTCAAGTGGAAAACGTTCGTTCTGTTATGCAATCTTTTTCTTTTTGCATATCTAGAAATAAACGCAGCTGTATTGTTGGAATGAGTTCTTCCTTCATAAGAAAGCTTGTCTGCAGCTAAGGACTGAATGCATAAATACTTCTTTCATGCTTAAAATAAAGATAGTGCCTTGAAAAGAATTTATTTGGAAATTCTTTCCTAGCTTATTTGACAATTTAGCATGGTAGTATTTGGTTGTGAGAATGCATGTTTAACTAAGAGACAGGACAAGCTTCCAACTGTGCATGCAGAAAGCATTTGAATTTGAATTTGAATTAATTCACATACAGCAAGAAATAAAAATGTCATGTTTGGAGGAGGGTTATTGTTGTTTATGCAGTTTTGCTGGAAGACTCGCAGAATAAATGATTGGCTTGTACTACAGCATGGTATTAGAATAAGAAGTGATTACGTTATTAGCTGACAAGTCATGAGTGGTCTGTACGCTTTAGTTTGCTCCCATGTAAAACTGCTGTGAAGATTATGGGTCTGTCTGTTATGTCTCTCATCCTTCTAAACATCATATTCAGGTAGCTGTTACAACATCACTTGCCCTGTAATAATTCATTGAGTTATCAGTTACAAATATTTGTTCAGCCTAAGGAGGCCAGGCAAGCGTAAGCGAAAAAAGGTCAGATCATGAGGGAGAATATTCTGTGGCCTGAATTCTTGAGTAAATTAGTATTTTACTTTTGATCATAAAGGAATTACAGTTGGCGCTATATCGATTAGTCTGTGCCTACGTGCACGTGCTCTTGATTGCTAGGCAGCCAGGCTCCACTTTGATTTTTGGATTGGCAGAAGTAATGATGCCGGAAGGCCCAAGTGCAGGAGAATAAGTGGCCCCCAAAGGACTCTGCTGCTCTTAAGCATGAGCAGAAACAGCTAGACATCCCTGCATGCGCAGCTTCCACTAGGTGAAAACGCTAGTTGACAAGACAAGGTGTAGGTTTGATAAGGAATTTTCTCGCTAAACTGTTGCTGTTTTGTGTTTTGAGCTGAAAATTTTATTTTTATTCAAAATTAATAACGGTAAAAAGGACCTGGTTGATTTCTGAGAAATTTTTCGCGATAAATTGTTCCAGAAATGCCCTCTTTTTACCCATTTTGACACTTTGTGACATGAAATGTTTTGATTTCTTTTTTTCATTGTGAGCTATACTGAAAGGTGAAGTGTCATATTTCCTGAATGTTGTTTCTAAAACATCCTGAAAAAAAGTTTTTTAAAATTATCTTTACTATAAATTGAAGGACAGATCTTATACTACTGTGGAGGAGCAGCGCAAGTGAAACAGTAATATGTCTGTGTGTGTGGTTGGACAAGATGACCTCCTGAGGTCCATTCCATCCTGAATGATTTTAGCAGCCTATATGCGAGTAAATGAGGGCAAGGGTTTTTTTCCGCTCATGCACGTTCTTGGCTCTTACTGGGACAGTCTCAAGGAGTTTCTGTAAAATACTGTGATCTGATCCAGCATACTGTAACGTTACACCAAAGCATCCGACAATTTGATGCATAAACAAAAGAGCTGGGTAGCAAAAAGGAGAATTCTGTCAAACTTGAATGAGAAAGGAAAGGGATACTTTGAGACTTTATTTTATATTAATGACTTTGGGAAGATTCCCGTCCATCTGCTTGGAGGCTGAAGTTGCTAGACAAAAGAGATGAGGTGCAGGTATTAGAGACGATGTAGCTCTGCAGCTGAGCCCTTTGTAAGATGTGAATGAGTTGAAAGAGCAGCGCTTGATTTCTTTAAAGACAGAAAAGAATAATAGCTTCAAAAAATGAATGGAATATGAGTTGCTATTTGCAGATCAGTTAATTGATACATAAGTATGTATTTAAGTCTTTGCATCTTGTGCATACTTGATTGATTTGATTAAACTGTCCTTACTTATAAAATATGTCAGTGCTGTCCTGTATTCTGACCGACTTTCGCATTGACTATGCCATAGAATAATATATACAGGAATTGTCCTAGGGTCTTCCCTGCTCACTGTGCTAGCACACAGAAAACAGTGTTTAGTTTTGTTTGTTTGTTTGTTTGTTTTTTCATTTTTATGTCAGTATGAAAAGCCCATTTGATGCTTGATGACCTGTGTAATTTAAAATTCCTCAGGTTCCAAGCTGATAGCAGTTTGAGACTGTTCAGTTCGCAAGGAGCTGTAAAAACAGCACTTCTTGTATTGATATGATAGTGTTAGTGAAAAATACCAGAGATTGGTCAGCCCCTGATGTATACACTTTCACTGAAACCATTCGTAACTCTTCCTTTGGGTTAAATGATCTCTGTATTTTGTTAGGTTAGGTTTTTTTCAACCACCCATACAGTTGGGTGATCTGCCAAGGATACTGCCTTGCCAATCTTGCTCCTCTTTGGACCAAAAGTATTTGTAACAGTTGAATTTAACCAGGGGTAGGAGGAGGAGGAGGATGTTCTTTTTTTTTTCCCTGGAGGGGGAATGTGAGAAGTTTATCTCTGGAGTTTTCATGTGGAGGAAAGTTGGTGTATCCTTTCTAGGTTCATCCCTGAGATGTCCTTTTAAGAGGAGTGTATGTTCTAAAATCCATTGATACTGCTGGTAGTTGAACACTTAGTTAAGATTTAGTGATTTTTAATTGAACTAAATGCGTTGTCCTACACACAAGATGTTATTTGAACTTGCAGAAGCAAGGGCAATAAATAATGACAGTGGTGTGTAATGACACATCAGTAAATTTATGGTGGCACCCACTCCTTGCTAGGCGCTTAGCACACAGTCTCAAATGACAATCAGATTCTCTGAAGACCTTGCAGTATAAAAATAGGTATATGAGTGATCTACTGACAGGATGCCATCCTCTAAAAATTCCTGGAAAACTAGCCTTTAGTGGCTTACAGGTATATTTATACCTGTTGAGAGTGCGTATTTGATAGCTTTTGGAGCTAAGGCATGTAAGGCTTCATTACAAGGAAAAAGCAAGAACGATATGAGCAGTAAATTGAGGTATAGCTAACTGGCCGTAATAAAACCTGTCCAAAATAATCTTTCCATGTGCCTGTACTTCTCCTCAGGCTTTGTTTTTGGTATTCAACATCAGCTAGGCAGACTCTTTGGTCACATTAATTTTTCAAACTTTTTAGTCTGTTGGGCAAGTTGAGGAATAGGAAGGAAATCTTCAAAAGATGGATAAAAACAGTACTGTAGTTGTTAAATGTATCACCTTAGATTCTTAATTTATCCACAAGCTTTTTCTTTAATAGAGAAACTATCTATTAGTGTGACAGAAACCTTCATCTGTAGACAGTTGGGTGGAGGCTCAGGTTATAGGGGTGGGAGGACTCAAGGTAGGAAGCATTTGGGAATTCTTGCAAGTCTCATAGGAAAGGAAAGCTATTTTTTTCTAATTCATCAAAGTTGTGTACATCCATCTTAATTTGACTTTGCATACTTTTTGATATTAAAGGTGTTATTTTGGGCATGATTTAAAATAATTCATCGAACTGGGGTGGGGTCGGAAATTAGCTGAATATGTGGATTTATAATAATGGTATATTGGTCCAAGACCATGCAGTCTATAAGATACAAAGAGTACATGCTTTCAAGAGCAACAGCACTGAAAATACTGGTTGAGAATTAAAATTATATCTTCCTGATCTTCTATTATGTTGCCTGAATAGGTTCATATCCCTTGAGGCAACGAACTGTGATTCCAATAAATACTGTGTAATCTTTGGGTAGTGTCTTAATGATTTCCTCCTCCTAAAACTCATTGATACTTGTAATGAAAACAGAGAAGAGGGGCGGATCTTCTAATATTACGAAAAGACCCACATGGTTGCTGGACCCCATGTGCTGCCTCAGCACAGAACCGAGGTGGCCCCTGACCCTGAGAGTTTGAGGGGTGTTTCAGCCGAAGGCTGAGGTCAGACGTCCTCCTCTGAGGCTGAATTGTGCAAGCTGAAATGGCTCCTGACCTCAGCAGTTTGTTTGCTTTCTTTGCCAGGGATTTCCATCCCTTCAAGTCCCCTGGCAGAGCTGGTCCCTAGCCTGGCTGGTGTACACATGGACCATCCTGGTGGAGCTGCATTAAGGGCCAGTCACACACAGTCACGTGGGGACAGCAGGAGGGACCCTGTGCTTGAGGGATGTGCAGGGGGAGGCAGCGATGAGTAACAGAGGGGCAGTAACCTCCACTTCTGCCTCGACCACAGCCACAGAGCAGAAAGGACACCCAAGCCCAGAACGTCCTTGAAAAAGGTTTGGGCACAGAATGGTGAGGATGGAGTGGGAATGGCCCCTGTGTTCCTGGCAAAGGGCTACTGCTGAGCTGCTCTCCTTCCTGAGGCTGAACAGCCGCATACATGAGCCTTCTAGATAAATGATCTCAGAACTAATTATAATTGAATGATCTTGATTTTTTTAAATTATTTTTGCAAGTTATTGTATGATTGTCCTGACCTTTTCTCTCTGTGCTGACACGCATACTAGTATGAAATGACGGACCTGCCTGCAGCCAGCCTAGTTTCTGGAATTACCTGCCAGAGTTTCTGCTAATGCTTTATCCTCTGTGCACATCACTAAATACTCTTTTACATCCTGAAATGTCTTAGAATCTTTGCAGTCTTGTGTTAACCTTCATTTGAGGAAGGGGATTTAAAAATCAGTGTTTTAATATCAGCATTTGTAGTAACAGTTGGGCTTTCCTTAAAAAAAAAAAAAAGCTTCCAGAATTCACCACACTAAACGACCAGCTTTTGTACATCTCTGCTATGACTCTCCGCTCTTCAGAATTGGCGTGTGACTTTGTTCCTCTGTCCTTGATGTTTTTTCTTCTTTTTTTTTTTTTAAATGGCAGTTGTTCCTGATTTTTCTGTGCCAGAAAGTTGAGAAGAGTGATCTTCTGCGGCACTATAATGCTTGTCAGCTCTTTCCAATCCTGAGTTTTAATGAACAATTTAGTTTCTTGCCTTTACGCTTCTGCCTCTGCTGTTTTGCTGCTGTGCTAGAGCTTTCCCTGTGTGAACAAGGGACTGCCTGACAGAAAGACTGGATTTCTGTCCTGCCTAAATAATTCCCTTTGCACTTATCCAGCCCCCTCTTTCTCATTCTTTCTTTGCGTTCCTAAGAAAGCTGAAGAGAAATGCCACATCCCTAGGCCCCTTTATACTCGTTTGTGTATCTGTATTACAACAGCAGTGCTTAGTGCTTGCATAATCTCACTCGTCTGCATAATCACTGTAATCATTTCTGCATCTGTTTTATAATAGCAGTGGGTCAGATTCTGAGACGGAGCAGAGCAATTCTGACTCTCCTCTGAGTCTGATGGCTTGGCTAGCACTCATCGTCACTCTGCAGTCTTGACTGTAAGCAGGGTTTTACGTGTCAAAACACGGAGCCAAAGTCTTGCAGATTTGAGGACTACTTTGTGTTCCTTTGATTTCTATGGGGTTGCTCAGCTTTGGGAAGGGGCAGCAGAGTAAAAGGTAACACAGCTGGATCTGGCTCCTTCTCCCTCTAATCCTTTTACGAAAGGTGAGCTGGTGGTTGTTGTACTTGAAGCGAGGAAAGCTGAGACCTAGTGCTGAAATTACCTTCCTGAGCCACAGGTCGTGGGGTGATTTGAGAGCCTGGGAGCTCCTGAGTGTCCTCTGCTCGTGTCTCCAGACTCACGCTGCACTGCAGATAAGCCTGCGATGCTTAAAGGCCCTCTTTCCTAATCTGAGGGTTGACAAACTGCTGGTAGAGGGAGCATTTCCTCCCAGGTTTCTATATTAAGTAGCCGTTTGGATGCTGGCTGCAGCAAGCAGAGATCCTACAGAGACAGTGTGAGCAGTGTCTGTGTTAAAGAGGTCAAAGAGCTGCATCATCTGCAGTCAGCACTGCGCTGTGACCGGCATGCAGCGCCGCAGCCAGCCCCCGGAGGGACCGGTGCCACGTTCTCAGGGTGGAGCTCTCGTCCTCCTTCATCATTCTTCCTTCTCTCAGTCCTGACCTAGTTTATTAGTGTTAATTTTATTAGTGCATCTGCTTTGTTTTTGTGATTATTAAGTGCTTTTGGGGCTTCATAATTTGATTATTTCTGTGCCTTTCTCGATATAATTGAAGCCCGAATTAATGTAGCCTGAAAACATACTTTATTCTAACTTGATAAGTCTTGTACAGCTAAACCAATTTATGTTAATACTTTTTTCTTTTTTTGCAACCTTGTGCTTATGTAATTTGTTTAGTGGTGAAATTTTTTTTTTTTCCCAAGTGCCTGAAACTGTGGCATCTCTCTCTATTAGGTCTCTTTATATTTTAAAGTTTTAAACACTTAAACGGTTAGGGCTTTATATAGCATAGCCCATCTTCGTAATAGGAGGTCGACGATCCAATTAGATATCCACTGATTGTCCCCCTCCATTCATTTGCATCATTGCCTCCTGCTGTGCTAGCTTCTCTTATGGTACCTTTTTATGTCTGCCCTTTCACATTATTGCTAGCTCATCTTGTCTCAGGTACTATGGTACTTTCCTCATTCCCCTTCTGTGCCATAACTTTCACAGTCTTTCATTTGCTGCTGCGTTTCCTTTTTTTTTTTTTTTTCCTTTATCATTCATTGCTTCTCTAAACTAGAATTGCTTTCCTGTGGTACAGGAGGAAGGTTTCCTGTGCCAGAAAGCAGAATCTTCAGACCTACCTCCCCCACAGAAAAAAACAAGCCGACTCCTGATGGTGCTCTTCCTGTGCAGGCCGTCTTGATGCCTTGCTCAGCTTGCTTGCTCTTAGCTGAGCCTGAGTAGCATAGCAGGATCCTTCTCTTCTGCGTAACGGGAGTCATATACGCTCGCTGAGCGGGTGGGGAAGCGAGAGGAGTAATCACCATTTACCTCCTTTGGGGTGCTGGCAGCGTGCAGGCAGCACTCATCTCTTTTCAAGAAGACAGCTTTGGTTTCCACTTTCTGTGAACAGGAGGGAAATGAAGCCGAGATTGGGCTGGCAAGCATCTCCCCAGGAGGGGCTGGGGGTCTTACTAGAAGCCACCATGACCGCCAGGGGATTAGGAGGTCTTGAGTTAAAAGGCTGAAATTGTTGCTGGTTCACCATGAGGCAACTGAGAAGTTCCTTGTCTCCTGAGCAATGGCTTGCTAGAGATTAGTCCTAGAAATATAATAGCACGTTTTCCTTAGCCTGTCCTTGTTGTTCCTACATCTATAGTAATGGTTTTGTGGTAGTTATAACTATCCTGTCATAGGTACCTGGCATACATCTTCACAGATCATTTGAGCAATTGTATTGCTGAAAGGAAGGATTTAAATTGCAGCTCAGCAGAGGCCTATTTTGATATCCCCAATGGTAGCTTGCAGAGTTTTCTAGAGCTCTAAGTTGGCAGAATAATGTAGATGACATAAGGATGTGCTGTGGACCTTCTTCCACCTGGAAACTGGGAAAACCTGACATCTGGTTGGACAAGGAGTGGTATAAACAGTAAGAGTGAAGGCCTATCACGCATACTCTAGTGCCCCAGAGAATTTCCGTTACTTCTTTGGATCCAGTGCAATGTACCGACACAAGGTGCAAAGCTACAGCATCCAGTCTTCTGTGGTGTGGGATTTGTCTTTTTCATTTGGTGTGTGATCAAAAGGCACAGACCTGACTGTGTTTGTTCTCTTTCCTCAGTGTAAACTCGAGCACTAGAGGAGGAACAGTGTGTTATGGCGTAAAAAGGGCTTGAAACCGTGCCAGAAGTTTTTTGTAATTAAAAGTCGAATTGGAAATATTAACACCTTTTGTTTATTGTATTGATGTTTCTCAATTTTCTGATAAATATCAGGGTTATGACAAATAAGAAGGCAGGGGAGTCCATGGTTCAGAGGATTAGTAACTGGCTTCAGAGCCTTTCACCTTCAGGTCACCAGTTTGCTTCTAGCCCAGGTTGGCAGCGATCAAAAGTCACTGTCTGATTGCTTCTCAGTGACCTGCGCAGAATGGATTTGCATTTCCAGGCTGGGTATACCACCAGCCACCTAGGAGCGAATGGCAGCAATCGATACACTTCGTGTTTTCCTAGGGAGACCAAAACCAACTCAAGCCCTTTCCTGTAGAAGTGCCACCCCAAGAACAGAGTGAAGGCAGTTCAGAGTGATTCTGGAAGCTGGACGCATCGTGCCTGTCTAGGATGTGTGGGCTGTCAGGATACGCAGGTGATCTTGGTGAAGGGAGTTTGTCAGCCGAGTACCTTTTATTAATAACGTTGGCACATTTAAAAAATGTCCAGAAACAGTCTCTGATTCAGAACAATTAGAAAATGTTCCACACCAGGCTCCTCTAAATAGATAGCTCTTTCATCATGTCCTGACTTTTTATGGTAACAAGCTCTAAAACTTCAAGGAAAGAAAATCAGAAATAATCTAATATTAAAAGAATATCATGCACAGCTTGGTAGGATATACAAATGTTTAATGCACAAACATTTTAATGTTGTCTGGATTGATGTTTTTCATTTTTAAGATATGGTTACTGAAATTTAAGTTTGAGTGAACCCATGTTAGTTCTCTCCTGAAGTACCTGCCAACATGTTTGTGAAATGCAGTAAGTGATTGTGCTTACAGGGTAAGAAAAAATGTTTCTTATTCAGTTTAAGGAAGCGTTTGGCACACAACAGTTCAAGCATTCCCTGCATGGTATTATGCTAAGTTGCACCTGCTAAACAAGAAGGGGAAAATGTTATTTTTGATCACATGAAGAGAGGAAGCAATTTATATAGTGGTTTCTATATAGTAATTTTTCTTCATGGCAGAGATGTTTTAGTTGGTGAAGATGCTGAGTTGAGTACAGTAGGGAGTACAGTTGAGTAGAAGGGAGCCTTCTGTCCGTGTTGGCAAGTAGACGGTGGTGGTATTGCGTGGAGATGACACTTGTGGTCTCACATTTTGCAACAAGATGTTTAAGACAATAAGAGCAAGTCACACAAGAGAACTGGAGACGGGATGCAGCCATCTTACATAGATCAGGATTTTAAAGATATGATGGACTTTTCACCTGGCAGGAATTGAACCCTCCAGTTCCAGTGGAGACTGCTAGACTCATTGTTTTATACAACATGAGCTTCCCATACAGTCAGTAAGCCACAGCAGTGTTATATGGTACTTGTGCTTTCATCCAGGGTGAAAGACGAACAAGAAAGTCCACCCTGGAATTGAGGTTTGTAAAGATCAGGGGCCATACCTGTTGCAGTGCCCAAGCAGATTTTAACACTTCACGATTCAGATTTTTCCTCTGCAGGTGGGAAGGGGAGAGAGAATCTGTCCTAATGATCTCCCTGAAATATAGAATAAAAATAGCTACATGATGAGGACAAGGAACTGTGAATTTTTCTTCATAACGTTGTTAATAATGCTGTATTGAAGTGTAATTTTGTTTCTGCCAGTTAAAAGCTTATTAAGCTGCTATCATGGTAAATAGGTTGTTAACATTGACAATGAATGTCACTAATATCATTGAAAATTCTTTTAATTCCCTTAATATCTCTTAAATGCTCAGCATATAATGTGCTGATCTGAGTTTTGGATCAGAGGGATTATATCATATTCATTCAGAAAGTAAGTAAAACTTCGTTTTCTTCTTTTAATCATTGCAGTGTGTATTTCCCAAGAATAGAGAATTAGTAAACATTTTACTGCAGTATATAGAGAGATCTGTCCACCAAATAATTTATTTTACTTTGCTGCATTTGGAATCCAATTAGTTTTCTTCCTTCATTTTTTGCATTCCTTGCTGAAGTTGACTCCAATTTAGAAGTAATATATCTGATTACTGCAGCTTGGTTTTTGCAGAGCAAATTTGCTCTTTTTCTGATTTTTGCTAGAGTTATGAGCAGTTAAACTACAATCAAAATGGCATCCAGAAATTCTTGTGTTCTTAATGAAGCTGGTAGTCATATTTACTAACAAAGGAATCAAAGAAAATCTTGAATGTACCTATTTCTGTTACATGCATGCAAATCAGCATTAATCCTGTTGAAGTTTATGGAGTTTAACTATTAGTGAAAGCAGCTCCGAAACAACACTCTGAAATGAAAAAAAAAGAATGTTTGTCTTTTTTACTTGTTTTAAGCTATTTATTTTAGAATCATTTCTACCTTTCCATGCTGAGAAATCAGTGCAAAGTTATGGAAATAAGCAAAGAAGTTGTTTGTATAATCCTTTCTGATCTTAAAATGCTTTCTAAGTACAAGGGTTTTTCTCTTCAATTGCTCATTGTGGCTGTGTTTTGGCAGAGTGTTGTAGCTGTTTAACAGGACATAGCAGTGTTGCGGGACAAATGTGGAATGATGAAAGAATAAAACTGAAGGTAATGCTGCAAAAGTGAAATTTGGTTTATACTATCCTGACCTTTTTTTGAAATGCACCATCTTTAAAGGACGCAGAGTACTCATCTAAGTGATGGGTATGTTCAATATCCTCTGTCCCCTTTCAGCTTGCTAGATCATTTTTAACATATGTAGCAAGAGTGAAAAGCCTTACCCATGAAATTTCACAAAAACATTGTAGTATTGTAGGTAAAGAATCAGGAAGTCATGGATCTGCTGATTACTTGTTGGGGCACTGTGTCCAGGTTATTTAGGGTGAAGTCTCCTTAGTGTTGTGATACTCTGTGCCTAATGGACTTGGTCCTCTGGAGCTGCGGGAGCCAGTTTGCTCGTGTAAAGAGAGGGCAATTTGGTTCCTAGGTGCTTTTTAAAAAGCTGAGGGTGATGGAGCACCAAGAGATAAATGATCCTTTGTGGACTGTCCAGTAGCATACAGGCACATAGAAAGAGCCTGACTGTCTTTGTAGAGTGTGTGTTATATCTCTTTATGACTCAATTCATCATCTGAAAACTGGGATTAAGAATGCTTCTTTCCTCTCATCTATTCAGGCTGTAACCTCCTTGGAGCGCTTAGCGTTTCTTTATGGAGTGCTCAGGAAGATGGGGCTGCGGTCCCATGTGAGACATCTCCTTGAACCAGACCGTCGCAGTAGTAAATACACAAGTATTGCCTGTGGTATCTGGATTTTCTTCTAAGGTTTTTATCAAGGCATATGCCTTATTTACTTCTATGGTCTGAGTGTTGGAGCAGAAGGAAGGTAATGTCTGGGCTCACTTGAGAGTCATTTAGCATTTTCTTGAGAGCTGCCTCAAGCAATTAAGTTGCGCTCTCGCGTATGTGTGCTCAAAGTCCCTTTTCTTGGGAAAATATTCCAGTGACAGGCCTTTGGAAGAGGCAAGGGGCGGTTATTTCAGCCACTGCATTGAAGTGATGTCTGTGGCGTGATCTGTTGTAGCTTCACCGCTCTGTGTATTGCTCTTTGCTCCCCTGTCCATTTGCCAAGCATGCAATTTAGCCATCTCTAATGTTTTCAAAAACTCAGTTCAGCGCAGAGAGCTCTGTGGCACTGCTAACTCCGTATTTCAGAACCTAAAAAGCTGAGTGTGTACTTAATACTGAATTTCATGTAGCTCCCACCTTTTTAATCTGTCAAATGTTCCTGAATTTGCTCATTCTTGCAACTTGGTACCGAAAACAGAGAAGGCAAATAATTCTTGGTTTTCTTTTAAATTTTTAGTATTTGGAGGAAACTTGCCAATTAAAGCCTAGTGCCTGGGCCATACAGCTGGTTCCAGCCTGTTGCTGTGATTTCACTCGCACTAGAAGCAATGCTAGTTCTAGCTGAAGACATCACAGACAATGCTAAGCATTTTAAAAAAAGAGATGCTTAAAAATGCAAAGCGTGGGTTTGGTTTTCTTTGGTTCTGCTTTTAAGCCATATTTTTAAACAGCCGCAAGAGTCAAACATTACTTTCTAAACCTATGAAAGCTGTAGATTCTGATGTCAGAATCTGGGGAAAAACAAACAAGTCTGCTAAATATGGAGAGATGCGATGAAACTAAGTGAGCTGGCAGCATAGAAAGCCATTTTCTTTTTTTCTTTGTTAGAGATTTGAAATGGCTTAGTCCTTGCCCTGCTAAAGTGCTTCTTGATCTAGAATCTATTCATCCTAGAGCCTTTGCTTCTTAGAAGCAAAGCTCAGATCCCCAGGGAAAAAAAAGCTGTGAAGGAGCAAAGCCTAGCCCATATACATGAAGCTATGTATACATGCTGCAAGATGTGTCTTAAGATGATTCCTGCGTCCAAAATTGTCATTCTGGGCTATGACTGTGGCAAAAAGGACAAGGACTTGTCTTCAGGAGGACCGAGCAGGCCCTTTTTGGCTTCATGGTTAAACGGAGAAGGAAACCAGCTCTAGGTGGACAGTTAAGTTGTGATGAATTTGTTGCACGCAGAGGGGCTTTGTCATTTGGAATGACAGGTAGTTTCTTCTCAGAAGATTATTTTGCCTTTTTTTTTTTTCCTTCCCTTTCTTTTTTCCTCTCCACATAAATGAAGGAACTGAGGTTTCCTGGTTTGAATCTGCCTGTTTTTTTTCTTTACTGAAGAGAGCCCAAACTACAAAATACAGAAAGGAATCTTCTTACCTCCCTAATGACTTAGGTTTATTTAGCTGTTGAGCAGAGGAGGGTGAAATTGTGCTCTTTGTCTCTCAAAGACAGGATGCAGAGGAGCTGCTGTTTGAGTCTTGCTGTGCTAGATTAGATTATGTCCAAGTGATAAGTGACTGACACCACGCTCTTCACTCTAATTTTTGTAGTTCTTCTGAACAGTTTCTGGTCTCTATGTGTTCCAGAGCTCCTGAGTGTAATAATGATACAAAGTGGTAGGCGCAATTTTCAGTTTTCCAGATGGTGTGCTTATAAAGGATTGCCTGAAGCAAAAGAAGTTGCCTTTCTAGTGGCAAAGGAACCCCCTGAGTGAAAAAAGAGCCCACATACAGTATTTATATTTTGTAACTAAATTCAGTAAATGGTGAAAGAGAAAACTGAGTTCTAATGGCCATACTTAATTTTTAAAAAGTTTGTATTAGTAAAACAAACAGAACATGTATGTTTATATATAGTAATGTACATTCTGTCAAAAAAAAAAAAAAGACTGAAAGCAAGCTGTTGTCCCACGACCTCTTCCTGAATGTGAATCACAGAATGATACAACTCAGTTTTTCCTAACTACTCTTCTGTTAACTTCTTGAAGAATGGTAAATGAGAAGAAAAGAGTGTTGGAAGAATTAGCACTTCAGGGTCTCCTTTCATTCATCAAAGAGATGTATTTTCAAGCTTAATATAGTCTCACATGTGCTGCCATCAGCAAAATCGTTACATTAAGAAGTTCCCAAAGTTAGTAGAGAATTAATGGAGACGTGCTCTGAAACTCCAAAGACAATCATAAAGATGTCAAAGATTTACTTTGATCTTCTATTTGTTTTCCACAATTCCTTCGATAAAGGCATACATTCTTGACTATAACCAGAACAAGGCGTGGTGTTCTGAAGCGGTGTTCTAACAGTAAGAACACTTGCCAGAATAAACCCTCAGCTTTGGGAGTACAGAACGAATGTTGTTCTGACACCAAAAAATGAGGTTGACTTGTCAGACAGAATTGAGCCTGTATTGTTGTTTCACCTATTTGCAGTTCTTCTTCTTCCTATTCCAGTGTTTTTCCATTACCTAGACAATATAGATTATTCTCTTTATCTGATATCTTTCCTGATTTCTGTGTGACTTGATGAAGTCACAATTCCATTCGTCAAGAAAAAAATCAACTTATTCGTCACAGTGCACTAGCATGCTTAGGGGATGCCTCTTTGATCCAGTCCAGGTTGTGATGATTTTGAGAATTTGTAAGCATGCTTTCTGCCAAATTGCTGGAGGCAATTTGGGATGTTAGTATGTGATCCCACGTTTGTAGAGAAGAAGCTCCACCAGTACGCAGTAATCAGGACCTCTTTCTCAAGCTTCATGCTGGAAGAAGAGAGCTTCTGTTTTTGAATATTTCATGCTTGTCACAGGCAGTGTCAAATTTTGTCTTTCTTTTTTGTATTCTGTGTTGCATTTTCTGTGCTGACTATATAAACGTATTAGGGAGAAATAAGTAATCTTGGCAAAGTGAGTCTCATGTTAAATTCCAGACGGGTTTTGAGTTTAGAAAATATGTGAAACATTTGACTGAAGAACCATCACAAATCTGTCTAGGGCCATGTTTTGGTTTTGCATCACGGCTGGCTCAGTCTCATTATACAGTGAGCACTCTGCCAAGAGAGGTCCCAGCTGATGAGATTAGATATTACAGACCAAAGACTAGGGATATTACAGGTTAGGTTTACTTAGGAAGAAATAAAGAGGGCCATCCAGCTCCACATGAAGCAGAATCTACTTGGAGAAATGCAGCACTTCATTTTGTCTGAAATGCGCGCAAGCTCTTTGAGAGAAAGGATGAGATCGGTTGCAGGAGGGACAGGGAAAGATACAGTATCTCAGGATACCTGTTTATTTTTCAAAGAGTGGTAGACAACATGCTGACTGTGAGCCAGCAATGCACTCTCACAGCAAAGAAGGCCAGCAGTGTCCTAGGCTGTATTAAGAGTGTTGCCAGCAGGTCGACGGAGATGAATCCTTCTCTGCTAAGCTCTGACAAGGTGCATCTGGAGGTCTGTGTCCTGTCCTGGGCTCCCCAGTACAAGAGAGATGTGGACATACTAGAACAAGTCCAGCAAAGGGCCACAATGGTTGTTAAGGACTTGGAGCCTCTGTCAAATGGGGAGAGAACCTTGAGACGAGAAGGCTCAGGGGGATCTTCTCAATGTGTATAGATATGTACCTGGGAGGAGCAAAGAAGACACACCCAGACTCTTCTCAGTGGAACCTAGTGACAGGAGGACATTCATTGGGAGCAAAATGAAATATAAGAAATTCTATTTAAACGTAAGTAGTAACTTTTTTTTACTGTTGAGCACTGGAACAGCTTACCTGGAGGAGTTGTGGAGTCTCTCCATCCTTGCATATGTTTAGAACCCAACTGGGCATGTTCCTGAGCAATTTTCTCTAGCTGACCCTGCTTGGAGCAGGAAGGGTTGGACAAGACAATCTCCAGACGTCCCTTACCACCTCAGCCATTTCAAGGAGATATGGAACACAGGTGCTTTCCCACATGATAGGTCTCATAATTTCTATCCGATTGGCAAGTAATTTAAATGGCACTTTATGGCAGCTAAAAATTAAACATGTGGGTAATGGTAATTAAGGAAATATGAAAATGCCTTGGATACATTGTTCTCTACTTTCAGAGAATGCAGCACAGTATGGACATTTGGTGAAAAAGGGAGAAGGACATGTTATATCTTGATGCTAATTGGTTAATTATTTTTTTTTCTTTTTTCCCCCCTAACTGGCCATACCTCAGTATTCAGAGTGTTGTTAGTTACATGTTTATGATTATGCATAATTACAAAACCATTTTCCTATTGATTCTGGAATTGATGTTTTTGTTCAGGCAGTTTGCTTCAGACATCATTGATGGATCAGCTGTACTAATGCTCAGTCAATGCCCGAAATTTACATACCTGTTTGTTTTGCCATTTTGATTTTTCTTTTTTTTTGCTGCTGTTATATATAATTCTAGTTAAGGCTATTTTTAGTATTTATGTTCCAAAAATGGAACAGACTACATGAAGTGGGACTGTATTGTTTGGCATTTTAATATCCTTTTAGAAGTTCAAAGGCAAAATGATATGAGGAAAATCAGTCTATAACAACAAATTATTGGCTGTGCTCTTGGTGCTGAAGAGCAGTTTTGTGGAGTAAGGCCAAGAGGCTAAATGTATATTTAAAGAATGTATCCTCTTGTATTTTTTCCTACTGAAAAAAGTCTTTGAATTCTCAACAAAAGATTTTATTTTGCAGGCTACACTCTTTCACACTCTCTGTTCTCCACTGCTTGAAGTTTCAGATTATCTGAAGAGCTGGTCATCTTTGAAGTCTGACCTGACTAACCTTTTTCTGTAGAATGCAGTAGTACTAACCAGTCAGAACAAAGAGATGTTTTAAAAATTTGACACAACTGATTGACAGAATTGATACTGTGTGACAGTTTTGTAGGATTCTGGAATAGTAAAATCATTTCTTGAATCACAGAATCACAGAATGGGCAGGGTTGGAATGGACCTCTGAAGATCATCTAGTCCAACCCCCCTGCTGAGCAGGATCACCTAAATGGTAGGATTTGTCAGTTTTTCAAGCAAATATTGGTTAAAATGCTTGTAATAAATTAGCTTTGTTGTAGTCTCAGGGGGAAATGAAAAATCCCATGAGAGTTTCAGAAAGATTTCAGTCCTCCTCTTAGCAGTTCGTTATAAGCAAAGCTTGTGGTACATGTTCTTATTAAATATGTGTGCACGTTCATGTCGGCTACCTAATGTACTCAAATTGTTGGATGACTGACTTGTACAAGTGACCACTGGTTCTGTTATGCTTTTCACCTATTGCATAGATTGTCATTGCTTGCATTTATTACATGGTAAATGCTTCAAAAACAGTGTAATTGTAATTAACAGGTTAACAAAAAGACCAAAATATACTGAACTTTATACTTGGCAGGTAGGGTGCGTTAGTTCTAGGTTCTGTTATTATGTGCACAGCCACTGCCAAGAGAAGAACATAGACAATTTCTGTTACACTGTTAAGAGCATATTTAATTAAGACAAAATGCATAATTATGTTTTTCAGTGTAGCATAGTTCCTTCCCAGATGAATCAGAATTTAATGTGATGGTCTCCTTAGGTGTTTGCTGAATACTCTATTCTCCTCTTGTGTTACTTATTCATGCTGTTTCAGAAGCATAATTGCATGCGGTGACACATTCACAGATGATGCAAGCACATTGTGCCATAATCAAAAGTTTTGCTCATGGATATTCCCTATTAAAAAAAAAAAAAAAAAAAGGAAACCCTCGGATTCACCACCCACAGTGTTTTTTTTCCTCA
>VXAL01012019.1:332968-362531 GCA_013399475.1 Chauna torquata
CTAAACTGCAGTTTTGTAGGGTAGAAATTTATTAAATTTGAGATGCACTAAAGAAAACCAAAATGGAGGAATGGTGAATATGTCAAATTAGTCAGAATCGCCAGTGTTCTCTTGACACATTAAACAAACAAACAAACAAAAAACCAGAATATTCTTTGTGATGAAGGCTGTTGTGATCTGAGACAGCAAAGATTCATGGCCCAGAGAAGGTTTGGGAATTTACCAGCATGCATCTTCCTGTTTCTATGAGTTTAGCTCATGTAGATTGTTGTTCTACTTGTGTTTAATCTGTTTTTACAGCTGCTTTCCAAACAAGAATCACAGAAAGGGAAATGAACAGTCATACGTGTTTCCTTCATTTCCAACAGAATAAACTCATGGAATAACTTGCATATAGTGTCTGTTGTGTGGTCATGATATTGGTTAATTAAAAAAAAAAAGTAATAATGAACAACTGTCTTAGTGATAATGGCAGTGCAACTACATTGGATGTTACTGGACACACATCACTAGAACCTTGCAGTACCATCTAGTTCTTACCTGTTCTTGATTTCATAGGTATTGATACTCGAAAGATCAGAGGGCCATGCTTTTCACTCTTTAATTCCTGATGCTGGTCCCCATAATGAATGGATTCTTTTTTTCAGGGGGGCCAGGTACCAAAACTTCCTTTGAAAGCCATGTCAACAAGAGGCGTTTATCTTTTTTGAGATCTGTTGTAATACATTTTGAAAAGCATACTGCTAAGCTGCATGTGTGTTTGTGGGGATAATGTATAATGGCGCGCTGAAGAAAGGCTTGCTTATGTGTGTTTGAAAGTCATAGAGGTCTTGATAGCTGTCATGTTCCAACATCAAAAAGTAGTAAGCTAACTCTCCATCCCCAATTTCAGTATTGTACCTGGTTTACAAAGGGCAAAAGGACCGCTCAAAACGATAAACATTGATGTGTGGCTATCTGATGCTCACGCTTCCGATGTGTGCTGCAAACAGCCACCACCCTTCTCCAGACAGCAGTTTGTTTTTGGGTGAGGTGAATCCTGAGGGAGAAAGTGTAGGAGTCAGCAGGAGGGCAGAGGAGGAAGTGTTGAGGTGGAAGGGTGTTCTGAGCACAGAAACGATTTGTGTAGGGGGATATTTTCTCTGCAAGAGGTAGTTGTGGTGGTGGAAAAAAAGAGCTTTTCAGCTGTGTGTGGCTAAGAGAAAACTTAATCTTGTTGAGGAGCTACAGGCTGAGAGGAGCTTTTGTGGGATCCACAACCATAGCAGATGTTGGGTGTCTTTGATGTTGGTCCTGTGTGTTGTAGGAGTCTATCTCCCTGGAGTACTGAAGGAGAAATGCTGGCACTACTTTCTTGCTTTGTAGCAGCCACTGTTTGTACCCTGAAGGCCAATGGCACCGTCTGGCATAGCATTCAGTTAGGCCACCAGGAAAAGAGAGGAGACGCTTGTTGTCTCTCCTGTCTTGGCATTGTACTGCAGGCTGCTCTTCCAGTGTTGTGCTGTACTTGTCCTGTGCTGTTGTTTTCTGTGGTATCTCTGCTAAGCTTTACCCTGAAGTGAAAATCCTGTGTTCCATCAGCACGCTTAGCTCTTACCAGCCTCTTGGGCTTAAAGAGCTTTTTCTTTATAGCTCTGGAAATATTAGTTCAGAAAGATGATGTGTCTTTGTGTGATATATATGTATCTATCTATATGTAAGTATATAAATGTCTGTTGTGAATATACGATCACACTTGTGAGTAACACTCAGCTCCGCTAAGCATAGCGGAGATCAATTTTTTTTCTTTTTTTTTTCTTTTTACAACTGAGCCAAATTTTGGAAGAACTGTGTTCCTGTGGAGAGGTTTGTTCAGTCCTTGTTGTCCTGATGATCTGCCCTTCAATTTGCAGTACTGATTCCAGATTCGGCATTGTAATGTCAATAATAAAGTGCCCCTACCTATAAACATGCATTTGTTAATATGACATGAATTAACACTAATACTTTACAGAAGTGGCAGAGAGCAGCTTGACTTTCTTGCAGGTGCCCTTAGGAACGAAGCAACAACTGCCAAGACCCATCTACTTAACTCTGACTGTTTACACCGTAAAAAGAAATTGACTCTTCTAATTATATTCAGAACTATAGAAAGCTGTTGCTGCTTTGGATTATTTGATCTCTCTGGGGAAACTTCCATCAAACATAACAGCCTACATTTCTACTTTGTTAATTATAAAGCTGTGAACAAGAAAATGCAAGACAATCTCCACTATTCTTAGTGTAATAGTAGCTTCCTAAAATATTACTGCCTTTATGAGTCCCAGTGGAAGATCTTTCTTTGTGTGGAAAAAAACCCTATTGAGTAAATGAGGAAATATATTCCAGATATATTAAGTAAATAATCAACATATATTTATCATGGTCTATTATAAATCTGTGCACTTAGGTTTTCTGCAGGATGGTTCATGACTTTTTTTTTAATGTACCCCACCCAAAACAGATGTTGTTTATTCTTTTGAAACATTAGCTTGTGCATTTTCCGCCAGGAAGGACAGATTAAAAAACATTCTCTTCTTTTGTGCTGATATGGAAGAGCATCTGGGAGTCATGTAGAGTAATACTTTGCTTTTGGCTGCTATTGAGGCCTTTCATAAAATGAAAATTTTTCCTTTGCCCTCTTACTGGAACGTTTTTCAGAGTTCCTAAATAACAAAGTTGTTACAGGCCTTTTATTACTTAAAGGATCTTTTCTGAAAGATGAAAATCTTAAGATGTCAGACAAGATCCATGGAGAGGTGTGATCACTTTGTGTTGCCTGTCTGGAGACCCAAACAGCTGAAGATCCTTGGAAAGGATTGGAGGCTTTCTCCAACAGTGTGTATGCATTCGCATTCTTGCTTTTTACATTGCCATTCACTATTTTCAAATGGCATTTCCATTGTGTTTGTTACAATCCAGAGCGGTGGCTTGCATGGATATATATGTGTCCAGCTCATTCTCTGTTCGAGCCAGAAGGCAGGGGTTGCTCTGTGAAGAATATCATTTTCAGTGGGTATACAGAATGCTGTCTTTTTCAAGGTTTTGACTATTTTGGCTTATTCACCATTACTTTAAAAAATAAAAAAAAAAAAAAAAAGGAGGATAATGTATCCTAGTGAATGCAGTGGCAGATTATTGACCTGTATAACTCTCCATCTTTGGAGATACAACTCAATGGGACCCAGTCCTGGGCAAGTAGCTCTAGCTGCCTAAGCAGGAGGGTTGGACCAGATGACCTGCAGAGGCCCCTCTGTGATTGTGTGTGTTACAAAGAGGTTCTTCAGAGAATTCTCTCTCAGTGCTTTGGTGTTTGTATGTTCCACTGTGATCAGTTCTGCTGTTATGCCAGATAGTTGAATCGTTATGGTCCAATTCCTGCAAGGCCTCTGCAGCTCCCCTCCTTGGAGCATCATCAGTTTCAGTGATGGCCGGTTGCTGGGCACTTCTAATTGCAGGACTGTAGCTGAGCTGATGCCATAAAGTAAAGATCTACTGAATTGTGAAACTATCAGGTGTACAAAACCAGAGCTGCTGCGATGTGCAGTTGTTTTTTGTCGTGTCTGTGCTCCCCCAGTGCATAAGTGTTAAAGACACTTTATTGAATGGTAAAATCAAATCTCACAAAATTAGAAATAGGATGGCTCCGGGTGCAGAGTGCTTACCTTTGGCTTTGGAAGTGCCAGCCGAGCACCACTTTATTCTGAATTCATTAACAGACCATTGTTGTCACTCAGTTGAGCTTTAAGGTGGAAGGCCAAAGAAAACTGCTTATGAAATTAAAGTTGATTTAATAATGATTTTGTGCATAGATCTTGAGGATGTGCCATAGTAACTCAATCCTCTGAAGTTTGTAAGTGCTTTCTGAGATGGTCACTGAGCACCAGATGGATTTGGCTGCTATCGTTGAAGTAATCAGACCTGGCTTTTTTTTTGACAGGCACCATTTAACAACCTGAGTGATAGCCTTGTGCCTTTATTTCACCTGTGAAACCTACGCTCATGTGACCTTAAAAGACCACTGTAAGCTTGTAAGCTTTTGGGATACTTTTAAATCTTTATTGATCATGTTCATCAGCCATGACAAATATAGAGAGGAGCTCCGCTGTGATATTGATGACCCTAGTTTATGTTTCTTGGCTCAATCAAACAGTATCAAACTTGGTATCATCAGTGCTTTTCCTGCAATGTAATATTTTTTTTTCCCCCCTCTAATCATCTCCTAACACTGTGTTCCATTTTGGTACATATGAGCAAGCAGAATAGCTTTACAACTTATATCAGACACAGAATTTGTTCTTTCTCTCTTCAGTGGTAGCTGGGAGGAGTAGGAGGTATTTGTATGTAGTCTCTTGGAAGTTCTTTTGTCAGTAAGATTTTATGCTGGTAGCCTTTGGGTTTTTTTTGCTGTCCACATGGTCATTGGAAACAGAGCAGTTTAAGGGCAGAGAACACTACATCTTCATAATTATCTGTGCATTGCTTGAAGTGCAGTTGTGCAAATTCTTCTGCCTTTCTTATCTGAACTATGTGGATTCAAAGACAAAAGATTGATACAGGCAGACTTTGCAGTTTTCTTATCATAGCATGTCTGTGTGACTGAATTTTGAGGTCAAAAATTTGTGGGGATAAGAACACAATTGAGATTCTGTGATAATAGGTGGCAGATTTGCTAGTTTAAGCTAGTCTAATAAAACTTATGTAGTGACGAATTAATCTCGAGATTAGTGGTAGGAGCAGAAAATTGAGGAATAACACACTGGCTTTTGGGTCACTGGAAGAAGCGGGAGCATTCTGCAGTCTTGGCAATGAGTAAATCTTAAAGTGCCTCAAGGTACGTCTGCCACAAGCAGACTAGCAGTGGCAGAGCTGGCTGATATATTCACCTTGGCCAGAAAGAAGTGGGATAAATTTTTCTTCCTGGAGCTTCCTATTGACCTGACTAGACCAGAATTGTCAGCCAGGGTAGCTTGGTCAAGAAGCAGCCTGTGAGCCTTTAGCCTTTGTGCACCACGTAGACATCCTTGCAGTTTCTCTGGCTGCAAAACACAGAGAGGAAAGGACTACTTTGTTTGCCTGAAAGGATTGTCTAAGCGTATGGTAAATACTGACTAAATCTAAAGCAAGGAATGAACTATGTGACATGCAGTTTGACTGAATTCAGCTTCCTCACTGTGCTGCGATTAGATGAATATCAGCTGCGCAGGACTGCATGATAGCTGGGCACCTCTGTATGTTGAGAAGGCAGAGCAACAAAGCACGGATGCTGGTCCAAACTTTCTTCCATCTCCCCATGTTAGAGAAGGGTGTTGGCACTGGCCTGGTTCTGCTTTTCTTGGTTTGCTCTTTGTGTTTACAACACTTGAATTTTCTTGACTTCTTTAAGGGTGAAGTTTTCCAAATCCAGTCATGTGAAAATTACAGCTTGGCAGGCATTCCCCTGCTTTTCCCAGCCCAACTTTTTTTTTTTCTTCTTCNTTTAATCTGATCAGAAATGATGTTACGTGGCTCAAGCAGTTGTGCGGTCATTATATGTTTGTGAGCAAACCTGTGGAAATGCAATACTTCTGATTCTTCTACTTACACTGTAAACCAAGAATAACAGTGGTGAAGCCAATGATACATTTTTGTGTGCACATGCATGGAAATTAGAATAAATAATAACTGGGCCTAATTTTTTTTTCTTTTGCCTCTTGGCTAACAACAGCTTAGATCTCATCTGGTCTAAATTGGCACGGCTTCACTGGTGCTGGAGGAGCTTTTATACTAATTCACACCAGCTGAGCATGTTAAGCAGTCCAGTCTGTGCAAGTGTAGTTGCTCTGTGCCCCCCCCCTCCCTTTTACCTCTCATTCTGTTTTCCATCTTGTGCTTGGTGATCTTTTGTTCTGCCTCTGACGTGCAAGTTCCAGATCTGGCCAGTTGACTGTACGTAAAGTACAAGCCTGTTTCAGAGTAGAGCTTCTTAATATGAATCCAGAAGTCTATTAATATTTGATTCCAGGTACCTTTTCAGAGGTATTGAGAGAATTTATTATAAATCCAGAATGAATATTTAAACTTTTCCATAGCTTTTTTTTTTTTTAATTCCAAATTAATTTTAATTACTGAATACATTTCTGGGTAAGCAAACCCTATTTGATTTGATTTTGGAGGACTCACAGTGAATTCCTACTGAAACCTGCTGTTGATGGTTGTTCTTTCTTAGAGTTTGGTAGAAGAGCTTCTGTTTCTATTGTGACACCAAAAAGTAGGAAGTATTTACATTCATTCAAGCATTACTAAACTGTAGAGCAAATCGTATCTTATCTGGCTTAGGGGAGTTTTGTAGAAAGAAAGGTTATGCTAAATGCTTCTGCAAACTTATCTGAGGACACCTTGATTGATCTGGTTGTGTTTTAATGGCTGATGACATTTTAAATTGTTCAGGAAAGCAGGCAACCGTGATGAAAACAGTGCTCAGAAGCTAAAAACATTGTATAACTATATGCAGCTGGTGCACAATGCAGCCTAGGAACTGACAAGGAAAATGAAATTGTGATGATTCTGTTGAGTTTATAGTATTTTAATACCAAGTCATGCCTGGGCAACTATTATGATTTTGTAGTATTTTACATTTTTGTAGGTATGCATATTTTTAAAGTATGCTAATGCAAAAGAAATGATGAAAGGAAAGTTAGCAAGTTTTGTGTTATAGCTGAGCAGTGATTCATCTTGCTGTTCTGCCTTATGACTGGTAATACTTGTATCAGAGAAACATGTATGGAAAAATCTACAGTCGACAAGTGTGATAGACAAATATTACATGTATTTGTTTCTAGCATTCTTTCTAGCTGCAAACACTTATCAGTTAGCTGACAAGGTGAAATTCGATGATGCTTGTTATCCCACACATACAATATACTGCACACTTGCAATCATGTGTTTTTATTGAGTGTAACTTATTCTTATATGGCTAATCTTGAATTATAGAGTAAGGGAGTTTTGTAGTCTGTGTCTTTTGATAAAATGGGCTACTTAAGATATTTAAACACATACTGGATTCCTACTTTTTTCAGTTTGTTGTAAGAAATTCCTCACAAACAGGATGAGTAGGTAATTGATTAGATGAAGTAATTTAAAGCTGTCTAATTAAAATTCTCTCAATGCAGCATTGTGATGTAGAATTTAGTACATTTCGAAGTTCAGAAGCTTTGCAAAGTTGGCATAGAGTATACAAACTTCTGTTGAAGTGTTTTTCATGATTCAAACATCAGTTCTAGAGATCAATAGTTGTGAGCTGTGTTATTCACTTAGCTAATGATTTGGTTTCTGTGAGGAAATTACTGGTATGCTTGAAGTTTCACCATTTCTAAGATAAAGTTAATTGTAGCCTTATTTCGTAGTGTTTCCCTAAGGGTTAATGTTTGCAAGAAAATATTAAAAACCTTGCTAAAAAATGGTTCAAAACACTGGTCTCTCCAGGTTCTGGCTGGTTCTTGTTCTCCACTGTGCACTGCTGCATCGCTGTTGGGAAATTATTATCTTTTATTGTTTAACTCCCTTTGGGTTTGAGATAAGCCAGATGGTGAGATCTTGTAGAGGAGTTTTCTGCTTGGCATTATCAATTTTCTGATCCCGTATTAGTAGTGGAGGAGTTGCAGTGTGTAGCCCTCTTTGGTCTAAATGGTTTTACATACCTGTGTGTTCGTTTGATTTCTACTATTTCTCATATTTAACTTCAATCCAAACTCACTGCACAGTATAGAAATGGCCAGCTTCCAATTAACAAACAAATATATGAATGTGGCATTGCTAATTAGTATTTCTTTTATAGGCTTTTTTTTTTTTTTCCTCCTTACAGACTGTAACAACAAGATAATTAAAAAAGCAAGGGAATTTAGCCTCAAAAACATGCACTGCTTTGTCTTTTTTGGTAAGGCATCTTCCAAAGATCTCTAATTTGCTTCTTAGTATATGTTAGGACACATCCTTTTATGCTTGTTTTTTTCCTAGGGGAAATCTAGATACTGCCAGCAATGTGAGAGTTTCCCAACCAGAACGTTAATGAAATTATGGCATCAAAGTCAGGGCAGTGGTTGCTGAACAAGTGAGAGGACCTGGAGTTTTTTTTGTTTTCATTGGAATCTATTTGATTTGAGTGAATGACGATTTATATCAGGATTATGATGTGAAGTATTGTATGCCTGTCAGGTTTCTGCTTTCCAAAATGTTAACATAAAATTCAAATCAGGATCTTAGGAAAGAAAGCAAAAAATATTGTTTAACATGATTTGCTGGAATTGCATAGATGTTATGTGGTGTGAACCTCAGCAGTTCACGCTGTTAGCTAGTCCTATGCAAAACTTGTGTAGATGTATGCCTTGTATGTTCAGTAACCCAAAGAAACCAATAAAATCTCATGATTGTACTTTGTTCCCTGTGAGCATCCCACTGTGATATACTCAAATGGGTGAGTGCATGCGGTTGAGTTTTGTTTTCATTTAGACAAACAAACAAAAAAAATCGTGAACTTATCTTGTAGGTTGGAGGGGGCCTCCAGAGGTCTGTGGTCCAGGTCAAAGCAACTCCAGGCAGAACAGGCCATCCAGGGCTTTGTTCAGTCAAGTTTTAAATCTCTCAAAGAAGCCTGCATCCATCCTCACTCCAGCATTGCAGTCAAGCGAGCGCTCTTCCACAGTGGCTGTAATCCCAGTCAGGTCATGGCTCTGCAACTGTGCTTAGACTTCTCATTTTTCCTGCTTGTTTCCTATGCTGTGTGGATTTGTGTACAATCTTCGTTTGCTTTCAGGAGAGAGGCAGGGTATTGCTAGAGCTGGCCATGCCACATTTTTTTAAAATGATACTGGGTTTGCTCTGTCTGCACTGTTAGCAAGAGCCGTCGCACACCAGAGGGAAGGGTGTTCCAAGTGCTGGAGTGCAGAGCAAGTAATGGGATTTGGGCTGATTCAATTTCTGTCCATACCTGTGCTGATATAACTTGTGTTTACAAATTGGTATTCGGTAAGTTCAATGGGTATGCGGACATAAACGGATTATCTGTGTTGAGATGCCCTTTCTTTACAAGATGCACAAATATGCATCAGCTGCTGAAAGCTGGCCCCTCTGTGGTTGTATTTTTGTTGTTTTTTCAGATTGAGGAAAGGAATGAGCTCTTAACATAGTTGGTGCTGGAAACCTGATGCTATTTGCCTTAAATACTGAGCAGGTTTGTTGAGAAAACAACTTAAAATGCCCATTAAAATAAAATGCAAAGTAAAAAATGAACAAAAAACTAACTTATCCTTTCTACCTTAAAAAAAATAAAAAATAAAAAAAAGAAAATGTATGCAGCTGAAAAGGGATTAAGAAACTTCAGGTGGCCGTTTAAAAAAAACAGGGGGATGGAGAAAGTCAAGAAGAAACAGTTTCTATTGACTTGTTATTTCTTTTTTGAAAGGTCACTGAAAATTTACACAGTGACAAAATAACTCAATTAGTATGTCCACTAAAACTAATGTTAATATTTTTCAGATTCTCATATATTGACAAGTGGGACTGATGTGCAACATGAGCTTCTCTAAATGAGTGCAGGGCAAAAATTACCACAGTTAGGAGTTTCTATAGCAATTGCTGCCAATTTTCAATCCATAAAAGAAACAAGATGTAATTAAGAACTCTCTGTACGTTTATTTTTTAGGAAGAATCTTATTTTAATTATATTTCTGATAACTATAAGAGATACAATTTGATGATGTCAGTAAATCTTAAAAGCACAGGAGCCCTTTATCTAGCACTTAAAAAATTTCCCAATGCGAAATGGTATTTCATTAATTGTCATTACATTGGAATTATAGAATTAGAGAGTCTAACATTTCTTTTATCATTCATTTCTTTAAATGTCAGTAGCACTTAAAGTGGCACCCCAGAATTATTTCAGTGCATAACAACAAATTTAACAACCATTAAAAAGGAACATTAGTTAGATAACTAGTGACTTTTATTTTGAGAAAGGAATCTCTTTATATGGGGTTTAAATTGCAGTTTTTCAACTGAGCAAGATAAATGATTCTTATTAATATATTCATTCCTCCAGAAAGAAAGGCAGATGAGTAGTCTTCTCTATTAATTTATTTAAATATTTTAGCAGTGAATTAAAATACCCCATAAGCAAAGCAGTAACCTTTCACTTACATTATATGTTTTCATTTCAGCAAAAGCTATGTATGAATTGGGAGTGCTGGGGGGAGTATGCTGCCCTTGGTAGCCTGCATGGATGAACAAGGATCTTCTAGGCAAAGTCAAACACAAAAAGGAAGCCTGCAGAGGGTGGAAGCAAGGACAGGTAGCCTAGGAGGAATACAGAGAAATTGTCCAAGTAGTCAGGGATCAGGTTAGGAAAGCTAAAGGCCTGATAAATTAAATCTGGCCATGGTCATCAAGGGCAAAAAGAAAAGCTTCTATAGGTACATCAGTGATAAAAGGAAGACTAGGGAAAATGTGGGCCCTCTCCAGAAGGAAACAGGAGACCTAGTTACCAAGGATATGGAGAAGGCTGAGGTACTCAAAAAGTTTTTTGCCTCAATCTTCACCAGCAAGTGCTCTAGCTGTACCACCGAAGTTGCAGAAGGCAAAGGCAGGGACTGGGAGAATGAAGAACCACCCACTGTAGGAGAAGATCAGGTATGAGACCATCTAAGAAACCTGCAAGTGCACAAGTCCGTGGGACCTTGATGAGATGCATCCGCAGGTCCTTAGGGAACTGGTGGACGAAGTTGCTAAGTCACTATCCATCATATCTAAGAAGTCATGGCAGTCTGGTGAAGTTCCCATTGACTGGAAAAGGGGAAATATAACCCCAATTTTTGAAAAGGGAAAAAAGGAAGACCCGGGGAACTACAGGCCAGTCAGTCTCATCTCTGTGCCCTGCAAAATCATGGAGCAAATCCTCCTGGAAACTATGCTAAGGCACATAGAAAATAAGGAGGTGATTGGCAACAGCCAGCATGGCTTCACTAAGGGCAAGTTGTTCCTGACAAATTTGGTGACCTTCTACGACAGGGTTACAGCACTGCGGATAAGGGAAGGGCAACTGATGTCATCTACTTGGACTTGTGCAAAGCATTTGACACTGTCCCACGTGACATCCTTGTCTCTAAACTGGAGAGACATGGATTTGATGGAATGACCACTCGGTGGATATGGAGCTGGCTGGCTGGTTGCACTCAGGGTGTTGCGGTCAACAGCTCAATGTCCAGGTGGAGACCGGTACTTGCTGTCTTGAAGAGTTTGATGCTGCCATAGTTAAAGTGAAATGCAGCTCAAACACAAATACAGCGTGTGGTTGTCTCTCCCTCCTTCTCATTCAACATAACTGAAATTTTTGCATGACACATAGGACAAGTTGCTTTCCTCAGGGGTCGGTACTGGGACTGGTGTTGTTTAACATCTTTGTCGGCGACATGGTCAGTGGGATTGAGTGCACCCTCAGCAAGTTTGCCAACAACACCAAGCTGTGTGGTGCAGTTGACAACGCTGGAGGGAAGGAATGCCATCCATAGGGACCTGGACAGGCTTGAGAGGTGGGCCCGTGTGAACCTTGTGAAGTTCAACAAGACCAAGTGCAAAGTCCTGCCCCTGAGTCGGGGCAATGCCAAGCACAAATGCAGGCTGGGTGGAGAATGGATTGAGAGCAGCCCTGAGGAGAAGGACTTGGGGGTGTTGGTTGAGGAAAAGCTCAACATGAGCCGGCAATGTGCACTTGCAGCCCAGAAAGCCAACTGTATCCTGAGCTGCATCAGAAGAAGCATGGTCAGCAGGTCAAGGGAGGTGATTGTCCCCCTCTGCTCCGCTCTTGTGAGACGCCACCTGGAGTCCTGTGTTCAGCTCTGAGGTCCTCGACATAAGAAGGACATGGACCTGTTGGAACAAGTCCAGGAGGATGATCAGAGGGCTGGAGCATGCTGACATGCTGAGAGCTGGGATTGTTCAGCCTGGAGAAGAGAAGGCTCTGGGGACACCAGCATTCTAGTACCTAAAGGGGGCCTACAAGAATGCTGGAGGGGGACTCTTTATCAGGGAGTGTAGTGATAGGACAAGGGGGAATGGCTTTAAAGTAAAAGGGGATAGATTTAGATTAGATCTAAGGGCAAAATTCTTCACTCAGAGGGTGGTGAGGCACTGGAACAGGTTGCCCAGAGAAGCTGTGGATGCCCCATCCCTGGAGGTGTTCAAGGCCAGGCTGGATGGGGCCCTGGGCAACCTGGTCTAGTGGGTGGTGTCCCTGCCCATGGTAGGGGGATTGGAACTGGATGATCTTTTTAAGGTCCCTTCCAAGCCAATCCAGTCTACAGTTCTGTGTCCAGCAATGCAAGGAACGCAAGCAGTGATCATTAACCACTGCCTCTTCTCTTCTCAGACCAAACTCGCACGGAAAGATTAATACTTGAACGTCTCACTGAAGACTGCATTGTTAATGTATTTCTAAGATGAGGGCATCTTAGTGTTCCTCAGACAACCTTAATTCTAGCATTTCAGAATGTCTGAATATTTCATTGAGACACCAGGTATTGTATTAAGGCTCACTTTTGTGGGCCATTTTCTGGTTGTTTTAAAATGAAAACTGAAAAATGGAGGTACTCTGTTGTATATCATCCCATTCTTATGAGTCGTCAGTGCAATGTAATTACAAACTTTGTAGCGTAATTCTGTGCATATATACCTCTATAATTACTACGCATACAAAATATTAGATATAATTGGGGGATTCTATGAACATAGCGGGAGAATCATGATTTTTTTCAGGCAGCTGTGGAAGTTGGAGTGCTTTACGTTGCAGTCTTTGCCTTCTTTGAATGTCTTTTATGAGGTAATTCCCTCCTCCTTCAAAAGCAAATAAAGCTGTTCTGCTTTGTGCTGTTGGTCCTGGTGTAAGGGAGTGAACTGTTCTGTACGATACGTATACCTAGGGAGAGAGTTGTTATGAGCTTATCCTGCAGCACATCCCTTTGCAGTGAGCATTCCCTTCGTTCCTGGCTGTTGGCAGTACAACTCCACTCACCAGCTGTAACTCCAGTAATGCATCAGAGCTTGTCTGTGGGATGCTGGTGTGTTTACATAAGCACATGTGTGCGGCATTAGCTGGACATCATCAGTATATCAGTAATCTAGTGTAACACATAATTTAGTGCAGCACACAACCTGTGCATGCGTCACTCCCCAGTGCAGCATTGGAGAGGTTGGCCAGTGCAGGTGTGCCACTGATGCACTTCATTCCAGGAGAACCAAATTGCTGCTGCTGAAATTGTGCTGATGCAGATGCCTTTTGCTGATGAAAAGGTACATCATTAAGAAGAATCTCATCCAGCTTTCCAAAGGAAAACAAGTTTTAGGAGTTCACTCTGTTGGGGACACATTGCTGTTGTCTAAAGGCCTTATTTTGGGGATGCATTGTTCTTGTCTAATAAAGCAAAATTTTAATTTTCCTTTTAGCAAAAGCGTATACTTCACTGGTTGCCTGTCATCCCTGGGAAAACTGCCTTGTGTGTGAAATGGGGCATTTTGCTATTGATACATTTTGCTAGGAAGTGTTATTAGAGAGAGACAGCATAAAAGGGGGATTTAGAAGTGTACATTGAAAGACTGCATATGAACTTCATTTTGAAGGTAGAAGAACAACAGTGGAATCTTGTCAAGATATTAGTCCCTGAGGGAAAAGCAAGTTCTTATAGGATTCTTTTCCTTTCCTATTGATTTCATTTATTACAGGGTTGTTGCAGGGTTGTTGTAGTCATGGCATTTTGCTAGAAAGAATTGCAGAACATAATCTGCTTCACCTTGTATATTTTATTGGTTCTGCATCTGTTTCTGTCATCCTTTACATGCCATGTCAGCTGCATGACCAGAGTAGGCAAGAAGCCTGTGCAAAATGTACAACTAAGGTGCTTCTACAAATTATTTCAAGAGCTTCAAGCAAAATCTCTCCTTGTGTTTTTATGTTATTTTTATTAAGTTTTTCTTGTATAGTTTTTTAGTTTATTAACATGGGACTTCGCAGTGTTACATTTCTTCCAACTGCAATAGTATAGAAGCTGCTAATACCGTATTGTATACAACTCCTTCAAACACTTTATGCTAAAGTGTTTCTCTCTCCCCGTTTACAGTAGAGCTCAAGAGACCGGCCTAGACCTGATACCTAGCAACATGTAGTGGTGAAGTAGCTGATGGCATCCCCCAGAATGACGCTTCTGCTCAGCATCTTCTTGCAAATATCCTATGCATCTTACAGATATCTCTGCTTCCTCTTGGAACCCTCCCAAAATGTAAAGAAAATAGATTAATAGCCATCAAGTTGTTAGTGGCCAGGTATAATTTTAAAGAATGAACTGAATAAGAGGGAGAACTCTTTTGCCTTAAATGTAACCCTTCAACTCCTGCCCCAGAAGAGCACTGGGCATTACAGCAGGATCCCACTGTGCCACTGGACAGACATTGGATTAGGCAGAACTCAAGTACTTTCCCAGATGATGCCGTTCAAAGGATCATGGCCACACAGAAGTCTAGCAGTTCACTACATGCTAAATAAACTTATTTGTAAGTGCAAGTATTGCTCCATCTTAGCGTTGCGGGGAATATGGGCATGAGAGCAGAAACAGATGAGATTTCAGTCCCAGGCAGAAGAGCAGGCCATGGCTCGCTATGCCTTTTTCCAAGGTACAGAACTGAGAGTTTCCTGTGATGTCCATTATTGCTACAGCTCTATGTGTTCTGCTTTATCCTTACCCTGTGTGCAGAATGTGTCCTTATACTAGTTAAACATCCGTAGGTGTATTATAGGTACAGACAGATATTTGCAAGTGGTCGAATGCCAGCTGGAAGCACTATATTCAGGAGTAATGTAGAGACAAATTCAGGAGGACCCTATGCATCTACATCGTTGTCTGCAAACCCCTCTTGCAGTGTATGATCTCACATAGTACTTACTTCCTCTAATTATGCATTTAAAGCACGTCCCTATCTTTGGATAACATGAGACCTATTGACAGAAATTATTTTAACCAATAACGTGCTGTGGTTGAATTTTTTTTCAGTCAGGAGGTCAATAAACAGGCATGGCTTGCAAAGCAAATCACACTGTGAGATACCAGCAGGAAAAGCCTTTTGAGTCATTGTAGCACAGGAGTGGTGGAGTAATCCTGTGGTAAGAAGACAGGAGAATTGGAGTTAGTGCTTCTGAACAAAGATTTTTCAGCCTGTGCTATCTGATGATATATTTAGCTACACCTAGACCTTTGCTGTTGCGATTTTGGAAATGAATGGTGCGTACCTGGAACCTTCAGAAGCCAATCCTAGTTACAAGGCAAGTGATGCCTACATGAATCATGTGGCTTTTCATGATTTTTTTCTGAAGAATGAGTTTCTGGCAGAAGAGAGTAGATGTTACTTCATAAACCTTATCTGTGTGTTAATTTTAGATATCATAGAGCTAAGGAGCCCGAGTCATGAGCCCAGGGCTTCATTATGGTAGGTGCTGTAGAAACACAAAATGCAATGTCTGTCCCTGCCTATAGAAATTGAATTTACTGTGTAGTTTCAAAGTAACCATGACACTGTGCTGCTAGTAGCTGAGCACACTTTTTAACCTTTTGATATGTACAGGTATTCTAATTGTTCTGATTTTTGAAGAGGAATATCAAACAGAAGCTAAGTAGTACCCAGTGCTGTGATACATATAAACTGCTTCCTGTATATCTTTTGGGAATGTCTTAATCTCTTGAGGATTGTATCACATTTGTGCTCTTGTTCCTTGCTCTGTCTGTTGTTCTTAAAGAAAACACCATTTCATAACATGCTAAACAGTCAGCATAGGTATTGGTGAAATTTTGCCAAGAAACTTTCATCTGGGAACAGTGAATATATATGGAGTGAATGTGTCCAACTGTACTTACACCCCTGAAAGATGAGACTCATAATTGAATTTTTGAACTGTTTTGAACTGTAGTGTAGACTTATTCTTTCCTACAAATGGCAATCCTTCGTGTATTTCTTTATAACTTTTATATTTTCAAACCTATATGGCCACAATGTCTAGGGAGATTTAACAGTACTTAAAGATATTAAAAGACCCAACAACTCAAAAATCCAACTTTTCCCTGAATGAACAAAACATTATGAAAGGAAATGGAATTTGCTTTTATATACAAAGAACAATAAGAGCAGTACTGAAACCCGCAGGCAGAGTCAGGGGAAATAAACCCATGGAGTCAACTCTTCTTGCGCGCTGTGACATAAATTAAGAAAGCAAATTGTACTGCCCTCCATGGAGGATGTCCAGAGATATCTGTATATAAACAGGAAAAAAAAAGAAAAGAAAAGAAAACCAGGCAAGTCATTTGTTCAGATCTGTGAGCTGAAGTACAGAGAAACAGGAAGACCATATACCATAAAAGCATTTGTAGTTAATGACTAATATCTTGTATTGCACTTGGGAGTTAAGTGGATACTTTATCTTTCATCATTTGAAAGGTTGAATCTTACTGCAATGTGTGGTTATGAACCTTGAAAAAATATATGTTTTAAGTAAGATTCCATTTAATGGTGGTTTTTGTCGTTGAATCTGTTGTGAGTGCTTAGAAGTATTTGTGGGAATGGGAGAAGTGGACTCAGGCATAGAGAGGTAGATGGAAAGGAGCAGGGGAGAAGGACTGAGGAGTTCGTAACTTTCTAAGCAGAAAGATAAAAGAACTGGAAAATAAAAATGACAGGCTGAGGTGGAAAAAAAAAAACAGGGAAGTTCCTTCTTTAGTCTGTTCTTTCCTCCTCTTGCTAATCTAGTTCTGCCCTCCTCTGCTCTGGTCATCCCTTTCTCCCAACGAGAAATGTTTTCCTCCCAGCTATTTGGCTTGGTGGAATATTAGCAAAAATGGTGGAGTGTGTGTTAATTACATATTAGAAGAAAAACGAATCTAGTGGATGGCTTCCCTTGGTAGAGATATCTTAAAATAGGCTGTCCTTTAGCATGTACCAGACTGTTTTGATTATGGAACAAAAATAAACATAAATATTAAAAACTCAATCAAAGCCTTTAAAGTTCTTTTGCTTAGTTTTCAAGTGAAGTGAACAGAACAGATCAGTCTGACCCAGGAGACAAAGCTGTGGTCTCAAAGTGGCTATTATTGTTAGAAAATTATTCCACTTTTGAGATATAGAAAGATAAGTTCTTTTTCCACAGAATAGGCATAATTGAATGTTTACATCTTTTCTTGAGTTCTTGAGGAGTGGCTTACTTAGCATGCATAGTCTGAGAACCAAGTCCTTATTTTAGAAGGTAATTTAAACTGGATTGCACTTGGGAGCCTGAGTGCATCAATTTAACAGAGTTAAAGAATAATATGACAGTTTTGATTTTTGCTTCTACTGAAGAGAGCAGTTCAGAAGGAAACTTCGCTAAGGTTTTTGGCCTCAGTTGCTTAATATCCCGGCCACATGACCTTGCACTTCCATATGCTCTTCTGTATTGGTCTGACACCTTAGTATTTATTTTTTTTTCTCCACATAAAACCTTTGACTCCCAACATACTGAAGTTTTATCAGAAGTAGGAAACAATTTAAAATGGTTTTTCTAACGCAGGTAAATGTAGTTTACCTCATTGCTGTGGCCCTCATATAGAATATTCATTCTTAGTCTTTACTAATGAGCAAATCTTTATTTTGCAGGAGCTGTTTTTCAAATCCTTGTTCTTAAGCTGTCCATTAATCACATAGAGCTCAAATGTGGGCATAGGTCTTTATTTCAGGGATTTCTGAAGTTTTGTGTCAACTCACAGTAAAATCTGATTCTCAGGTAGAGAGCTCTTTGGTGATCTGTTGAGATACGCCTGTGGAATGTACAAATAGAGAAAAAGAAAAAGGAAGCTGAGGATGATGAATAAGAACAAATGGTTGAGGTACCATTTGGAGAATGCTGAAGTTACTGGTTCACATGGGAAAGTAAACAGAAAAGATGTTTGAGAAGAGAGTAGGAGTATGTGGTTGTGACTGAGGCTTGTGAAGCACACTTCCCATTTTGAGATGTTGTGCATTGCTAGATAACAGCTATGGCCAAGGTTTTGTTTGACCAGTTTTCTCTGATTTGTGTGTGGGAGGAAGTCTGTATCCTTGAATTTTGGTTTCCTTTGTCCTCTGTTTTCCACTGGTGAATCAGAGCAGTAGACTGTAAGGCTATACTTTATGCTGTGCTTCATTCAGTGCAGCTGTTGAGCCTATGTTCAGGACTGCCAGGGTTCATTATGTCTATAAATTGCTTTCTACACAGTTTAAAGCACTGATTTGTCTTATAAAACGTGATGAGTAGTGTGTGTATACTTGAGAATCTGTTCACCTCTCTACCCACCATGAATTTGTTTCAGTAACAGCCATGGTTTGGACTGAAAGCAGGAGAGTAAGTTCAGGTCTTTGCTTTTGGACCTTATCTCAGCTTTTAGCTACACACGCTTTAGATATATTCCTTTCTGGCCATTTTGTAAAGAACACCTTGTGTGCAGGCTGTTGGATGCTCCTGACTTTGCCTCAATCCAAGATCAAAATCTAATTTCTTTTACTTCTTAGTAACTGCTGAGTATAACAATTTGAAGACCCAATTTAGGCTCTATTGAAAGTAAAATTTCTTTATTGACAGTTTTACAGGAGTCACAGAAATTGTTAAATAAAAGCCAACATAGATATAAAAATAAGTGTGACTGATGTGTATAACAAAAAAAGTTTTGTCAACCTGTTCCTAATACTGTGTTGCAAAATATGCCTTAAAAATCTTGTACAGTACAAAATGTCTTACCTTACTCTCCTTGGGAAGTTGAACATTTCTGTCTGTGGATATTTCTGAGGATTCAGTGGATATAATCCATGAGTTCTGGCAGGTCGTTATGTATGTCTCACTGAGGAATTATGAAGCTTCTGATCCTGGTTGAAGTACTTTAAACTAGTAATAGTATCATAAGAGACAGAAAGTTAGTAAGTGGTTGATACTAATATGATGGAGTGCTCTTGCAGTTCAAGCGTTATCTTTGAAGACTGGCATTACATTAACAAATAAATGTTGCTTTGACTTTATTTTTTGTATTTCAGTTGTGAGTGAAATATGTTTGATCAAATTAGCTTTCATTTAACAAAGGTTTTTGGAGAGTGGCTTGATTGGTCTAGGTTTAAGTAGATTCGTTGATTAATCTGGTCTGGAAGCTTAAGAGCAGGACAGTTAGATAGGACTTCTTCTCAAAGAAGATAAGGACTCTTGAGCTCCCTTGTAAGATGCAGTTGCAATGATGTAACCTTCTTCTTGAGTCAGATTGGCCTGTATCAGCCGCTAGTGTGGAAAGCCAGTCAAATTGTTTTATCCTTTCCTTTTCTGTCTTTGGCCGTCTGACATGCAAAGCTTCCAGTAATTTTCTTCTGGTGGGTAGTCAAGTTTTTCACATCAGGCAGCAGGAGTCTGGCAGCGTAGAAACCTTTGAGGGCCAGCGGAAAGCTTGATTGTCAGGAATGCTTTATCCATTGGGCTGCGTTATTTCAAGTAGTTACGCTATAATTGCCTCACTAGGTCCCTGGAATCTGCCGCTTTGGCTAGGTCTTTTTGACAGAAGCTCAACCTGTTTTCTGCCATGTTTAAAGTTATTTGTATTCATTCATTCTTTCATGTTGAGTCACGTTAGCTTGACTTCTTTAAGTCCTACTTGCCAAAATTCAATGTATATAAAATATATATGCTGTGAAAGATTTTGGAGTCTCACTCACCAGAATGGTTAGCTGCACGTTTAACTTCTGATTTCCAATCAGAATGTTCAGGACTGTGCTTTAGTCTTGTTGAGTTCCCCAGTGTAATCCTAAAAATGCTTTAGGTCAATCATATCTTTAAACTCTGCGTTGGCTTGGAGGTTTACAAATAGGAGGTTGAAGAGATCAGAGGCAACATAAATGAAGATGCAGGGTGTAGTGGAGATCTATTAGTGCTGATTTGAGAAGGAATTCCAGTTGTCCGCATTTTTCTTTTTTCTTTCTGAATAGAGGGGAGTTCTTCACTGATAAGGTTTTGACTTCTGGCATTTCAGAAGCTTGTGCTCTGAAGGCTGATAATTGCATAAAGATCATCCAACAGATAGGTGTTTATTCATAGCTCAGATGGCAATGCTCTGAGGTGCTAGGCAGATAGCTGGGTAAAAGATTTTTTATGTAATACATAGTGCAAAGTAGTGTAATGTAGCCCAGTACTGGTATAAAGTTGACCAAATTCCCATGGCAGCGCAATACTGCTGAGGTTGTCCATCAGCCACAGGTGGGTTCTGCTGGGGACTTGGTATTCTGGGTAAATTCAGGTTAATAAAAAGAATCAAAGTGACTACTGTCTCTCTTTTTTCAAACTTGTTATGCCTGCCGTTATTTACACAGGACGTGACTGTTCCCTCTCATCATTGAACATGACAGCATACCCTAGAATGTCATCAGTCCGCAAATAACAGGAGCACTCTTGTCTCCTTTCTGATAAGAAACAGGAGTCAGAAAGTGGAGTTCTGCCTCCATCCTCCTGCGTGATGGTGGGGAAGTTGCTGAGTTCAAAGCTTAAAAAAAATTAGTTTAATACTTGGGGGCAGAGGGGGCAGGTACAATGTTGGTCTAATGAGATAGCTGTGGGATGCACGGTGATACATGACTTGGGAGCTCACTGCCAGTGCTGATGGGGAAGAGTCAAACCTGTCATGGACACATTCTTTCAGCCTAAGTGCATTTATCAAGGCGTTTGTTTAAATTTGGAAAAGCTGCGAGCCTTTGTAGAGCTGCAGGGCTCTCAGCTTAGTTGAAAATCGGTGGGATGATGCCTAAATATGGAGATGGTTCCTAATGTTGAAAAAAAAATTACTGCTTAATAAATCAGTGCTCCTGCCCTGTAAATGAAGAAGGTATGAATATTTCCTGACAGAAATGTTGCATCATTAATATTTGTAAAGCTCTTCTGTATTAAATATTTCTGTCTTTCTATATTTAGTGCTGCCTAAAAGAGACTTGGGGGGGNGAGGGACGATGCCAACACGACAGGGCCTCACAGCCCCTTGCCCTGCTTTTTCTAGGTGCCTCGAAGGAGGCAATTTTGATCCTCTCAGATGTTAACAATGATATTAATGCTGCATAGGCTTGGCTGGTCTATCAGCCCATATAAAATATCCTGAATAGGAAATTCATGTTTACATGTCTTATAAAACACAGTCAAGTCAGACATGAAGTGCTGAGCTCTAAGGATAGTAAAGGAAAGTGGTGTGTAGTGTTCTGCAGCTTTTCACAAGGTCTGTCTGAAACTTTGGACACAGAGAATAAAGAGTGCAGCTTTATTGCTACTTTTGGTTCCTGTTCCAGCAGTCTTGCTGCTGTTTTTGGTGGAAGTGGGATGTGTCCTTTAGCCTGTAGATCTTTAATTTGTCAGTTACTTATAGGCTTTTCTGTCTTGCCATTTTACCTTTTTTTTTCTTTTCTTGGGAGATAGGTGAACGTTTTTCATGTTCTGAACTTCAGCTTTTGAATTATCTTGTTTGTTTGTTTATTGCAGCTGGTGCTCGCGATAAAATTGGCTGGGCATTTGGCTTGGGTTTGGAGAGGCTGGCGATGATCCTGTATGATATTCCTGATATCCGACTGTTCTGGAGTGAAGATGAACGCTTCTTGAAGCAGTTTGTTGTGCCTCACATTTGCCAAAAAATAAAATTTCAGGTAAAGTGATATGTACATGACAATAATTTTTTGTCGGTAAGAAGTGCATGTAGCCCTAGAGAATATCATATAACTAAAATTCTGTGCTATTAACAAATTAGATTTTAAAGCAACAGCTTTCCAACCACCATGGTTCTCTGGTAGACTGCAACAAAATCTGGCTTTTAATGATAGCATTTTTTCAGCCAGATAATGTTCTGAGTTGCTGCTGATACTCAGTGAATATCTCTGTTCTGAGAAATACTTAAGCCTGTATTTAACTTCTAAATCTGTCCAGAATAGGGATTGATTTAGGCCTGCGTCTGAATTGGGTGTACTCTTGAATTGGGGCTGTAATTCTGTATCATTATAAAAACCTGTTTGGTGCTGACTCTTCATGTATTGTAATACATTCCCAATTTTCCCCTTTGTTTTCACTCTGTGTTCATCGAAGTCAGTGTGAGTTGCATTGTTTAACGTTGGCAAAATACTTTGTGAACACGCACCACCATCTTCAGTTTGCTGGCTCTTTCTTCGAAGTGGTAGTGGGGGGAGAGTGCAGGTTCAACTTCTATTTCTTTTGTAACTCCTTTACTGAGGCTTCACTTGCTTTCGTAGCTGGCAACTTACCTTACTTCTTGTAGTAGCATACCTATATTGAATGGAAATGCTACTTCCATAATAGTCTTTGGTATCAGCACAGGAAGGCTTAAGTCACCTGGCATCACCAGTCTTTGGGGAAGTTGAGCTGACAGCTGTGTAGATGGCCAATGGAGTCTGAAGTACTAAAGCATCAAAATGCTTATTGCTGCTGCCTTTTACCATTTTCTTTGCTGTCTTTGTGAACAGCATGATTATGTTTTTTAACAGTTGAAAATATAAAAGAGAAATCAACAGTGATAATGCTGAGATGATATGTGATCAGCCTCTACATCAAATCAGCATCTGTTTTTGAGTTTATGGCACTTCTGGCACATCTTCTCTGAGAGAGTCAAGATGTTGTTTGGATAGATTTTCTTTTTTCCGTTTGCTTTTGTGAAACTGGCATTGGGGCAGTCGGACTGTAGTTATCACTTCAGAAAGAAGGCAGGTATTACCACATTTCCTGAGGGTGGGTCTGTGTGTAGGTTTCCCACATCTACAGAATGTTGTTCTTTTCAACAAGGGATGTTCAAGTCTCCTTCATTTCATCCTGTGTCTTTCTGGTTGGCATTGCTTCTGAGGAACATGGATTGTGGCTTGGTTTATAGATTGCAATCTGATCTCTGATGGAACTATGATGAGATTTCTTGCTTTATTTAAAATTGTGGATCCAAGTCTCAAACTAATATTAACGGTAGATTGTGTATTTGGGGGAAGGCCCGGATTGTCAGGATGACATGGCCTGATGTTCAAGGTAAGCCAGAGATAGGACTGAGTGGCTGGCTTCTGTAAGTTGTGTATCATGTTCATGTTCAGCTTCAGAAAAGTCAGGAGTAGTGACTGATCTGAAGATAACAGAGGTACAGGTTACTATGGATAGGCTCAGAGGAAAGAACAGTTTTTAGGAAGCTAAAAATACTGATAGAAATGTCTTTTTTTTTTTTAAAACTTGCTGCTGTTTGGTAACCTTAGCTGAGCAGGAGTCACAAGGAGTATATGGTTTTGCATGTTTTTGTTGAGCAGGGTTGGTTTCAACTGGAATGAGGAGGAAAGCTCTACATCCCAGAAATCTGAAATTTGATGTTGTAGAGATAGCCGTGAGATTGAGCCTTGTTGGTTGAAACACATTTTGAAGTAATAACATGAATCAGGAGATGTGATGCAATCCCTTCAAGGAAAAAGAACTGTCAGTTGCCACAGTGCTCTGTCTTGGACCATGGAGAAGGGCTGGAGTAGTATTACTGACCAATTAACTGCTGCTATATCACATTAATGTGTCGGCAGTTGTCATATCCCAACAAACAGGCCAATGCAAAAGTAAAAAGATTGGAAGAATGAGGAGTGTGGGACAGGGACAGCAGAGATGGAAAGACAGATTGAGTCTTTTATTTCTCTGTTCTAAATAAAGAATCTGGCCAATGTTTTAGCAACAGTTTTTTTTTTCCTCTAGTGTCAAACACTTCTCAGGAGCCTTTTAATTTAATTTGTTTCTTTTTTTTTCTTTAACCCCGTAAACACACATACCCCACTTGGATGTGCTGTCTTCAATTTTGGCAGAATGATTCTCCCTAATCCTTAGTTTATATTTTTCAATTGCGTCTCTCAATCTAAAAGACTACTAGTGGCAAGCTTGATTTTTTTTTTTTAAAAGAAAGTCTGTATCCAGCTTTCATCTGGTGTCTTATATCGAGCTTTTTGAGCTCAGTGCTGTCCATACTGCTGGTATATACTGACATTACATTTTTAAGGGTTAGTGACTCTTCAGATGAGAATATTGTGAAATAATCTTCAGTGCTACCATTAGATCTGGGGTGATGGGAGTTAATAAGCCAGTTTTTCTTTCTTTCTGTTCTCTATTATTTTTCAGCTATGCTGTAAAACCAAGTTAGCAGACCTTCTGCACCTGTCTACTTTCTAAAGAGACATAATTAATGAATCACATGGTTTATTCATATCTTATTTGAAAGAAAACTTTTAGCTGGTCTTGCACTGTTGATGTTTAAGAAATCTTGATGGATATTAGAAAAGTGCCAGATTTTCTACAGGAAAGGCTATGCAGTATTTTTCAGCCTGACTGAACTGAACCAAAATAGACCAGATGTTTTGAGAACCTTTCATTACACTAATTGAATCCTACAGTTTCACAAGGCCTGGGTAAATGTCCATCCTTCATGTGCTTAACTGAGATAGACTTTTCAACCTTTGGATACTCCCCCCTCCCTCCTTATAATCTGAATATTATCCACCAACACAAGTATTTTTTCCATTCTGTTCATTAAAATGTTCTTCAAATAGTTGAAGGCCACAGTGAACAGCAGTAACCTTTAATAATAGCTGGGCTAAATTTACTCTTGTTCAAAAAATGAATTTAATTTGAATATTTTCTTGGGACTTAAAGTATATGTTTGTGCCTTTTAACAGCCTGAATGTGTCAGGCTTTTTCCTGTGTCATCGGTTGCTCAATTTATGCATGTAGGCTTCAGTAGGTCAAAAAGCTGCTGGGAAAACTGGCAGTGCTTGTACCATTGCGGTCACTCATCACCGCAGTGTTACAGCGCTGTTCCACACAGATCAGATTATGGTGTTGATCTGGATTGCCTAAATCACTCCAGGTATAATTTGACACAAGTCACAGCAGTGTGGGGGATCAGAGGCTAGTTACTTGCCTTCAGCCACTCATGTGTAGGGCTTCTGTTCAGGCTGTGAAATGAAAAGCTGAGGATGGACAGGGCAGGAAGGGCTAAGCACCTGCAAGGAGTAATGTAGTAAAAAGAACGGCTTGGATCCAATCTAGTATGCTGTGTTCATCAGAGCTCTGAGCAGAGTTGCATGTAGTCGCTTTTCAGGCCATGCTGAACCTGCATTCTTACAAGAAAAAGATGTGTCTGTGGGCTGACAACTTGCAAGAAAAGGTACAAAAATGAAATGACATTTAGAGAAGGAAGGCACTCACAGTTCAGATGAAGTGCAGTGTGCCCAGAGGTGTTGATTAAGACGAATGGACTGCAGAACAGTTCCTGGAACCTCCATCATTGCGCTGCCACAGCAAGCAAGCAGCGTGTCGTGTCCACTGACTGCTGATACACTCTCTCCTCACAAAGTCACTTCCATCTGATGCTGGCAGTGGCGGCGGCTGCTGTTGTTGTTTTAAATAATTGTTTTGATTGCAGGTGAGCCTTGAAGCCCGGACTGAGGTCAGACAGAAGTATGTTTATGTTGTTCAAGGAAAGCACTGGTAGAGAAGGAATCTGGATCAGATTCCTAGCTAAAATGCAGACTCCCTGAGTGAGATTATAAGAGTTTGTCCTGAAGCTTTAGAAGATGCTGAAAATAAAATGCACTTGCAGGTAGGCCCCAAGGGGAAACTTCTGTAAATTAAACCATCTTAGTCTATGTCCTTTATTCCATGCTTGAAAAGGAGAGCATCTCATGTGTAAGCCAGCTATTTCAACCAATTTGATCTTACTACATTCACTGCAAAGAGCGAGCCTGACTGCTCCACCATTAGTATGCTATTCTGTATAATTTATGTTTATCTTCTTAGTCTGTGATTAGCTTTATTTTCCAATAAAAAAATAAATAGATTCACTGGGTGCTACATTTTCAGATATTTTTCATCAAGATTAGGTAACTCCATGCTTAAATGGTTATTCATTTATTATGTTTACTTTCTAATAGCGCACCTATTAAAGGCAAATGCGCAAGCATTAGTATGTAAATTCAACTTGGATGTCTGAACAGATGAGGTACAGCCTCAATTGTGATTTATTGTCTAATTAGTTTTACTGTAATTGAAGATATATAAAGTGTGTGTATGTGTGTATATGCATGTGGAGGTACAACAGAGAATAGATGATGGTGTGGCATAAATATTTTATTGTCATGACTTTGGGAAGGTTGAATTTTCTTATGAGCGACTTATGTAAATCATCTTAAATGAATGTCAGTAAAACCTTTACCGTGCTATGTATCATCTCAGGTTTGTCTTTATTCTCTGCAGAACATTGTGAAACTCCTTTTTTTGTTTTGGATAGCAAAGTAAAGAAGGCAAAAATACCGTCTTCATTGCGGAGGCCCTGTACTGAGCTGTACGATAGGATTAGAAATCGCTTGATCATCAAGTCTTCTCTCATCAGGGTCTTGTCTCTTGTATCATTTGTATCCAGTGCTGGTACTGAAGCTCCAGGAACCTGAGCCCTCTGGCCTCAGCCAGGCAAAGTACTGAAGCACACGCTGAGCCTTAAACTTGTGAGTAGTCCCATTTAAATCAATGGGTTAGTTTCTGTGCTCAAAGTCAAGCATATGCTAAATGCTTAAATGGTTTCAGGTCAGAGATCTCTTGCTTCCTAGGATCTAGCTGAGAGTGATCAGCACCTTGTAGGGCAGAAACAGAGAAAACTTTCAAAATAGCTGTTATAGGCAGCAGTAAGAGTTTAATATGACAGTCAGTCTCCAACCTGTTCTGTTGCTACAGCTTTGGGGCTTTTCCTTCCCAGGGGCAGAACTTTACATTTATCCTTGTTGAATTTTATAAGGTTACTGTTAGCTCATTCCTCCAGCCTGCCTAGGTCCCTCTGGATGACAGCCTGGTTACTGAGTGTATCAACCCACAATATTTGGTGTCATTCTGCAGATTTTATGAGCAAACACTGGATTGTCACCCCCAGGTCACTGATAGAGATGTGAAATAGGACAGGACCCAGTATAGACTCCTGCAGTAGTCCACTTAGGCTCTACTGGGAAGTCATTAAAAACTCATTAACCAGTGCTTGCTGAGTCCAACCATGCAACTATGTTTTTTTTTACCTATCTCTTTGTCTAGCCTTCCAGACAATAATGTCCTAACTTGGGTGCAATAATTCTATGCGAGACAGTGTCAAAAACCTTTCTAAAGTCAAGGTAAATGACATCTACTGTTCTCCCCTTTTTTACTGCACCAGGAATCTCATCATAGGAAGCATTCAGGTTGGTCAGGCATGATTCAGCTTTGGTAAATCCATGCTGACTGGTCCCAGTCATTTCCTTCTCCTCTGTGTGTGCAGAAATCTGTTTCAAGAGGACTCACTCCATGATTTTCCCAAGGACAAAGGTCTGAACAGCCTTTAATTCTCTGGATTGTCTCTTGGGCTTTTCTGAAGTGTGGAGCAACTCTTCTATTTCTGTAGTCATTGGGGACCTCCCCTCATCTCCATGACTTTTCAAAGGTGATACAGAGAGGCCTGCAAGGGCATCAGGATTCTCTTAGGAACATCTCTGGATGCAGTGTATGGTCCCATTCATTTGTATGAGTTCATTTCTCTCAAGAAATTCCTGAGTTGACCTTCATCTACTGCTGGTAATTCTTTACCAATTACTACTCCTGCTGTGCTTGGATGCCTCATTTCTGTGTGTTGGGTGTAATGCTAGGGCTTAACATCTGGTAACTAAGCGATGATTCCTTCCGTTCTCGGCAGCACTGCCAAAGAAGCACTGGGCAGCAGACCACTCTAAAAGGCACCTGTGGTCTTCAGAAGAGCCTTGGTGGAATTGTGAGCTCCAGTGAACTGTCTGTGTTGGTTTTGGAAATATATCCAGCAAATTTTGCTATTGGAATTAATTTCTTTGTAGTTCCCTCTTCCTTGCTAATTTCAGTCTTGTACAGTACTTCTAGCTTCTCTGTTACTTTTCATCTGCTCCCTTTTTACAACATGGATACCACCCTTTAAGCTCCCTCTTGTGAGCACACGTCCATGTGCTGGACTCAAACCTTTGCTCCATCTGGCTTTAAGCTTTACTGGGTCTGACCTGTACAGTACACCAGTACAGTTTTTATGACATGGCATCTAACTCTAAAAGCTGGATTTAGTTCTGTATTTCTTCAAATTCTCAGCTATGTGGGAAGTCCAAGGCCTTGCTAATAAACATAGCAAGCACCGCAGAGGTTTTGGAAGCTTGCAGTGTGAAATATCCGTGTGCCCACCTGGAAGATGTCCTCTCTCCTGACTGCAGTTTAAGTCAGACACAGCAGTTGAAACTCCTCTGTGTTTGAAAGATTTTAGTGCTTTTGTGACTGCTGTCTACCACTTGTTCTCAGACCCTTGGTTCTCTCACTATCAAGATGAGAGGCATAATCTTTTGTTATTCCTGTGTGCTTTCCTGCTTTGCTCTTCGAGTTGCACCCCAGCAGCTATTTATATGGCTACACTGAGAAGTGGATCAGGGACCCTGTTTCCTCTCTGCTTCCTTAAGCTGTATCAGTTCCCTGATCCACTTTGCAGTGTTACCGCATGCCCTCAGCACAACTGAGGAGACAGCACTTTTCTTTTTGGAGGCAGGATAAACAAGAAGGAACTGGGGAAAGCTGTGTGTGTAGGGGGGGGAAATTAAGGTGGCTTTGCCACTGAATAGAGTGTCATGCTGCTGTGGCCTGCATTCAGAAGCTGCACTAGGGAAAGGTCATGGATCAGTGAGGGAGGTGAGCAGCCTGGGTGGAAAGAGAAGTTTCTGCTAGCTGGGAGTTTTCTGCCTTTTCCTTCTCCAAGAAATCCAAAACCTCAGTCCTGGAGGAATGAGGGAAGGAGTCCAGAAGTAATTGAAAGAAAAGTCAAGGACTAGAAACTCTAGTTTCTAGAAAGTACAGAGTAATTTGGATGAACACGTGCAGCTATTCTTGTTGAGAATTTTTTGTAGCTTAGATTCCACTGGTGGCATCCTAAGTGAAACACAACTGTGCAGTACCCATGAGATCCAAAGGCCACTGAGTCTGTAAATGTGTTCCGTTTATTTCAGTCTGGGCTCTCTGTATCTTCACAAACCAGGTGTTTGCCCTTGTCCTTCTGTGCAATTAATGTAAAAATACTTTCACATAAAAGAAGGAGCATTACCTATTTAAAACAAATGAAAGAGTCAAGATCACAATTTTTCTGCTTCTCTGTACTCCCAAAAATTGAAACAAAATGGCAGAAACCCAGCCTCTCAAATCTTTACGGATAACATCCACAGCATATCCAATAAAAAGCTTTGGCGCAAACAAAAATATAGTGCCTCAAGAATGCCCATCTCAGGTGTCACTGAATTTACTGCATGTTGTTTGTTTAGAGGCTGCTGAGTGAACACTTAGAAAATGTGGTATATCCAGCAGGGATGTCATCAATACAGGTGAAAGATTGCCAGCAACTACTGGGAACAGACCACCAGGGACTTTTTTTTTTTAATTTTT
>VXAL01012019.1:364158-413841 GCA_013399475.1 Chauna torquata
TGCCAGCAACTACGGGGAACAAACCACCAGGGACTTTTTTTTTTTAATTTTTTTTTTTTTTTTTTAAACAACAAGGAGCAGCTGTTGCCTTGACTGAATTTTGAGCTGAAGTCCCCCCCACAAGGAAACCTTCCAAAATCATGTAAATGAAAAGTGAATATCCAGTTACCAGTGCTGCTGCAATGTGCTCTTACTGTCTGTAGAATGATTTTGCTGCTGGCAAAAGCCAATGCAACCCAGTCAAAGTAAACCTGATACTGTTCAGATGATTACTTAGCAAAAAGTGTGATAAGCTTCCAAAAGCATGTGGTATTGTGGTTTGCTCTGATCTCTAAACCTCATATATTTGTTGTTTGACTGGTTGAGACTCTTTAAAACAAATAGCTCACAAATGAGTAATTCTGCTACTGAATATATGAACCAATCTTTATTGCATCCCAAATGATGAAGTATAATGCTTATACAGAGTGCTTAAGTAAGCCATGGAGCAATTTCCAGCAGTGATATATATGCTGAAACCCACAGTAAAGTAATACTATGTTTTATATTAATATAATATTATTTTATATTAATATATTAAATGAATATAAATAAACCTGGAAATCTAAAATAATATTAGATTTTGGATTGGTTATGTGAAGCTATGAGAACCAGCTGCTGTTGGTTTCAGCAGGAATCCACAGATGTTCAGTGCTTTCAGTCTTACTGTCTGCAAAAGTATGTAGGTAATAAGGAGGATAACCCATACACTTTTTCCAATATTTTTCTAATATTGGTGTAATTACAATGTGGTGAATAGAATTCTTGCTAGGAGAACAGCACAGTAACTGTCGTGACACCCACTATTAGTCTTTGGCTCTGACCTGACAAGTATCTCAGTTTCCTTACTCAATAATTCTGTTTTCCCTGCTGTTAACAGTTGTCTTGTAGTTATCATGTACCTCCTGCCTCAGCATGTCTTCTCCAACACTGTACTAGGACAGAAAGCTCTTCGGGACACAGGCTATGGTTTTGTGCTCTGTCTACCTAATGGTACTCTGGCCGTCCTAGGTAATTATCACAATATAAGAATCTGCGTGCCTACAGCAGGGTTAAATAGACCTGTCTGAGTGTACATTATGTTAAACAGGAGTTTATTCTTTCATCAAATGCATGTGCCTAAGCACTTACAGTATGTAAGTGTGTGGCTTCAGAGATTCAGAGGTCTGTATTAGTATGCATACACTACCAAATAAATGTTTAAAAAAAAATAAATCTTGAAATCAGTAGGAAATGATGCATTCTCTCTTTTTACCAATTTGCTGTAAAAGGTTGAGTTTTGTCAAAGATTATTTTACTTGATAGCTGTTTGAACATTTGTGCAAATGTTTTACACACAAAACATGCATCTTGTAAAGAGCTTTTGATAAAGTGGTCTCTAAAATCATGCTTAAACCCCTACAGTCATTGTCTGCATCATGACTAGCCATTGTAGCTTAGCTATAGAGTGTCACTAGGAAATGAGGGCTGGGGAGAATGTATCTGGGTGTACGTGTGTGTGTGCATGAACAAGAGCACCTTTTTGAAGTACATAGTATTAGTAAAAACCCTGATTTTCAGCTGCTGCTTCTCTGATCAGAATACAAATTAGGCTACAGAGAATAGCCAAACAACAGAAGGCATGGTGGGGAAAACCTGTATTATTCTCATCATACCTGCTGTCAAGTTCTTTCGTCCACATGTTTAGGTAGTTACTGCTATGGTCCAAGAACGTGAAAAGTAACTAATGCTTTGGTGCATGTATACTGCAGAGGATTTGTCTTTCTTTTGCAGTTTTTCTAAAAATTAAGTAATGGGAAGAAATGACCTCTTCTGAGGATTGCTGCATCCTCCTGCACATGGATTAAATGCGTTTTGTGTAACTATTCCCACATATAACCTCTTCTCCTAAATTAGGAATAATGAACTAATTTTCTGATTCTTGTCAAGCAAGGAAAAGTGTTGCAGAAATAACCTTACTGGGCAAGGATCCTGCTCATAGAAGTTTGATTGGATGTGCACTTAACACTAACTGTTCTTTGCATTTTGTAATTGCATATTTAAACGTTTAGTGTACTTCTTGTGCTTTTATGGCTTGGTCTGTTCTTGGCTTCTTGGTCTGTTTTGGCATCTTTTGTACTTTTCTGTTTCTAAGCGTTGTTACTCTATAACAAGAATGTAGCTTTGGGGATGCACAGGGTCTGCCTGAAAGGAAAAATGAAAGGCTTTTCTCCCTCTTAGGAGTATTGGGCAAGGAAGTAGAGACTTTCATTGCAGTTTCGCTCTAGTTTACCTACTGTTCTTTAAAGTTAGATACAGCTTTTAGCTTGCTGCACTACCCTGGTATTTTGTTACTGGTTTTGTAATTTGGAGGTTGTGATTTCTATGAATTTAGTACTGAGGGTGGAAAAAAAGTGAAGTTAACTACTCTGAAGACTAAATTGCTGGATTTGGCCAAAAGTCATTGGAACCTGGGCAGTGTGTGGCACTGTATTTTCTCCAAGTGAAGAAGGAAACCCATGTGTTTTAGAGACTCCGGAAATCATGGTGAATATTTTAAAACCAGCACTAATCTGCTCAGATAAATTGCTGTACGTGGCATTTGGGCTCTTTTAATTTTCTAGAGAGCACATATATATGTGTGTATATATATATATATGTAGTGATGCCATCTACAGTAGCATTTTCCATAAAATACAGGTTAGCTCATAAGTCTGAGACGTGTAGAAGGATGAGGACATTTCTTTCTCATTCTATGACAGCTACAGCAATGTCCAGGGCATTATGTGAAGTTGCACCTGCCAAAGAAGTATGAAGCATCATCAACATTGTCTGGAAATCTCTATTCTGTTTAGGAGGGAGAGGAAAAAAAAATTACAGCTTGTTAGGCAGGACAGAAGGACTTTTTCAGGTGTTGCATGTGCCTGTGAGGTTTGTGATACCTGCTTATTTTGGTGCAAGCCACATTCAGGTGTTCTGGAGATTCTACCATTTAAACAACATCTGTCCAGAACTGGGAATTTAATGAGCAGAAAAGGAAATATAATCAACAGCACATTATATAAGATTTCTCATTTAAGCTGAAATAAAATGTTGGGTGCAATTTGTTTCCATTTTTATGTTACATATTTGGAAGAAATACATCTTCGTATTGCTGCAGTCTCTTTCCAAATGCTTGCATTTTTTATTTCGATATAAATCTTTTATATGAATTGTTGATGTGTGCAGTATTTTACCCCACTGAGCTATTTATCTCAGCATTATTATTAAGCATAATGATAGAAAACCGTACAAACAAAACCACCAGAAGGGAGGAAACCTGATTTCTGAGCATGGGAAATGCTGAATGTCTGCAGCAACCAATGCCTTCTGCAGGAATTGCAGGTGCTCAGCACTGCCAAAGAACAAATTCTTAGTGACTGCTGAGAAGGTGGGTTTCTGCTGACTTATAGCAGTTCATTGTCTGTTCCTTGCTGTTATGGTAGATAGTTCTTAGAAAAAAGCGGACTTGGGACATACACTCTTCATTGTCAGTTTGTTTTCTGTGGTTTGTATCTTCTCTCCCCTTTTTATTCCTACTGCCTGAAAACCTGACAGAGTGATTCTACCTGTGGAGTGGGAGATTTGGGTGGAAAGGACAGACAGACAGACAAGCTGTCCAAAAGGGAGTCTTAGGTGTTGATTATGAGGCTTGGTGTTGCTTCAGAAATGGTGGCACAGCAGCTGTCATCAGGTTTCCGTGATATAAGAGGTTTCTTTCAGGACTGGGGAAATGAATGCACCTCCATCCCATTTTCTTGACGGAGGCTGGGACTGGGAGGCATAATACAGTGTACGATTTTGAGGATTCCAAATCCACTGGATTCCTTCCCCATGACACAAACTTGCTCATTTTCTATAGAGGACACCACAACATGGGTTGTCCCATCTGTTCCCCTTTGTGTCAGAACAATTCTCTGATAGCAACTGCTTAAATGAAAAAGTGATACCATAAAAAGTTTTTATTTGCTTTTAATTGCCTTGCAATGATGTTTGTGTGTTTGAAATGGGAGAAGATTAGCACCATGAAACCAGTTTGCTCAGTAGACCATCAACTGGGAGCCTACAGCCTGGGGGAAGATGCATGACTAGAGTACATATTTTTCCACAGTAGACCTAGAGCTGCTAAAAGAACATGTCAGGCTAATCTCTTCTTCACCCTCCTGTTTTCAAAAGGGAGCTGTAAGAAGCTGAGAAGATGTGAGAGTGAGTCGTAGAGTGACGTTCCCTTTTGGTGGTTCTCCCTGTGAGTCCTATCTCTTTGTGGGAATGAGAAGTTATTTTTAACTAGTCAAGCACAGAGCAGAGCGTCCATCACCAGTATTGAGGAGTCACTTGTATTTATCTTTCGATGTTTTTCATAATCAGATTGCAAGTGGCAAGGCATATCTAAGTACTCAAGTGACTGGGTATCTGGAAATGTCGCTATACAGTGTGCACTGTGTGATAACCCTGCTTTTCATATGGTTAGGTCAATCTTTTTATTTTTTTATATCTTCCTGGACTTTTTCAGCCCCTTACTATCATATAAAAATAGCCTTTTCAGTGGTAATAGAAGTGTTTCTTTTGTGTCTGGAAAACATCACAAAAGTCATGCATTGTTTCTCATTTTTTTGACTATAAGGTCTATTTAAAATATATATTTGCACTCTGAGAAGTGTATTGCAGCTTTAAACTTGGAGCATTGTCCATGACAAATTTAAATGAGCTTGACTTAAAATAAAATGCTTGCAATTTAAAACAATGTTGTGTTTAAGAACACAGTCTCTTTCCAGTGGCACTTCAGCGGTATCATAGCTAGCAGTAATTCTAGATGAACTTGTTTAACCTAAAAGCTTTCTACTCACTCATTCTGCCACAGCATCAGTCCTCTTGTGAATTCTTCCTAGCGCTTGGAAAAGGTGGAGCAGCTTATCTAACAAGTTTAATTTTTTCATTGGCTGTTACCCATCTTAATTTTTCAGTGTCATATTAGATATTGATTTTCCTTTTTCAGGCAGGCTTCTCTATAATAAGCTGTAACTTTTATCATGCAAGAAAGGTCATATTCATTCTTGTGCTTGTGCACGTGTGTGTGCACTTGCGATGAGTCTCTGGATTTTTTTTTTCTATTCAGCGATACTTCACTAGCATTGGAAAAGGTGACTGACTGAGATGATATGAAGAGCTACCTGGTGATCACTTAGGCAGAATGTAAGCATTTAAGATCTTTCTTGTTTTGCATCTTCAGGGAACCTGTAACATGGCTCAGGAGAGAAACTCTCATCTTCAAGGAGACCCCATGGGGCTTAGCTTAGGGGGGAAGGGGACGGAGCTCGGATGGCCTCCTGTAATGCACAGCAGAGAGGGATCTGGTCACAGACCTGGCCTTGCACAAAGCCACAGCTCCTGCCGAGGGGCTGCAGCTGCGTCCTCCCCCACTGAAGACTGAGACTTAGCTAGAAAGCCAGACTGTGCCCCAGGGCACCTTCTCTGCATCTGGAACAGGGTGCTTTTTTTGTTGTTGTTGTTGGTTTTTGGTTTTTTTTTTTGGTTTGTTTTTTACATTTGACAACAGTTCAATTTACTGTGTTTCTTGATAATGTTGTTTCCTTTCTTATACTTTCCACAAGGTACTTCCTGTATTTCCGTAATTCTGTGACTCTTCTTCCCCAGGGATGAGGGAGGTAAAGGCAAATAGAGTGTTTAGTCAAGGTGAAGAACAGCAGTGATTTGTAACCCAATGCTGTTTTAATTATGGAGGCTGCTGCTGACAAGCAAGTGAACCTTTCTGCCAGGCACACGATTTTCTTCAAAGTATTGATCTATAGGGGGGAGTCTGACATCTGTCCCCCTTTTTTTGATCCCATAAAGGGATGTGAACTGCAGTAGCTGGAGTGGAAACTAGGATACTGTTTGATTGATTCAGGCTGTGGGTTTGGCTTGGCAAGTCTAGCCAGCTGTACTATTGGTAGGCAAATGCTTCTTGTGGCAGGTTGTAGCTTTCACTTGGGTTCTCTTCTGAAAGTAAAAAACAGGGTCAGAATTGGGGATCCTAAACACAGCTTGGAAATCAAACATTTCAGTCAACAACAAGAAGTCAAAACCTTTGGGAACGAGAAGGAACTGGGTTGGTTAGAAAGTAAAAAAAGAGGGGAAAATGGGGACAGCTGTGGAAGTGTTTGGACAATCTTTCCCCTTTCCCCCTGTCCCAGAGCCCCTAGAAGACCTGATTGGATGGTACTGCTGCCATGCCTGAGATGAGTTGTGTGTAAGCTGGTGTACACCCAGTTCTGTTCAGTAGCTCAACTTTTTGTGCTGTCCCTAATACTTGCTTTAAAATGAAAAATCACTAAACTAGTAAAAGAAAGGATATTCGGTGTAGTAATGTTGTAGTTACCAGAATGCCATGAAAGAAGCAATTTCCTTAAAGACAAAAGACCCGTTGCGCTGAATCTAACCATCCAGCTCAAGTTTGCCATGATGGCAAACACGCGGCAAGTATGAAAAGTGTGATCCTTCTCTAGTTTTACCGATCCAGCAAATAGTAATGAGAGAGTTGTTGAACCAAAAGTGCAGTTGGATTACTCTGTTTAATAGTTATTAGAAGACCTGTACACCGTGAATGTTAGTCCCTTTTGGGTCTTTCCCCCACTCTGCTATAACAGGTCCTTAGTTTATACTATGCACAGGGTGAGAAAATGCACTAGTTCATTTGAAACCTGATGCCTCCTTTGTGCTATCTTCTTTTCCCCTTGCTTCTGTGAGAAATAGTAGAGAATGTTTCAGTTTCCACACTAAATGAATTCATGGTCTGAAGCCATTTGGGGCACTCAAGACACTCACATGATCTTCAAGCCAAGGACAGAGCATTCTTACCCAGGTGTGAAGGAGACCTCTTCTACTCAGAAAATGGTCCTTGCATACAAGCAGTACCTGAAGTCCAGGGAACAGGTGATGTTCCCATGGACATATGGAGTTCCCCATTAGGGGATTATGTGAGCTTGCAGAGATGAACAACTCTGTCAGGGGAGCAGACTGCCATCTGAACAGGGCTGATCATACTGTGCGGTCACTGCCCCTGTGCTCTGAGAAGCTCGTAGCATCACTGGAGGCTAACGCTGTTCTGCAGCTCACCGCAGGAAGACGGAACAGTGCGTCACTCCCAAACTCATCCATTCACTTTGCTTTTAAAAGTTTAATCCCCTTATTTGCATATCTGCTTATCAGAATTTATAAAAGTTCTCTGTTGAAATTTCTCCATTTTCGCCTTTGGATATGCGTGTGTGTGTGTACATGTTTATACATAAATATATATGTGTGGGGGGGTGTATACACATGAATATATAGAACTTTCTATATATAACTAAGAAAAAAAATATTTGGTGAAGGAAAGGGGAGAAAACTTATCATAAGGGAACATTGTGACTGTGAATTTTAAGCCATGACAGCCAAGAAATTCAAAATTATGTTTCCTGAAGCAACTCTAATTTGTCTACATTGGTCATAAATACAAAAGTGTAAATCTAGGAGCATACATACTAATGCAGGATAGTTCATTATGTGCAGGGGGGCTAAGCTACAGTTGTAAATTTACAACTTCAAATTTCATGCCTGTTGTGTGTTTATATTTCCTCTGATAACACTGAATGTTGTTTCAGCCTGGAATAAATTAAGAAAGGTTTAGCTATTACAGGAATGTAGCTTTCATTTCAATGAGAATATTACATTGCATTAAAACTCTGTAGAGTTTATATACATATTTCTCCAAAACACAAGAAATGTAGGACTGTTAAAGCTTGGCAGTGTGATGCTGCTAAGTCTCATATTTTTTCTGACTAGACTGGTGATGGCAGTAGTGCTTGGCTGGCTTTTTAGTAGTTTTGCTGTTGTGGAGTTGCTAACCCAGTTTTTGGTACGTGTCATTGTTAACCTTGTATTTGTGTCACAGCTGTCAAAACACAGCTACAGCTTTTTCCTCCGCCATGTTTGTAGTTCCCTCTTTGTGTCACCCCAGCTGTACCTGGCAGCACCTGAGTGAACAGCCACATCACAAGACTTCTCCTGTCCACTCAGCATGTTGCACTCATGATTACTGTGTCTGTGAAAACATCTTTTTTGCTAATGCCAAGTATTTGTGGAAAGCCCTGAGGGCCTTCCTGTTTTTCAGAACTCTGGGCTGAAGAAGTTCTGCGGCCTTGTGCTGGCTGGTTCACTAGCACTGACTGTGCACTGTCTCCAGCCCTTTTCCTCAAGAGGTGGGGGCTTCTGCCTTGGTATGCTCTCTCCCGTGCTGCTGTGAGGTGTCTGGGCCCAGGCTAGATGACCATCCTGTGTGGATGAGCGGAGACGACTCTTCTGGTGACCACGCAATTCCCTTTGCCAGGGTGTCAAGGGTAGTGCCCTGGTGTGGCAACATGCAGAGTCTAAGTATTTCCAGCAGTCCACCAATGCCTCAAGCTGCTGCAGTTCTTCTTCCAGCGTGTGTGAACATAAACCACTGGTAAAGGCAGTTTTCAGCTAGCTGCACTAGGCTATAAACTGCAGTGGTGGAGGAACAGGCATGTGTTTTAGTCAGCTGCTGCAGAGGCAGTGATCTCTGGCACAAAGACAGAGCAGACAGCTGGAGATGAGGAACGTTGTAAACCAGCATAGCTGTTTGCTGTCGCTAACTCACGTAGAAGGGCCACAGCCCTGACCTGATGGTGATGCGCTCCTCAGGTACCTCTAGGCATGGGCTAGGCAGGCTGGCAGAGCAGGCTGCAACACTGGAGCCCAGCTACTCCTTTTTATACTAAAATTACCATCCTGAGAGGGAAGAGCTAGCAATTTTACTAAGTACTTATTTATTAACCAGAGAAGGATGTGTGACTTAATAACTGGTAAACATGCATCACAGAGGGTGGATCATCATAAGCTTCCATTTCATTGTTAAAAAAACAAAGACAACAAACCCTAACTCAGTACTCCTAAATGCTTTCACCTTGGGTGACTGAGAACTGCAGTGTCATCATATGCAATATTCCCTACAACGTGGGCTCAGTGTCCTACAGACAGCATAATCACTGGGAAAACACTCTTGTTTTCTGAGACTGTTGACAAAAAATCTAAGACAGTGCACTACAGTAGTTGAAATGAAAAGTAAATGCAACATTGAAGTAGCACTGTGGTGACAAAACTGTGATGTGACCAGAGAAATGATGCTGAGTTACTTGTGCATCAGCAGTGCTGTCTGCCAGGGCTGGCTGGCGCCTGGCAGCAGCGTTCTGCAGGTGGAATCAGTTCTACCTTCTCCTGAACCTCTTTTGGGTTACTTGGTAATCTTTTAAAATACAAACACACACAAAAAAACTAAGGGAGTGGTCAGGTGGTGGAATGAGGGATGGCAGTGCTTCCAGGGATGGGCAGCATGCTGGGAGTTGAGACCAACATGCAGGCAGCCGGCGTCCTGTTAGCTTCTCCAAGCACTCAGCTGGAGCACATCCAAGTTGTGAGGAAGAGGTAGCTGGAGGTGGTGGCTGGACATGACAGCAGAGCCAACAATGTAGTGGAAAGAGTGCATTGCTCTTGAGAGGGGCCTCTAAAATATTTGTAAATTCCTAAGAAAACAACATTTGGGGCTGCTGTTTGCCTTTAACCTGAAAAGAGATGAAAGTCAATGGGCTTTAGACTGCTCTTGTTAAAGGGCAGGGGAGTTTAGAAAGGAGGACGGTATTGGCAATTGGACATGTTGGGCCACAGTATATGTTTGCTGGGGTGTCTCAGTGAAAACTTAGTAACTTCATTTTGACCTGCTAGCTGGAAATGCTTGTCCCACGCTCTTCACCTTGTAAGGGTGGCTAGTAAACAATTATGTAGCTCATGTAGCTCTATAACAAACAGATCAATGCATTTGAGAACTAGGAATTTTATCGTTACACTGACTTTAGTGTTGATATAATACTTACTGCAATGATATTGACTGCAGCCAGGTGATAATCCAGAAGGAGGGCCGGATCCTGCAGATTATTACATCTCTAAATAACTTTGCTCATATTGAATTTGATGACAGTGATAGTCTAAATCAGTCTTCAGGTAAGTTTGCAAGATCTGGCCATATTGTGACCTTGTGTACCCCTCGTTTTAAGTGGGGAAAAAGAGTGGTGTTTTCATGTTCCTGACATAATCCTGCTGCTTTTGAAATTGATAGCTAATACTCAGTATGAATTATGCATACTCTGCTCCTCTTGGGCTTTCGGGTATTACTGACTTACTTGAACATACAATTATTTTTCTTTAGTTTCTTTGTATCTCTGAGAAGGAAAGAAACCAGATGCCCAAACTGAGTGGTCGTGCTTAGGCTCATGAGCAACATCTTCTGTTTGAAAACTAAATGTTGTGAAGCTGGGAGTTCAGTGAGTGTTTGATTAGTCCCTGCAAGCTTTGAAATGTGTTCAGTAGGTTGCTGAAATACAGCAGTGGTGAAAGTAGTGGTAGTCGGGAGTGAGGTGAGAATATAGGTGTTTACTGCAGGATCATAACTTTATTTACACCAAGACATGTATCAGGTCATTGACTGAGGAGTATCTCCAGCATTTACAGCTGTGACTTTGGTGTAGCAGAGGAGATGTTTACATCTAATTCATTAGCTTCTGGTATTTCATCAAGAGCTCTTGTGTGATGGCTTTATTGTGTGAGTTTTTTTGAATTTGATGTACAGGATATGGATTCATTTGACAACTTTATTCCTTTAACAAGTTGGGTAATCATTTGCAATTCCCAACTTAATTCACGAGGGGGGAGGGGCTATTAATTTGAAAATTGCATTGTATTCCTAATCAGATATTTATTGACTGGTTTGCACTGTACAGAACAGGATTTGTGTAAATCAGCATGCTGTAAATTTGCCTTTTTAACAGGTTTATTGCTTTAGCAGGTATTCACTTAAGATTTCACTGTTGCATCATAAAACATCCCCAGGCATGGAATACAGTTTTGAATGAGATAATATAATGTATAGACCAAGGTGTACACATCGGCTGTCATAAACATATAAAAAAAAAATAAGAAAAGCTGTTTTCTCCTGCAGATCCCAAAAATCTTATGCAAAAGTACTTAATTCAAATGCAATGCATTGATGGAGTCCAAAGTAAGATATTGCATGACCTAGAGGGCATGAAAGAAGAGCATTACAATTTTCTTTTCTTTGACGGGGGAAACATCTTAGCAAAGGGAAAGTTTGAAACCCACTGACTCCAGTTCATTAAAACTGAAAAAATAATAATTGTCTTGTTTTCTTTCTCTTCCTATTTTTTTTACAAATAACAAGATGCACTGTTTTGACCACAAAATTAGGCCTTTCTGTCTGCAGCAAAGATGCTATGGCTTTCCCTTTATCTTTAAGAGACTGTTGTGGTATTTGTGGAATTAATAGTTATGCTAATAACAATACCTTTTTTATTATAGGTATTTGGATGTCTATAAAATCTACTGGAAAATGAACTGATCCCTCTTTTTAAACCAAAGTGTGTTCCTGATTGTAACCTTTCAAGGAGCAGGCACCTATTTATAAGACTTTCTTAGCATGAAATTGGTCATTATAAATGATAAGTGTATGCTATTTAACACTGATATAAAATACATAGAAATTTTATACATGAATGTGGTAAGAATTTTTGAATTAGTGAAAAATCTGAAAAATGCTTTTAAAAAGTGAAATTCTACCCAATGAATAATTGTGTTAAAATGATCTCTTCCCTTTAAGCAAAAAAGGATTCAAAAGTGTATTCAGGCTCATAAATGTTGATTTTAGCAAACACAATAGTTTTTTTCTTTTATTCCTTCTTTTTAGAATCTCAGATCCCAAACATCTAGAGAAAAAAAAAGGTGGTTTAATATAGTTCTTGCTCACAATTAGCAGAATTAATGCTTATCCTAATTGCAGAGCCAAATTTTTACTTGAGTGCCCCTGCAGGTTCAGGCTTATTAAAAAAAAAGGAAGCTGGGGGGGAATATTGAAGGTGTCGTCTTTGTTGTTTACCTACAAGATGTTGGTTGAGGAGAGGATAGGAGATTGAATTTGAGGAAATGGCAGCTAGAAGTCTTTTTCCTCTGAATGAGTGAATCAAAGTGGTTATGAGGGGATCTTTAAAAGACATTTTCTAGTATAAAGTCTTGCATTGCAGTTGTTTACAAGGTCAGTTTGCACTTCAAAAAAACATTTCAGAAACCTTTCAAAATGTGCACTGCGTGTATTATACCAGCTCAAAACAGAGTTGTAGGTATTCCTGACAAAGCTAGACACTTGCAAAAGTATGTTTTTTAATTTCTTTTTTAGCCGCTCAGCAGATATCCACCTTTGATCAATGACATCTCCTTTTGGCTGCCTTCTGCGGCATACTCTAAGAATGATTTCTATGAGTTGGCCCGAACTATTGGTGGAGACCTGATAGAAAAGGTTGTCCTGCTGGATGAATTTACCCATCCAAAGTAAGTAAAATTTCTAACGCATTTTTCCTGTTGTTATCAGAATATAAATATTTTAGTGCTGTATACCAAGAAATTCTTGATATTTACAGTGTCTGTGCATTTCCTTTTTTTAGCTCCAAGACGTTTTTTACAACACTTTCAACAATAAACACTTCTGCTTAAAAATATTGTCTTGAATTTCAGTTTTGCACTTGTACTGAGCTTCTGGTATTCAGACTGCAATCCCAATGTGTTGTGCCCATTTAATCCCAACATTAGTGAACAAATTTCTTCCTCACTGCTTCTTCCAATGCATGCCACTCTTATTCATTATACGTCTGATACCCTAGTCATGCTTTTTGCTGAATGGCTATTGTTTGTCTCCTTGTTCTCTTCCTTTCTTTTCCTAGTACAGATTCACTAGTAGACCTTTACTATAAATGTCAGGGATAATAACGATTTGTTGCAGAAGACTGTTGTTGGTGCTCAACAGGGAGAAAAAAAGTAGATTTTGTTTCTTTTTCTGATATTTATGCTGTTGAACAGTCACTCAGGCTTCAAAGTACCTCCTTCTTTATGTAGCAGCACTGACACAACCATTCTGAGTGTGCATGTTGCATGTCCAACTGATACTATCAGTTGTATCAAAAATTGACAACTATCAGCTATTCTGTGTGCTGTTTTTCAGTTTTTTCCAAATTGAGAAGTATGTGTGCTGCTGACTACTCAGTTGGGTTTTAAAATAATGTCTCCTCTTTGAGTTTTTTTAGTTGCTGTAGAAAGGCAGGTAGTAAATCTATCTGCAGTGTTACTTGAAGATGATGGGAAATGGTTCATGTTATGCTCCAACATGTATAGATTATTTCTTCCTACATCCAGGTATTTGACCTTATTGCTCTTTTGAATTTGATGTGCTGACAGTTCTGACAGAGTAGAACTACTATCAAAGTTATCTGTAGAAAATGGGGTGTTGGACCCATTTTTGGAACTGGTCCTTTCTGTTTGCTCACGCTGAATGTTTAAGGTATATATATAACACCTCTGCTCCTTGCTACTTTCTATCTACATTCTTCCTGGTGATACCAAATGTCATCATCTTTGTTGTTACATCTTCTCTTAGGGGAAAATCCTGTGTGTAGCATGAGCAGCTCTTCCAAGGATAAAGGTTTGGAGAAATCTTGTTCTCTGCTCCTTGTCACAGAGGTAGTATTATTCTGTGATTACTCCTGCAGTTGGTTTCAGGAATCCACTTATACAGGGAGAGCCTCAGCAGCAGCACTGCATCAGCCACAGCTCAGCTCATGGGGTATGGTCATCTTCTTTAGTTGGAATGGTATCTTCCATACTAGTAGAGTGGTGAAGTGGGGACTCACTACTCTCGATTTCTAGTAGGTGTTTTATCTCCTAATATACTTTGACACATCCTGAACATATACCATTGATGACAATTGTTCAATGCTAGATCTTTTCTTTCACTGCATGGAATACACCTCTGGTTCCCTCTGTCACTTCTGCACAATTAAAGGGAAGGATGAATCCTCAATGAGAATTTTCACACAGATTTAGGACTTTCCTAGTATCATCCTCTAAAGCCATTAAACCCTCACTCAGCAGACATCTAAATATGCTTTGGTAGTACAGGGTGGAAACATCTCTCTCCTTCAGGTCTGAAGAATTTGGGTGGGTGTCACTAAGGGATTGTTGGTAAGTGATGCGGTCCTCTCAATTTGTTCGACTGCAGCAACAATAAAAAGAAATCTTTTTAAATGCCCCATTAAAGAAAACAGTAGTTCCAAGGAGATTGTCTACCTCATTAAAAACAAACAAACAAACAATTACAGATAAAGAGTGCCTTAGCCATAATGGTTACTTTGCCCTTTCTTCTTAGAGCAGGGCGTGTGCAGATATGAAACTTCTGTGGACTGATGACATAAGCATTGTAAGTTATTTTGTCTGTTCTCCAAAGCCTTTGGAAGACTGACTCTTTGAAGAGAAGGGTGTTCTGCTTAGTCTTAATTCCAAGATAATTGCCTTGTCACAGGAACGGTACAGTGGCTTCTTTAATTTAGTGTTGCAGAAAAGCCTCTGGGCAGATAAATTAACATAAAAGAGATCCTCACTGTTGCTATGGTTCTGAATGTTATGGATCTAGATGCTTGTAATCATTATCTTGAATTTGTAATGATTCTGGTGTGGAGGATGGGAGAAAAGTGTATAGGATATGGAAGCCAGCAGTGCTGCTGTCTTGAATGTTAGTTACTTATAAGCAGCTTGATCAGTTCATGGCTGTAGTTGATCACTTCTGGAATTTAAAATTCAGACTCTTTTATCCTTTAAAAATACCAGTTTCATGCCAACAGAAGCAAAGGAGAGATGAGTTAGGACATCTGGCAGTCTTATTTTCCTTCTTATACTATCTTTCTTACTTGTACTGTAAAGACTGGGAAACAGAACATGCTATACAAATAAAACTAATTTAGAACACAGAAAGGTGTCTTTTAATTAAGATCCTTTATAGAAGCTGTCTCTGTGATACTGTGTAGTTATCTACAGACTTTTCTGTGGTTCAGAAACCTTTCAAGGTTCCACTAAGCTTCAGACTGATAACTGTGCTGCAGTATGTAGCAATTATAGTGTGCATTAGCAGTGAAAGTGTATTCCTATACAGGGAAAAGGAAAGGGGGAAAAAGTATGAGACAAGTAGTTGTTTAAACAAGGAATAGATGGATGGATTAAAAAAAAAAAAAAAGTTGCATTTCTTGATTATCCACTTTGTAAGATGATGATGTTGAGCTATCTTCCAGGAAAGCTGAGGCTATCAAAGATACAGCAGGAAGTATTCTCACTGCTGAAAACCACAAATTTAGGAGAAAGCCAAGTTGCTGTGCTAGGTTAAGAACCGTTCCAGCCTAAATGCATCTTAGATAAACTTAGCTAAACCAGACGCAGGTTTGAGGTGAACTGAGTAATGTGAGATAAACTGAGTAATGTGAGATATGTGAAGAAGGCTTTCCAGAAACTAAACTTCTTGGTTCAGTTTAGTCTGCAAATGTTTGTTTTTTTTTTTTCCCTGACAGCTGAAACTAATTGCGATGGATGCCAGCCCAGTGGGGCTAGATCTGTTGTAAAATGTTGCAAGCAGAAAATTATTTCACACTGCAAGTGCATGTTACTTTGAGGTGGAAAAATATGTTCCCTATTAGAAAATAATATATTAGCAGTAATTAGGACATGTATACACTTCTGTCTTTATCTCTCTTGAATTTTGTTTTTCCTATAAATTCCTGTTTAATAACAGGAATAAATTTCTGGTGCAACAGGTAGACAGAGCACAGAATCTAGGTGCTCTGTTCCAAGCGGAGAACAGAATTTTAGCAACTAAATTGAGGTAGGTAACTTTTATATGAAGTGATTCAGAGGAATTTCATCCCTTCGATTTCATCTCAACTATTCCAACCTCATATGCTTCTTCTGAATCAAAAGTTTTGAACTAAAAGGAGAACATGGACTTTTCAGGTGTCTTCAATCCCCACATGCTTCTTCATGTTAAATATGCATGCAGGAGGTATCACATAAGAGGAGATGGCCTGTGGATCCCAGCTCCCAAACAGCACTTGGGACCCCAGGGAACAGATCAGGGGATTTCGATCTGCCGTCAGTCTGGGAAATCTGGGAATATATTATCCTTGAGTAGGAGAGGAGCAGCACCTGTGAGATGTGGCTTTTGCATTCAGAACGTGAATCTCAGGAAGGAAGCGAGTTGTACATGAGACTGAACAGGTCAGAGGATAATCCTGTATATTGTTGAGTACTCAAGTACTGTGTGCTGTTTTGGACGCACCAATATCAGAAGGACATAAAGCTATTAGAGAGTATCCAAAGGAGAGCTATGAACATGGTGAAGGGTCTAGAGGGCAAGATGTATGAGGAGCGACTGAGGTCACTTGGGTTGTTCAGCCCAGAGAAGAGGAAACTGAGGGGAGGCCTCATGGCGGCCTGCAGCTTCCTCACGAGGGGAGCGGAGGGGCAGGCGCTGATCTCTTCTCTCTGACGACAGCGACAGGACCCGAGGGTACAGCATGGAGCTGAGACAGGAGGTTCAGGCTGGGTGTTAGGAGAAGGTTCTTCACTGAGAGGGTGGTCGGGCACTGGAACAGGCTCCCCAGGGCAGTGGTCACGGCACTGAGCCTGCCAGAGTTCAAGAAGTGTTTGGACAATGGTTTGATTTTTGGGTGGTCCTGTGTGGAGCCAGGAGCTGGAGTTGATGATCCTTGTGGGTCCCTTCCAACTTGGGATATTCAATGATTCTATGAAAGCATACCTGTCCAAAGTAACAGAGGAAACACTGGCTAATTGTATGTGGTAGAAGCGACAATACAATTTTATCCCGAATTGTCCCCAGTGAAGGAGACATGCTGCAGCCCCAGCAGGCAGAGAGTCAGCAGAGCCAGGGTCAGTACTTGTCTCCCACAAGACAGCAACACAGAGAGAATCCAGGATGCTTATCATTGCTTTGGGTGAGCCCTGCAAGTGTTTTTTTCAGCTCAGCACGCTGTCTGTCTTCTCCTAGGTACCTTGCATAATCCTGTCGGGTGTGATGGGCTGACATCCCTGTTCTGAAACAGTGTTTTTTGAATTCTACAGCGAGGTGGTTTCCTACCAGTATGGGACCTGATTTTTTAAAAATTTCATACTAACATTTGTTTTCTGTAGAAAGAGAAGGGAAGAAATGAAGGATATGCCTCCATATCTTCCCTTGTAAGGAAGATCTGGAGGTTGGCTGAAAAAAAGTATACAAAACTGTAATCAAGAAATGCAGTGTGTCCTCAGTGGTACTGAAGAAGTAAATTTTTAATCAGAACAACTAAAAGTACACTGAAAAGCAGTGTGGGAGACAGTAAGGGGGGAAAAATTGATTTGCTGCATTTTGACAGCTACATTGTTAAAAATATAAGCAGGAATAGGTAAGAAAGGATTTATTCTTGCCTTTGAGTGAATTACTTACACATTTCTGGGGTGAGATCTGCACTTTTTAATGGTCTGTTAAGTGAAGGGAGAGGAAATGTATTGGCTGCTGTGATGCTGTTAGGTAGGTGCACTGTGGCCCCATCTTTAGAGACTTCGGGAGTACTCAAATGACCAGTCTTGCTTCTTTTCCAAGTAATAAAAGGAACACACCTGATGGGGAAAAGTCAGATCCTATTGACTGCTCTATTCTGTCAAAGCACACCCCTAGCTCTTCATTAGTAAGTAGAAAAAAACAATGCAATAACATTATTTTCCTTTTTATTGCCAGATTTGTTCCACCTTCCCTTATAAAGATGCAGATCAAATCAAATACTTTTAGGTCTGCTTTATTTCTTGAAGACTCTTTTCTATCTTGCTTCTGGAGCAGGTGAATTAAGCAGAATAATTCTGAAGCACTGCTTGCTGTTCATATTATGCAAATTAAAACAATCACTTCAGTCCCTGAACACCTTGTTGTTCTTCAGACTGAGCACTTTACAATTTGCTGTGGGATTCTTTGAGATTACCTTTAACTGCTGAACTGGCAAAGTCCCAACATCAGCTTCTATGCAAAAAAACCAGAAGCTGCTTTTGACGATAGCTGTCTGAGGATCAGTTTGCTAATAATGAACTGTGTTCTCCAGTTCTGGAATTTTTTCCCTCATTTGGTGAAATGAATGGAATATAATATTTTTAACAGTTGATTAACTGTTTATGGGAGCCTCTGTCACTGGACACTGGATGACTTCTGACCCTTTCTTCAGCTGTCACAGTAGAGCACGGCTATATAGTAGCTAGTTAAAGCAGGACAGTAGTACCCCCCAGCCCTTCTTCTTTTTTCTCTTTCTTGTCGCAACCAGGAACAGTGCCACCTGTTTTCCCTTGTGAATGAGAACCTTGGCTCTCATTTCTTTCATCTTATGGTCTTCAACTTAGAAAACATGCCTGTAATGGAAAATGCATGATTTTGAGTGCATTTCATTCCTGTCATGCATGTGTGAGGCATTCACATGTGCTGTAGGCCAACCTAATGGAGAGCCAATGGTGTTTGCTTGATTCACATTCAGAGTGGCCCGAACCACTTCAGTTTCCTTCTCTTCCCTGTCTTTTCTCCTGTGAAAAGCAGCTGTGTAGAAATAGCAGCTCCATTCTCATAGCAGCTCATGCTTAGAGGTAGTCAGGGACTTTCTGACCAAATGTGTTCAGAGTGAAGTCTGGACTGCCCTGAGAGAGATGCTTTATTGAAGACATATGGGTTCTGGTCGTGTCCTACCAGAACCCAGACAATCTGCCACCCGAGCGCTCAGATGGTGTGGTTTTCATCCTGCCTCCCTAGAGGTTTAAAGGAGCCCAGACTTGGGCTCCGTGTCTAAATACAAAGTAGCCCTGCCAAGCTGCTTGCTACATGGCTCCAGGGTGTCTTGCACTTCCACAGTATAGCAGCCTTGATGCCCTACTGTCTGCCACCAGGACTGAGGCTGTCAGAGTTCAGCTTTCCCAGATATCCTATGTAGTGATGGGGGCATTCACTGAGCTCAGGGCAGCCATCTGCTAGTTTTTGTTTTTGAGGTAATTGAACTGAAAAGCTTTTAATTCCTTGTTTTCCTTGCCAGCAAAAACGTTCCAGATTGAAATAAATATAGGGAATTAACTGAATGAATATGCACATACATATTTTTTTTAAAGATTTTTTCAAGTATTTTAGACATTCTGAATTTCAATCAGCCGTGTTCCTCCTTCTTCTTTGTAGTACCTACTAGATGAATTCAGAGATAGGAAAAGTGAGCATGCACTTTCATGGCAGTAGCCAGAATGTATTGTTTGATATGGAAGTAGACTTTTTCTGAGCTATGTTGATTGTGTACACATGTGTAGACTTGGAATCTGTCTGCATATTTTTATTAAGCATCCTCTTCAAAGGTTTTTAAATGCTTGGCCTAGAGCTTTTGAATTCCACTGTGGATTCAGATGCCTAATTCCCTCAGTTTGCTTCAGAAGTCCCTCAAATGGTTCCCTGCCGAAATCTAAAAGTGTCTATGATGAGCTATGAGAGGAATGAGAGAGGGACAGAGGAGTCTCTCCTGTAGAAACAGCATGCCCTTCAACTGTCTGGCATCTGCTTATTCTGGACATCTCTTGTTTCATCCACCAGAAAAATGGAGTTGAAAAATGCCAGTAAATCATTTGTTTTACAAGAAGGCAAAAATAAATAAAATCCTACTTTATACAATGAAGTGAGACTTCTGTGACTTACGGCTTTTTACACAGCTTGTGACTGCCCGTTCAGACCTCTGATTGCAGTGTTTACCCGAAGACTATCTTTTGTGGGGGGGGAAAGAAATAATCAGGAAAGAAAGACTGTGCCTTTCTTCCTATTCTCAGTGTTCAGATAGGCACCATACAAATATCTGTTCTTAATGGCTCACTACTGAAGTCTGAGGTTTCCTTCAAACCACTGTATTCAAATCAATTGTGGGTCAGTCAGTGTTCTCCTGTACAGTCCATGGCTCTTCAGAGACTTCACTGAGAAAATTGTCTTCACTAACTGAAAATAATTTACTATTAATGAGCTTCAGTAGGAGTCCCATTATTCTTCTTTGGTGGGAGGCTGGTGGCTAACACGCAGACTTGTGGGAGGATTGGTATTCAAGAAAGGAGAAAGATGAAGTAACCACAGGTTTCCATTAGAGCGGGGAGAATACAGCCCTGAAGCGTGATGTATCACCAGTGATATTCCGTAGGAAATGTAATCACCCTTCACGGGTAATGAGAAGAGAGGAAAACTTAAGTACATGAGCCACACAGAAGACAAATGTCAACTCCCTTATGTATTCAGGCAGATACAGAGGATAGCCTTGCTATAGAAAAGGGATAGCTGGAGTCACAATGAATCTTCCTAAGAGGCTGCTCGGCTGAAGAGCTTAACCTTTTTTCATCATGTCAACCTGGAGTCAGCTGTTCACCACCAGGTCTCAGATGCAGCCCAGAAATCTTTGCCACAATTCCCAAAGCACTTCACAGGAGGCATCACGGGAATTAGCATGGTGATTTATTGACAAGCCGTGGGCTGGTGAAAAATGGCTAAACAAGTCAGCTGCCACAGGATGCAAGGGGGATAGCAATAGGCTTGTGAGTGCTTCTGTGTTCAGAGAAGTCCTAGTGAATCCCTGTCCTTGTAGATATGAGGTTAAGACTACTTCTGTGCAAAAATGTTTTTCATAGTACATAACTGTGAGCATATTAGAGGTTGAGAAGAATTACAATGGCTGTGAATACATCAGAGATTGAGTGAAGGCTTTTATAATCACATTCGTTAGATGTTAAATTTGGCATTCTCTGAGCAGCTTGAAATCAGTTTAATCTCAGTGCCTTTCGAAAGTGGCTTTACTCAGCATCTTGGGTGGGGGAAGAATTCACTACGTGTGAGAGACAGAGTCCTCCTTTCACCTGGTTCTTTGAGCCCCTCTTTCTACCTCTCATTGAAAGGGTTTTCTGTGGCATCTAAGCAGTGTTAAGAAGCAACACCTCTGTAGCTGATCCTGAGTTTTTCTCAAATTCTGTTGAATTCTGCATGGAGATCTGCATGGGAAGGTAGGTCTAGTACCATTGGCTTATGTCTTACAAGAATCATTCTAGTCACAGAAGGTGGTCACAGCACTGAGATAATCCTAAGAAATGCTTGTTGGCTATGAAGAACACCATTGGCATGTGTGCGTTGAGAATCACGCATGTGGTGCCTGCAGGAAATACAGGTGTTGCACTCATCTCTTGGCAAGACCTTCATAGGACTGCGTTGAGGCTGATAATATGGTGGCCAGGCCCCTAATTCTTAGGGTAGATTCAGCCAAACGTATATTCTGTAATGCTACCAAAATGGGAGATGAGAAGAAAAATCTTTGTAAGCCCCTCTTCACTTCATAGTATTACTGCACAGAATAGAGATGGATTTAGCACTAAATAATTAACCCCGCTCTTTATATTTTATGGATCCAGAACACATTTTTGTAGGAAAAAAAAAAAACATTATCGCTAGAAAGGATTTCTTAAAGTTGAGTGAAAACATTAAGCAGCTCATAGGTTAATTGTCTGCTTTATGGAAAATGTCAACATTTAGGCTGAGGAAACAAGGTTTTCTTTAATTTCAAAGCAAACGAATGTCAGCATTCCTGAAGCAGACCACAATATCTTCACATTGTTTTGTGTTTGATGGATATCGTATTTTAACCTACCAGTAAACTTTAAATAGATGAAGAAATCGTTACCAAGTTCTGTGAAGTACTGAGCATCCTCATCTGTGGGTAAAATGAATAGAAATTCATGCAATTGTGGACTCTAAGATCTGTATATGATAGAGATGGACCTGAGCTGCAGAATGTACGTCTAGATGGTGACTGCTGGTGTTCCAAATGTCTGCGTAATTCAGGTTTCTGTCTTGATTCTCAAACACTGTCTGGTAACGTTAACATTAACGTTAGCGCCATGCAACTGATCTGTTATTTATCAGGCGTCACACAGAAATGCAAAGGAAAGGTGCCTTTTAAAAGTTATTCTGAAGATGAAGAAAAAATTTGTTTAGTATTTTCATGACCATTACTACATGTGTGGGACGGATGGATACTAAGGGAGTGAATAACTTTATAACATTTTAATACTTCATGTTCATACTTTGTGAGTGAACACTGGAAAGGAGATAGATGAAGATTAATTTAATGGAGTTCTGTGTCTTTTTAAATACTTTTATATATGAAGGTCTCATTGTTCTCATCTGAGATACTACCATGCTCATCTTGCAGACCGGTGAGGCAGGGGAGGCCGAAGAATTGTGTGACATGTCTGAAGTCACAATGGAGTGGCACACGGGAAATTTAACAGTTTAGGTCAGAATACTACCATCAGTTGTGTTGAATAAATCGGATGTATATTGAGCAAGTGAAAATCAGCTAGGATGTCACAGCATATTCAAGTTCTTCTTGAAGTAGAGTAATGGCTAGACTCAATTAAGTAAAGCCAAGTGTTTACCTGTGGGCTGTGTCGCTCAGGCAGACATTTTTCTTAGTGTTTCCTAATGTAGATAGTCCTGCATTTGGCTATATGAAATGAGCCCATACTTTTCAGAGTGTGAGTGTTAGCAATGCCCACTGGGTACTGTGGGAACTCCATTGCTGTCATTCATAAAGCATCCTAAAAAAACACCAAAATTCCCACAATTTAATGGAACACTTTGAAGAATTGACTTACATGTTTTATGTTTTGTTAGCTGTTTTTGATCATAAAGCTAATTCTCCTCTTCAGAGTGTTTTAAGAGGTGGAGATACATGAGTATTTCAGTACACAGCTTTTGGAGGAAGGTGATGCTCTGATGTGAAGGGAAAAAGGTTATTGAACATAATGTAATTTCATTTGAAAAAAATGAAGAGAAGTTGAGATGAGAGAGGTTTTTAAAAAAATGAAGATGATGAAAGAAACCAGTAGGACCATCTTTCTCCATTGTATTAGTCCAAGAGGAAACATTTAGAAAGCTAACTAAAATGTGCAGCATGGTGTGTAATAAGTCTGCAGTACTGGATATCTTTCAGGCAAATAAACCTCTGTGGTTACACAAAAATTGCAAAGGCTGTCCATTCTCGTGCTTCAGAACATAACTGACATCTGCTTGGGGTCATGGTGAAATCCCAGTATGAATTATGAACCTGCAGTATTTATAAAATCACTGTTGTATTTCATACAGCTCTGAAACATCTGTTACTAGACAATTCTATCAGCAGGATACTGGATTAAATGGTGTCTTCATATACCTTTGTATGGCAATATCTATTTCCTGTATGTTTAAATGTGTACAATATCTACACAGTTTTAAACTTTGCTTTTTAAACAGCGTTTTCCTCACTGGACCTCGGTAGGTCCTTATGGGCTTTTACGGTCCATTTTGTAAATATGGATTACAGTTATATACCAGTTATGAAATTGAATATTAACCTAATAGATCGTTGTAATAGCCATTATGGGCTACAAAGTTGAACATGCACTTGTTTATGCAATTCTAAAGTGATAGATATTTAACATTACAAATTTAAGGTCTTCTGCTCTCATGATTACTAAGCTAGTTCCTTGTGTTGACTTTCAAGCAAATCCAGTTTCAGCTTAGTGGAGAATATTTTACGGGTAGGTTTCTAAGCTGGTTTGGTACAAGTACATTGATGTGCTTTGCTATTGTATAATTGTGCTAGTTTTATATATATACTGGAGTTTTGAATCTACTGGATTTGAAATATGCTTGGAACCCAGGCTTATTTGCTGTTTAATCTTCCCTCTATCACATAAGGTCAATTCAGTTATGTACAATGTATTGTCTCTCTGGAGAAAAGAACATTTCTGTGTACTAGAGGCAGAACTACCAACCTAGGATGGAAAACCAATATATAACATGTAACAAGACACAATATATACTTTAAAGTTGTCCTCTGTGTAATTAGTATTTTCCCCCTCATTCACTCATTCTTTTTTCTACAGTCAGTTTCAATGTCTGTTCTCTTTCCATTGTTTTCCTCAACTGCAATCCTTTTAGCAGCACACAGAATGCAGAATGTATGATGGCTGATTTCTAGCTTAAGCAACAAAGTCTGTATGTGGATGAAGTTAAAGCAAACAGGTTCTCCTGTTAGTAGTGGTATTCTATTTTTAAAGGACCAAAAACCCTAATGATCCTTTCCACTAATACAAGCTAGCTGAAGGCTCAGAATGGTTCACAGTATCGAAGTGCTTCTCCATTGCCTTTCAACTTGCAGTTTTGTTTCTAAGTTTGACAGTGTGCTCAAAGGGTTAAATTTCTTGACTTAAAAACAGTAGTTCTGCCACTATAAAGTTCTACCCGCAGCATTGGGCAAAATAGAAATGAATACTGAAGGAATGCGAAAGTGAAAAAAGCAGACAGAGGAAAAAGCACGTAATTAAAAAAACACTGGTATCTTCATACATGACTAACAACTTTTCTGGATAACTGAATTAAGAGGCTATAAAGATCCATGATTCTCAGAAGCTGGTGTTCAGCATTTCTGCAAAAGAGACCTGTTTCACCTCTGAAACTTAGAGCAAAAAAGAATTCACGAAACACATATATCTTTCGAAAACCTTGGCTGAGAGTTTAAAAAATGTGCATATGAGAAATAGCGGTGACCACAACTCATGCACACTATTTTTGCTATGTAATTAGACTTCCAAATGTGTTCAGAGTGCCACATCTTTCCCTGCAGAGCAGCTGCCTACCCAGGTATTCCCTGTTCTGTGCATAATTTCCCTCTCCAATGGAGCAACTGGCAGCTGGTGAGCAACCTCATCAAGCAGCACGTTGGACACCAAGAATGTGCTCTGCCTCAGAGGAGATAAATCTTGATCCTTAAATCAGGAATGCTGCTATAGATTTCAGTGTGACAATGCTTTACTCCAGAAACCTGAAAGTTGCTGGGTCTGGAGATTGTAGCAGTTTGAAATTAATATGTGTTAGTCTCTGATTCTCTTATTCTTTTATTTAGTGATTATCTTTGGCAGGGATCTTCTTTCTAAAATAGTTCTGCTTTGACTTGCAAATTCAAACTAATTGGACTAGCTCTTTAGTCCTGTTATGGAGAATTTCTGCTGTTTGCTTGTCCTTCTTATTGTAGTTATGAATAAAAAGAAGCATCCACAAGAAAAGAATATGTATGCACATATTCTGTGATAACCAAGTATCCAAAGATGTTGCAAGTTTGATGGACAAGAGCTAAAATTCATGACTCATCAGAATATTAGATAAAGGAAATGTTGTTAAATGGTTCTGAAGAACACTTGGCCCCAGCTGTTTGCATAGCGTGCTGCCAACAGAGTGCAGCAGCACTTTAGAGAGTTGCTACATTCATGACTAATAGCAGTTTTAACTGAACAATTGTGTCCTTAACTCAAAGCTTACATGTAATTTATTAAGTTCATTAAAGAACTTGCTTGATGATCAGATCAGGTATATAATTAAGGAATGGCTAGCAAAGCAAAACAATAAAGACAAAAATATCTTATAGGAAGGGAAAAAACTGTCTTTTAAACTGTATATTATAGATTGTAAATGAAAAATTCATATGTAACCCATCAACCATGGTAAGTTACTATTCCAGTATATTAGTTTGTCCCAACACCTTCCACCAGTTGCAGATGAACTGATCATTGTGGTGGTGGAACACATGATTACTAAAAGTAAACTTGAAAATAAAATATACTACCAGCAAGGCACTTGTAAGTGATTAGTTAAAAAAGATTATAATTTATTTGGAGCACTTAACTGCACTTTCTTCACAAACATGGCTGGCACAGGATGACCCTACTGAGTGTGGTTCCAAAAAGTTCTCTTTTGAAAATGCAATCTGAAATTGTCACTAATTGATTTTTTTCCTTCTTATAAGAAATAGGCAATTTCCATGTTGGAGAAAGTCACAATATTAGTTGTTGAAGAAAACTGTTCTTCTCTGAGCGCCACTGAAACTCTCTGCTGGTTTCAGTGAAGCTGGGAGTGTGACAAACGCAAAATCAGGACCTCAGAGCTCCATCCAAAGCCAGTAGAAACCATCCCATTGACTTCAGTGGGAATAGGATTGGGCCCTGTGTTTACTTTGCTCATTAAAATCCAATCTGTCTACAGATAACAGAGTCATTTCTCTTCCGGGAACTTGGACTTTATTGCCAGCGAATTCAGTTCTCCATTGAGAAATACAATCGCTGCTGTTAGAAATACACTTGTTATTCAGGAGGGACCTGCTGATATTTGCTCAGTAGGGTAAAGTGGTAGTTAGTAATGAGATTTGCATTACAGTTGCATTCAGAAGTCCTTCCAGTATTCTGGTGTTTTGGAACTACAGAAAGCATGTAGATGTTATAGTAATACACTTGCATCCTACTTGGCCATGCTTTTATGCAAAACTGGTCACCTCTGACTGAAAAATCAGTCATCACCAACTTTAATAAGGGCAAATAAAAGTACAGATTCATTACTGAATTTTCTCATTTTGAAGCAGCAGACCAACCAGGAACAGAACATGAAAGAGCAAATAAGGCTATAACTAAGAACGTTTTTTGCCTAGATCTGTCTGCAAATATGACAATGTCAATTCTTGCAAGCATGCAACTAGGAAGGAGGAGGTAACTAGCCATTGCTTTGCATTTGACTTTTCCAAGCTGAACTTTCATTTTTTATTGCAATCATAGCAGCTTTGTCTGGAGAAGAAAGAGATTCCTTCACATGCTGTTTGGTTTATTGTCTGCCGTTGACAGGCATTTGGGGGTGTTGACAGGGCCAGCAACATTTCCATTACTGAAGGATACCCTCTTTATAAGGAATCCTATTACCTTTAGGAGAACCTGTCTTCAAAATGAATATATTTGGTTATGCAGTGTCACAAAGATGTGATCAAGGTGTACTGTATTTATCTATATTCTTATCTACAGTCTGTTTCTGGGTCTCCAAAAAAAAAAAAAAATTAGTAACTTCTACATGAAATTAAAGTTGTAATGAGAGAATGGAAAATAAACTCTCAGAAGACCAAAGCGTGTGGACTAGTTTGCTTAAGCATTAGGAAGGGCTGTCACTGAAATTACAAACAGATTGCCTTAACCACGGAAGTTTGACTTTTTCAATCCAGGCTGCTTGATAACAGCCCAGACGTTCCTTGAAGTGTATGCTGCACGTCCTTCAAGATATAAAATCTGACATGCACCTAGTATGTGTTGCCACAGGACAGTTCTGGTAGCAGAACAGCCCTAGAAACACAGGGAGTGCTGGAGTAATCCCATGAGTGCCCTGTCTAGTTGGGTGTCATCTTGCTGAACAGTAGCTACTCTAGGATGCTGTGGAGGGATGTGAATGAAATTCTTCCCTGAAGTGTTAGGAAATGATATCTCCATTATAGAATGTCTTCTTAATCTTCATCTGTTAGTGACTGCTTGTAGTTGAACTGCAGGGATTATTTGTATACCTAGCCACTGGTGTTTAAATTGTCTTGGTTATTGACATCAATAGTATTTCCTGTCAGTGAGTTCCCCAGATTATCCATCCTTTGTTTTTAAAACAAAGTTTCAATTTGGAACATGATTTAGTTCTGTTTGACTTTGTATTAGGAAGGTAAGTAAGAAATATTTCCTAATTAACTTTCACTATATTGTGTACATGTATTCAGTCCTCTTGTTACCTTTCAGATAAGCAGCCCCCGTCTTGTCAGGCATTCCTAATTCAGTTGTCTGTCTTTGACACTAGGACCCTTTATTACCTCTATATATTTCTAGATGTGGAGATCAGTCAGACTGTATCCAAGGTGAGCACACAACATTGACTTTTATGTTAGCATTATAATATTTTAAGTGTTTAGTTTTTCTTGTTCCTTTGGGAAGATTCTAGCTTTTATTTACCATGTTCGCACTGAGCTAATTTCGTGATCTGTTGGGGGATGGTGTGATGGGTTTTCCTCCAATGAACTATTTTGTTGCTGGATTTTATTTCTGCCTATTTTTTTCAGCAATAAATTTTGCAGTTTGGTTATTTACCCTACTTTTCTTACCAATATTTCTTGCGTACTCTTATGATGATAGGCTTGATGTTGGGATAAGGAGATGGAAAGAAAAGATGAAGCCACCATTCATCTTGGCTAGTGTTGTCTCGAGTGTTTTTTCATTTACAGTCAGCAAAAATTTAGACTGTACTTTGAATGCTCCATTGTGGTGGGGTGGGGGCTAGGGGTGGGTAGGCTATTTCTCTCACACCTTGTTTATGTATGTGTAGGAGTAAGTGCATATTTTTTTCTTCTGGTCATTTCAGTGGTCTGTGAGCAACAGGCAGAGAGAAACACTATCTGAACCATACATGATACTGGTATCAAAGCCATAATAAAATATATTTGCCAAACATTTTTTTATGAGAAACTCCTGCCACCTCTTTAAGGAAACCTAACACAGTTTCAGCACTCTCTGAGCTCAGCCTGACTTCTCTGTTGCAGCGATGCCTGCTCAGGTGTCTTTTTCCTGAAATTTAATTGTGCATCTTCTGTGGTGTCAAAAACATTGTGCCTCAGCATGGTAACAGCTCAGTAAAAACTGCCTGTAACTTACCCAAAGAACTCATTCTACTGGCCTGGGAGCACTGAAAAGAGCTCAGTAGTTTGTGACCCCTCCCCAGATCAATCCTGGGTCCCAGTGTTGGCCTGAAGAGTCCATCTCTCCTCCAGCAATTACCATTGTTTCCAGCAGCTGATTCTCCAGCACTGCTGCCTGGGCTGTGGCTACGAAACCCATTGCAGAGCAGTCTCTAGTGAACACTTGTTTTGTGTTTCTACAGAGCAGAATCCATTTCCACCTTTCCTTAGTCAAAGCAAATAAAACAAGTAGATTGCCTGTAAAGCTCCACCTGGTCAACCTTAGTTTACTACTTTATGGACTTGGATCCCACAAGTTTGAAGTTCCAAGGTGTCTCTGAAATTACGGTTCCACAGGCTTAACCAGTGAGTGGCAAAGACACCTGAGATGCCAAAGTTGCAGAGGTGACTAAATAGTTTCTCTTAACATTAAAGCAATTAGCATTGTGAGCTAAGTGCTCTTCATTAAAAGAAGAATTAGAAAACATGCTATTAATTTTACTCCTGCTTTGCGGGGGGCTTTGCTTTCAACCGCGCTGGTGGTTGAGTGGCTGCCTTCTGAAAACATGTGACCAGTTTCTAAGCCTGTGATGTAGGTCATCTGAGCTGCAGCTGGATCTTAAATCTTCCTAGCTCTCTCAATTCCTTGCAATGCTGGGACAAGCCCATTTTGGGGTGTTTCTTTACACTGTGCAATAAGTAGGGGATGTAATCCCTTCTTGCTGAGTATGTTTTTGTGTTTTTAGGGTTTTCTTGGCATTGGCAGATGTCTGTTTGTCTGTCTAGCCCCCTTCCCTCTCTCTCCCCCCAGTTTTCGTTTTCAATTATTTTTGTTTATGTTGAACTTCTGCCTGCTCAGCCACAGCAGAGCTTGGTGTTGGCAGCCCGCCTTGTGTTGTACAATTCTACAACTTCTGCCACTTAGCAGCATGTTGGAAATGCTTTGAAATAAATCCATGTTGGACCGAAAGCAGCATCTTTGTTGTTACCCCCTCAGAATAATTTGGTGCTGTAATTGGAATTCTCATTTGAAATAAATAAACATGAATTAAGATCTATAGACAGATCTGGATGCACAGTCAGTGAGAGAGAGATGCATGTCTATAGCCCTCTGAGCAGAGATACATATGCAAAGCACTTCTGGTGCCTTGTGGCAGGTTTGCACTGGAGAGGGAGGGCTGAAGGGCAGCCCCAAGTTCCTGCTGGACCCACTTGGGACCTGTCAGTGGAATCATTTGATCTGTGCTGTTCTTGATGTGAATGTGGTGTAGAATAGGAAGCTGTGGCTCCACCGTGCTACTGCCACCTTCCCAGTCCCTGGATGGCAGCCCTGGATAGGGTCGTGGGCTTTCATGCTCCCTTTTGTGTGTGGGCTGAATGCTGTGCAGAGTTGGGGATTTCCATTTCAACAAGCGTATGCAGGAAGTTCAGAAGAAAACAACAGGGATAATCAGAGCAAGGGAATGATTGAGAGAACCAGATCTGGTAGAGATGATTTAGTGGAGGAATATGATGGAGATCTAGAAAGTCATGGGTGGGTTGGGGAGGATGGGTAGAGAAGGATGTTTCGTTGCCGCTTCTAGTACACAAGGCAGCGTGCTCCAAATGAAACTACTGGGAGCCAGCTTCACAGCAAGCAGGATGAGTTCCAAACATCCGTGGAACTCCTTGCAGGAGGGTGATGTAGGTGCCAAAAGCTCATGTGGGGAGACTGGGTGAGGTAATGGAGAGAAATATACTGAGACATAAAAAATACATAGAAGTGACATCCGTCTCATGAATGTTTGTGTTGAAAATGGATTGGAGGCGGGGGAATATTAGAGGCTTGTCCTACTATACATACACATTGACTCGTTTTTGTAACTTAAGGTATCTGCTTCTCAAGGCTGTTTAATTGTGTGTCTGTGTTTGTGGGGTGGGGGGATATTTTTTGTTGCAGACAGAACAGGACTATTTAGATCTTTGGTATGGCTCAAAACAACTGTTCATGTATTCTTATATGGAGTAATTCAGTAACTTGAGATTTTTTTTCAGGTCTTTGAAATCTGGGCATTTTTGCTGCAGGTGGTTATTTTGGCTATTGCCATATTTTCCCCGTATCCCCGTATTTGAAATCAGTTGTTTGACTTGTAAAAACCAGATCTCCTGAAACCCGATTGCATTAAAACCTGGTGCTGTAAAGGGAGTGTTTAAATCCACTTTGTGCTCCTGTAATTGCGAAATGCCTGGGACACAGAGGCTTGAAATAACAATTTCAAGCCAAGAACATGGTTGCTGTTTGTCTGTCACAGCGGTAATGGTTCCAAGCGTTTTTGTGAATTCAATCAAGAGACAGCCTGGTGAGGCCAGAAAAGCAAGGGTTGAGGAGGTAGCGATGAGATAAAAGTGAGGCAGGGAAGACCTGCAGCACAGCTAATTTGCAATTAGCATCTTCCTGCTTTGCTGTTGTCTGCCTGTCCTGCAGTTCCAAAGGAGACAGAAAAAATTTGGTTTGAAAGGATGTTAAGGATGGCTGTAGAAAGCTGTCAGGGCTACAAACAGACAGAGACGCTTCTGTGGTGCCGGCGGAGGAGGAGCAGGTCATGCCCTGTAAGCTTCTGTGGAAAGAGTCGTTTAGCACAGCTTGATGGGAATTGGATAATGGCAGTATGTTTGGAGATTAGATTGAGGAGTAAATGATGGATGAACTGCATAGCCCCAAAAATACTGTATACCACTGTCATGCCTGTGTTCTCAAGATCAATAGCTGTCGTAACAGTGAGTAGTTGTCCCTATACTATCCCCTTTTCGTCCCTGCCACTTAACTCCCCGTTGCACTCCTGTTGCTCAGTGATGCAGCAGCACCTTTGAAAAAAAGATAAAATGGCATACATTGTATTTTAAACATGACTGGAAATCTGCATTATTTTTTAAGGATTATGTTCCATTGCAGTTTTCTTCTAAACATCCAAATTTCTTAGCGCATTTCTTGAACCAGTGTTTTTTTCCTGCTGCTTTAATCTAACAAAATTCCTCCTTCTCCCCTAAATTATTTATTGTTCATGTCCCAACATTCCTAAGGAACTGGGGATTTTGGTACTGGCACTGGAGAAAAATGTACTCCAGGAGAAAGCTTACTGGCTTCGTCAAGCATTGAGTTAACCTACCACTTTCAGAATTGGTAAGATAATTTTTTTGGAATTGGGTCATTTTTTGTCTTGCCTGTTTTTGGACTGAAAGATGGTCTATGCTTGGGACCTTGCTGGGCTTTTTGTCCTAGAAAGATGCCTCAGGATCTAGGCCAGACCTTTCTTCCTGCGGTGGTCTGCAGCAGGGACAAAGAAACAGAGGCAAGTTCTGGACCTGTCTTTCCAGTGGGAACTGTGTTCCTCTCAGCGTTGCCCATGTGGTCTCCCAGGTCTGTACTCACTATGTTTCTCAAAAGCTGGTGGTTTTGTGATAACTTTTCATATACAGGATTCAAAGAGCTGCAATCACTCCATCACACGAGAATCAAATCAAGCGAAGGAAGCGCCTCAGTCTATGGCTTAACTTCCATTTATGCTTTACTTTTGGGCAGTTACTTTTTAACCACCACTTCACAGAGGAGCATTTCACTACTTGATGCATTTGACCTGAAAAATATCTGTTTATGTCATCACCTTAAGCGAGGTCTATGTCTGATGGTGCTTATTAATAACTTGCAGTATAGCACTACTGCATGGAAAACCAAATAGCCCCTTTTGATGCCTGGAAAATTTGGAGGGTATGTGTTTGAAAACGGTTAACGTTGTGTTAGCACAAATTATCCAGTCATGGACCTGAGAGAAAACATGGCTGGAGGGGACTTTTCTGTACAATTCCTATAGAATTGTCTAGAGAAAATAACCTTTTCAGGTAGAACTTACACAGCAAAAAAACAGACTTGTACATGATGACTTTAATTTTTATAGTAAACTTTTATATTACATTGTTTATTAAATTGTAGACTCTTTAAAGTGATTATCTTCAAACACTGATGCATTTCTAAAACTTGATTTTTTTTGTACCTAATAAAATTCTAAAGAATTCAAGATTATTTTTAAAGCTTAGTATTGTATTGCCTCGTATTGCCTTTACAATAAGTTTTTCAAACTATTCAGACTGATTATGCAAGGTGCCTCTCTACTTACTCCTTTAAACCTAAATAAAATCCCTCTTTCCAGAGGGTGTGTTGCAGCAAGAGGCACGTGCTTCTGCCCCTGCCTGACTCACTTTCCAGCCTTTCTCTTGCCCTGAGGCTACAGACCTGTTCAGTTTTGGTTCTCAAGTGACCCATGCTTCACAAGTGGTCAGCTGGAGCATCTGAATCGGAGTGCTGCCACATGACTTAAGAAAAAAGGTAAAAGCTTTATGATGATGCAGGGGCTGATGAATAAGATTCGCAATTTTGCTGTGAGAAACCATTCATTGCCAGCCGAAGGCACAGCATGGCATGACTTAATTCCTTATATACACAAGCACCGACTCATTCAGGTGGAAGGGACCTCAGGGTCTGTAGTCCAACCTTCTGCTAAGCACAGGGCCAAACACTGACTTCAAACTGCGTTGCCTAGAGTTTTATCCAGTCTGGTCTTGGAAATCTCCAAGGATGGAAACTGCATAGCCTCTCTGGGCAACCTCCAGTCAAGCTCCGCTGCTTGACCATCCTCCCAGTGAAAAAACTTTTTCCTTATATCCAATCTGCACCTCACTTAATCTTGACTTCATGTTGTCAGTCATCCTCCTGCCGTGCGCTGCTGTAAAGAGGCTCACTGTCTTTTTGACAACCTCTTTGTAGGTACTGGAAGGCAGCCATTTGGTCCCCCAAAGCCTTGTGCCCTTCCAGAGTAAGCAAGGCCCCACAGCCTGTCCTCACAGGGCAGACCTGTGCTCCAGCCTCCATCTCCCTTCAGGCTCCATCATTGCATTCTCCATGGCTATCCAGTTTATCTTCAGTTCTGGTCTTTTTTTTTTTTTCTGCTTTCATTGCTGATTTCTGTGCCAAACTACCTGAGGGTTTTTCTCTGCAGCCAACATTTTAGATCAGCCCTGTCATTACAGAGAGCACATTCAGGATTTTTGTTTTTCCAAATTGTGGCTGACTAGACCCAGCAAGCTGAGCTAGACCATGAGCTGCACCTGCACAGTGCAGCACCTTCACAGCCAGAAGGAGAGCTGAATGGAAACCAAACTGTGTATTAGTTTAATGAGATATGAATAAGATACTCTGCTGGAATATGGTCCAGGTTTTGGAAGAGTGCATTCCTTTGAACATAAGAGTCACTGTATCCTGGTTTCACCACAGGTGGAGGGCGTGGTAATGATTAAAATGAAACAGGAGCCTGAATGACTTAAAAATGAACGATTGAAGCTTTGTACAAGAGCTGGAAGCACATATGTTTAATGATTTCCTTGTAAGGCCACAGTTTTATTCAGGGACTAGAAGAATGCGAGTGGGTCAGGAAATCCATAGTGCCAATTCTCCACCAGCTGAAACAGGGTGACAATAAAGAAGGTGACAATGCCAGTGTACCCCTGTGGAGAAAATGGCTTAGCATTTCAAATAATTTAATTTTCTTTAATTGTGAAATCAAAGTATATCAATCAAGTGTGAAAAAGAACTCAACAAATTTAATCGTGAAATGCTAACTTATGGCTAGATGGTAGGATTAATTTTCTTTTCAATTTCAATTTTGATGACAGATGAGTCTGGTGGTTATGATGCATCAGCTAATTCCCTATCAAAGTGATAGTTTTACTGGCACATGATTTCTTGTGTTTTTTACTTGAAAAATGTTATGTGCAAGCAAAAAAAAAAAAATTCGCAATTTTCTAGATTTCCTTTAGCAGACAAATGTATGTTTGAATTCAATCAGGAGATGGCCTTATGAAGCTGGCCTCTTTTATTGTAGAGTGTTATATTTCTCGGTCATTTTAAGCACAGTTGAGAATGTACTAGAAATACCATTGCCTCTACTGTCATTTTATTTCAGCTTTTCAAAATATCTCTGCACAGAAGTGTTTTAATGGGGAGCTTGCTTGTGGTGTTTTGTCTTCAGATTTTTTTTCCCTAGGGAAACCTGTTTGTCTTTTAAAATGGCATTACAACTTCTTCAATAACCAGCTTGGGAGTTGGAGGAAATCTGGAAGGAAGGTTGGAAGGAGGAGAGACCTTTCGAGTAGTAATTTATTATCTGTATGGGGAATGTCAATTTAATACAAAACCATATAGTATGCTACCAGTGCTAATAACACATAACATTTATCTTGTCTTGCATTTTAAAAATAATGTATGTGTACAAATCAGTCCTCACAGCATCCTGTGAGAGAGAAGTATCAACATCACTCTAGAGTATTTCAAACGGAGAGCTCAACAAGAGGTAGAAATAGCATGTTACTAACTGTAAATCCCGTAGCAGGTTGCGTTGTTCACCCCGTCCGTCTTTCCCAGCCTATTTATTGTACTTTACCATTGCAAAAATGTTTCTTATCAGTCTGATTTTGGAATTTTTGTATTTTGCTGAAAATGTACTTCAGAGTTACCTGTATGTGGTTTTCATATACAATAGTTTGCTGCATACAAGGAGAGTATGTGTGTGTGAGTCCATCTGTCTGTCTGCCCGTATGAGGAAAGGAGACTGAAATGATAGCATTCTCTACAGCAGAAGTTCCCAGACTTTCTGGGTTGCAGTTTGGATTTTGGTTGAGTTCTCTTCTTTCAGGTTTCTGACCAAATCCACTCCTCGTACTCAACTCCAACCTCAAACATAGCACAAGGTACTGCATTTTTGTCAAGTTTATTTAGCACCTGACCAAACTGAGGTTTGGTTATGTAGGCAGTGTAGTTAGCAGAAGACGAAAATATGCTTACTGTTCTACTAAAAAGAATGATTATTGCGTTAGTACTGATATAGATATACTTTATTGGCAAAGGCCCTGATCTTGCAAGAAATTCAGCAGCACCGCTGTAGAAGCACTGTGGGAAGTCCTTTAGTGGCATGGGGAAACAGGAGCTTTAAGCATATTTAAAGAGACAGCATTTTAATTGGTGGCTTACAATGCGGAGGTTTCTCTTATACATTTTTTATCTTATATATTCTGCATCTACCTAAGTGTATCGTTTTTTTTCTGTGAACCATGTAGACTCTGTTGTTTCATGCAGCAAATGTTTGATTGAAAGTGCTCAAATAATTGATGGATATATTGCATGTGCAACAACCTGTCAGTCTATTGAAATATGATCTTTTCCATTATCTATGGCCATATTTAATCACTTTCTAACAAACAGACCGTAGCTTGTAGAGGATATAAAATCCTCTTCAAAATTCTTTATGCATTTTTCTCACTATCTTGCTGACACAATGTGCCTATACTCTACTACCTGCTCACACTTTTCTTTGTCATCTTGGCTTCCCCTTCCTTGCTCTGATGGTGGGTTTGTTTACTCAGGCTCTTCAGCTATCAAAAATTCTCTCTTATGGCTTGTTTCCCTCACAACCTTGGAATAACACTTTATCACCAGACCTTACTTTAAAGCTCTTTTTCTGTTGGTGCTTTTAATCGTAAATGGTGGTATTTAATAAAGGTGACTGCTAAACGAAAAAATAATTGTATTTCATGAATTCAGGGGCAAATTACACTCCTAGGTATGATTCTGTGTTTGTTGTTATTACTTTGAATGAGACTTTGGTTCTTCTTTTGTAATTTTTTTAAGAAACCTCTTCTCTTGTCGCTTAGGTACATTTAATTGTTGTATAGTGATGTGAGGAGTCATTTTAATGTTTATCCATTGAAGTGGGGCAGCTAGCTCTGTCCAAATCAGATTATAAATTTGGAAAATAGTTTGCTTCAGGACTTGCACTACTGGGAATAATCTGTAGTGCAGAGTTCCAGGGATGGGACTTCTGGTACTGTGATTTACCTGCAACACCTCCCTTTCTTGGGGAGATGGTCAGGGAGGCAGTAGAGTTGTTCCCCACATTTACTATGCAATGAGTCTCCTGGTTACAAGGAAAACCGAAAAAGGTCTGTATGCTTCACAGGGGTTTCTGCCTCTAGGACTTCTTTTGATACCATGGCTAGCATCCTAGTTTGTTTCCTGTATTTTTTTTTTGGACAGGTATTTCCCAGTTCTTGGCCTAAGGTAGATGATAGTCACTCAGGCAGACTCAGTCCTGACAGCATGCTTGAAAATCATACTGTACTGTGGATTTAAAACCATCTTGCTGTGTCACAGTCACAGATTTCGTGTATGATTAACTAAAAAAAAAAAAAAATGTGGAGAACTCAGAAAGTTTGGTGCTGCTTCACCTGTCACCTACACAGTTTTTCTTTCCACTTGCACAAGCATCTGCTAAAAGATGCTTCTTCTCCCTGCTGCACATCTGTGAGGCATCAGAGAGACTCTAACCTCAAAATTTCATTTTCCTTTGTTCTGCAGACAATGTTAGGCATTAGTTTAAATCAAATCACACTCAGAAAAACTTGTTTCCTTACTCTGAAGGTTTAATCTCCATTTTCATAGGAGATTTCCTATGTGGCGTAAGTTGCCAGCCAGTTTTATCAACAGATTTTTTTTCCAGAACTCTTTTACTATGACCATCCAAACTTAGCATGTGTTTTTGAGAGTCTTGCCAACTTCAAAATTCCAAGTGTGAAAGTACAGAATCCATTTTCTAAAAACTTGGCTCAATATTTGTCTGACTTTTGTTCTGTAAAAATAGGTGAATACGAAGTTTCTAACTTCGGCCTTTTTTTTTTTTTCCCTTGAGATGTTAGACTGCAAAAATTTTCATCAGGACTTGCAAAGACTGTTTGTTGATAAAGGTGTAATCAAAATTGGATTCTTCCTGTCATACTCTTACCAATTCTGTAAAAACAATGATCGTTATTATACAGCCGCTTAATGGCATATATTCCTTCAGCAAGTGTTAAATGTATGCCTTTCTTCATTATTTTAAACCTTGAGTCTTTCAATATGGCAAATTTAAACTTCCACTTAGAAATCATACCAATTAGTTTCAAGACTTTCTTAACAAAAATTGCGGTAGACAATTTAGTAAGAATTATGTGCACCTTTATTTGACAAACAATATACAATAAGCTTTTCATTTTATATCTGCTTCTGGCTTGGAAATGCCTCATCAGGTAATTACAATCTGTTTTCTCTACCAAATCACCTATTAAAAATTGTAAATAATGTAGGCTTTAAAAAAAAGCAAGGCATGAAGCAGTATCATTGTTCCAGTCTCACGTAACCCAACTTTCCTACACCTCAGCTAGCTGAGATTTGTATGCAGCACTTCCTTTGTGGTCGCTGTCTGAAGGGTTCTGAGGGGAGCTGTACTGATGCCTTTGCCTGGAGCTGCTAAGCCTCCTTCCCAGTTGCCAGCCGTGAGTCCCAAGGGGGTGAGGAGCGATGCCTGAATGAAGTGGAGCTCTGCCAGCATAAAACTTGGTGTGTGCAGAGGATCATAGGCTCACGCAGTGCAAGTACATGCTGTGGCTCCAGTCTGTAGACTTCAGCGCTTGCTATCCTCTAGCGGCATTAGTAGTCCTCTGGGGGTACTTACAGACTTTGTGTTAAGCAGGTCCAAGTGTCTATGCACAGTTGTCACCTTTGTGTCCAGTTTTGCAAAAATTGTCCATATAGATGGCATTTCACGTGTGATTTCACAGCCCAATGTTCTTAATTTGCCCTCATTTCAGAAGCCTGTGAATAAAGCAGCTCAAAGGTATGTAGCTAGTAATATCAGGATGCTTGCATAGGCCTGTGTGGCAGAATGACGTGTATGTTATAAGCCTTATTACCATGCATTAGGTGATTTAGTGCATCGTTTTACAGGAAGCATCTTAGGACATACTGAAATATCCTAGCTGGAACTTCACTTCTGGATATGAAATCTCATTCTGCTAAATTGTCTGTTGAATTCTTTAAAAGCACTTAATCTGATTTAGTCTGCACATTTAGTCTTCATTAACAAGGGGAGCTCTTATTAACCCAAAGATCACATTAAAAATTACATAATCTGGCTGGCCTGGACGCGAGTCGTTAGACACTGACATTGGGATATCTTGTATGCTGGGAAATCTGTGTTTTCCTCCAGTTGGCACTAACAGGCTTGCGGGTGGTCAAATATGGTGTAAATGTTAAGGCTGATCCGTAACCTTAGATAGGCATGTGCCTGTCATGTAACCCAAATCACATTACTTGTTTACATGAAAAAGTGGTCTGTTCTAAAGAGCTAAATTTTCTGCCTCCCACGTGCGTTCCAGGCTGCTGATGTTAAAATCTGTAACATGAAAAATAAAGGAAGCAGGGTAGATAGAAATGCATGTGGACATGTATTCAGAAGAATCAAAAATTAAAATTTATCTAACTAATGTGTAAGAGGCACTGTCTGTAACTATATCGTATTTACATCCAGAGTGACATCTCCCATATCTAGAGAGAAGAAAGGGAAGGGAATGGTTCCTTTGGGGCACGTGGTAGAGATCGGGTCTGCCGTTTAATTTCATGCAGGTTCATGTGCATGTTGCCAGCTGTTGTGAAGTGTATTCCTGGTTGCTGTTCCCTTGTGGTCCAATGTATAGCCAACCTGTTTCCAGTGTTGTTGAATCGATGCTGCTTCTAGAGTGGAGCAAGGAATAAACTGGCACTGTGAGTAACAGAGTTTGTGTGGTCGTATAAGGCCAGGCAGCTGACTAGGATGAAGGTAGTGTGCACTAGAAAGTCCATTGAGGCTAATGGAGAAGGAACATGATGTTATTTTCTAATTGTCTGTGTTAAAGCAGCCCTCAGCAGAACATAAATAATCCATTGCTGGCAAATGGAGTTGCCAGGTTGAGCTTATGGCAAGGCATCGTTGCTAGAGGAAATCTGGGAGAAAACATCTGCTTTCCTACTGTCCTCATCCTTCCCCAGAGTACCAGCCTAAGTCTGTAGAGGCTAGTCACTCCAGCCATGATGCCATGGACGTTTCATTGAGGATGGCAGAATTGTAGCCCAGATTGCAAAAGTCTTTGCCTCATGGCTCCAGAAGGCATGCTAGAAAGTAATAGAGTCTCCCAGAAATTATGCCCAGAGTAGTACTGCAGAATGGTTAACCTGCTTTGCAGCTCTGTACACTTTTAATTAATAAAGCCTTAGTTGCATATTGTCTAAGCGAGAAATTGCTTTTTTCCAGAAGACAAACTAGTCTGCCTAATGTGATAGAAAGCACTGTAGTGTAGGATTAGATCCTAAGGTTCAGGGGGGCACTGAGGTAAGTTTGAGCAGAGGCAGACTGTACATGACTATGTAATGATAGATCTGTCCTAGTCTCAGAAGAGATTTTATGTTGGAACATTTCAGATTAATGTCCCTGTGTTCAGGCCCCTCTTTCCAGACAGAATTGGCCTAGCCTAACTGTTGCTTCTTATCAGCCTACTACCCCTGTATAATACCAGGTTTCTAAATGGCAGGTCAGCTTGTCCTTAGAGTGCTGAGGTTGTTCTGAGGTGATTGAATAGCAATTCAATAAATTTGGGGGCTCTCTCTGTATCTGATATTTTCCAAAGTCTGTCATTAAGAGGGAGTCAGGGGAGCAGCCCTGGCACCTGATCAGTGCTGCAGGGAACAGCACCAATCTGTTGGCAGACTGGCACAAAACTGAAGGTCAGACACCAATGCCTTAACTTTCCCCAGTGAATGAACACACTGGGCTGCTGATAGATAAAGGATTATTCCACATGAGTAAGAGCATCAGAACACATCTCTAAAAGGGCCTGGTTTGAGAGTAGGCTCAGATAGTCCAGAAATATTAGTAAAAAGAATAATGTAGGAAAAGGCTGCAGTGATTCAATGATCTGAAACACAAGGAGAAGAGAGTTCCAGATCCACAAACTCAACCTGAAAGATCATAGAGTAAAGAGAATTGCAATTGTTGTGTAATGAAAGTGAGTCAGGAAGGAGTGACTGTAAAAATGTCATTGTTAGGTTCTCTCAATGACTTGCGTATCAAATTTGCTCAGCTTTTACTTCAAAAGAAGATAAAATTTCTATCTCCCTATGCTGCACAGTCAACCTGTGATCTAAAATCAACATATGTGCTTTCTTCCTCTTTTTGAGCATCGCTAGCAGCCAGTATTTTGTACTCATAACTTAGCAAACATTGTTTTGACTGATGCATAAAAGCAGGTGAAAATACAACTATAATGTTCTATGTCTGGTTTAGCATTGCAGTTGTAGCAGAAGTAACTTAGCTTTCTTGACCTAGTAAACAGATAGGATCAGCAGTTTTATATTGAATAGTAAGATACTGTTTAGTATTGGGCAACTATACTTCTCTGGCTGTAAAGAAATTCTGAACAACAGAGACTGGAAGCTTTAAGTGTTTTATATCTTAAGTGTGCCACTAGGGCTATACAAGAATCAAATATCAAATGTGCTATGGCATTGTCAGCACCTAGGAGATTGCCCCATTGTGTTACACATGTGCAGCTTCCCTGGTAGAGCAGAACCTCCATCATCGTGTCTGGACCATGTTCCTCTTCCTGTGGCCTCTTTCAATAGGATGAATAAGGGGAGAGAGCATGGCTTAGGTTTCCCTACTTCTGGTGATTTCTGACTGCTGGTGCAAGTTAGAGCAGCATCCGTAGTACTGTAACATATGTTCAGTGACTGGATCCAGGCAGAGTCAGGCCATGGCTGGATAGATGCCCAGGTGGACAAGTGCCAGCCTTGGTCCCTCATCCCTCAACAGAGCGACTCTGAGCCACTTTGCAGTAATTACAGCAGAGAACCTATATTTGTGGTACCAAAGTAGAGGTGATCATGTAGATACGTCTGTAAAACTGAGCACACACAGACCTCAGCTGGTTGCTGGTGTAATTAATGAGTATTATGGCTTCTCTCCAGATAGCTAGATTCCCAACTACTTTAGCTCTTGTAATTGATGCATGAGAAAGCAGACCTGAGGATTATGAAAATCTAGAAAAGTGAAGAAAATCAGCAGTTCCCAGTGGAGGCTGAGACGTCTGCACATTTTTATCAGTGTGTATTAATTTTCCATTTCTACATACATAAATGTAAGTGAAGTGATATGTAGTTAAGCATCCTCATACCAGCCACAGGTTTTTGGAAAGTACTGCCTTTGTTATGAGTGAGATGAATTTTGAGCCTAGCAATACAGTGCAGATGTGAAGTCCAATGCATTACCCAAGAAAAAAGGGAGAAGAGGACACAGTAAGTACAAATCAGACAGTTAATGCAATTCAAAATAAGGAGAAACTCGCTGAATGTGTGTCTTCGTTTTAGGTGCAGGTAGGAAAAAATGCTACTTAAGTGTGAAGTGGGTGATCAGAAATGAGCTAGATCAATTAAGTAGGAAAGAAAAAGAGATCGCCCTTTTCATTTCACTGTAGGGAAAAATGATTAACATTACAGAGATGTAGTTCAGTCTAGTCTGAGAAAGAAACGGCTGCCTGTCTGCTGTTTTTTTTGTGTGTGATTAAGAAAACAACTTTTGTTTGTTGCTGCAACTGATGTTTCTGTAAGTAAGTTTATCTAGCGCTGACCTTGAAGAGTCACGAATATGTTTTAAAACACTTATTCTTCATTCTCTCTTTACTGGTCTTGAAGCTTGGTTCCACTCTAGCAGAAGGCCCAACACCTCCGTAACGATGTGTAGGACAGCTATAATGAAAGAATAATAAAAGTTACTTTATATTTTCAGTAGACATATGAAAATCAAGTAGACACAAGGTGATGGTAGCTCTTCAAATTTAATACAGAAGTCCACTCTTCTCTAAAACAGTCATATGAACAAATGTTAGATATTACTTCCAGCTTAGAAGAGATGACAACACCAGTGTGGCATTTGTAAAAATGCTTGCGAGATGATCTAAAGATGTTATTGTCTTAGCCTCAACCCCTTTTTACACTAATCGTGTAATAGCTGGATGATTTATGGAGAAAATATCATTTGGCTTTTATGTTGTGAGCAACAGAAGAATGATTGCTTCTAAAGTGTTGCTGTTTAGTGAGATATTAATGGAGGGATAATCCATTTACATTTTTACAGCGGAAGTTTTGTAATGCTTTTGGGATTCATTTATTCTCTGCATTTGTGAAATAGCCTCTGCTGAAATAAGCTGCAGTAATTTACTGTGGAGGAATACAGTAGTTTGTCAAAAAAAATTTTTTTCAAGGCTCCATACCAAAGTCCTGCTGTTGAAATAAGAAGTTGCTTCTTAAATAAATTTTAGGTAATTTTTCATGGGCACCTTATAAGTGGATCAGAGTTGCAAATTCCACGTGCTGTATATTCAGTAAGCACTCTGTATGCATTTTAACTATGTGGCTTTTGTTAATCTGCAGTGGCTAATGAGATGCATAAATGCAGGTAACGTTTCAGTTTATCTTTGCAGTAGCAATTGTTTGCTGGTTCTGCCCTATCCTGTCTAAATTCTCTTCTAGGTGATCAGTGGTTTGGTCTACTCTGCCTCTGCTTCTGTCGTCCTGCTCTGCAAAGCCCTGAGATTCCCATTACTTTGTGCAAAGAAGGCAGTGTGGAATGCAATTTTCATTTACAAATGAGTATTGTATTACTCTACTGCCTGTCCTGGCACTGCAGGAACTAGAGAGAGATTATTTTGAACTGTAGACAGAGACCTGCTTATGTTTTCAGCTGCTCAGGTAACCTTTGCAGAAAAACTGGGGCAGGGAACGAGGGAATAAAGACGGTCTGACAATGTACACCTGGTCAGGCGGCATATTGGTAGTTGGAGATGATGTACACTGGGAAGACGCACATGCAATCAGAAATATAATGCAGCGCGGACCAAGTACTTGGGTGCTTCAGCACTAATAGTGAAAGAAGCTGGAACAGAAAAAAACCCTCTGTTGAACTTACCCCATTAGTAAAGTCTTAGAGCATTCTGTTTCTTTCAGATCCTTTTGAGTAAGGAATTTTAAATGATCATAATTTGACTCTTGTGGCCTGCTCTGCACATTGCCTTGCTATATGACGTATTTATTTTATTGACTGGTGGCGTGCGTGCTCTGTTTCTGTATATATATATGTGTGCGTGTAAATTGCAAACAAAAGCAAATGATTTCTCAACCCCCTGGTTTTGTATTCAGCTGCAGTATCTGTAAGAATTGGGCAAATGACATGGTGTAGCTGTGTGCAAACTCTCAGCCCTGCAGCTCAGGGAGCTCTCGTGGCCTCTCTGAAACACACCACTTGCTATGGCATCAGTTAGTGAATAGAAGGCACATGCTAAAATTAGACTTTGCAGACTTACCTGTACAGCATGGGATTGTGAATGGCGCCTGGAGCAGCACAGGCTTCTGGAGCTGTAACAGAGGCAAAAACTCTTCTCAGGTTTGCTTCTTTCTGATGCAAAGTCCATGAAATACTGGGCACCACACTCCCTCTAAGAAAAGAGAATCCAAAGCTAGTGCAAGCCTACAGATTTTTTTTTCCTTTGTTAATTAGATCAGAAAAAACAGATCTTGCATGGCCTGTTTTTCTTAGAAGCTGTTACAGGCAGCAACAAATGGGTAAGGTTCCTCCATCGAATATCAATCAGCTGGGCAAGGGGAAGGGAAAAGGGAAGCTATGTGTTTTAAAATAAGCTTAGCAGAGAGAAAAGATCTGTAACAAAAATCTGGATGTTTTCTGAAAGATAATGTTTTGGTATAACCTATGAAGTCAGTGATTTCAAAGCAAGCTACCACTGGTGAAACTCTGTTGTCTGGGCTGTGGATGGAGATCAGGCAAGGACCCCACAATGGCGTTTTTGACCTTAAGGCTTATGAAATACGCCCTTAGGAGCAGCTGTGTGTATGATGGATAGTGCTCTAAAGCTTTCTCACGTAATCAGAAAAGCTTTTCTAATGAGGAAACGTAGCCAGAGATGTAGGTGCTGTGCAGGATGGGGCTGTACTGTACTGAGCTTCTCTCTTGAATGGCCAGAGCGCACATACAGCTCCAGCAGGTGAGAGTTAGCGAGAGGGCTGCAGAGGCCAATAGAAAGAGGATATTACTGGTGGGTCTGTCTTAAAATGCACTGTTTATAAACTGCAAGTATGTCTGGAAGAGAAAACTTGCAACAGCCTATATTACTTGTGTAATTATGTTCTTTTTAACTGCAAAATTTAGATAAGAGAAATATGGTCTTGAAAAACACTCCTGTAGCAGCAATTGCAGGAAGCTGTGATGGCTTTCAGTGTACAAAGGAAAAAGACATGAAACAAAATTTAGATTAATCAGCTTTCAATTATCCTTTGAAGTGTCTTTAAATCATCATTTTAATATCATACTCATATTGAACCTGATTTACATTCACTTGCAAACTTCAAATGTAAAGTCCCTGGCTAATTTCAGGGTGAATTCTAGATGGGAGACGATATGTCCCTGAAATGTATCATTCATTTTCACATTTAATACTTGCTCAGAAATGGAGCCAAAATATTATCTTGAATGCTCAAACAAATTCTGTGGATTACAAAAATGGCTTTAACCAACTGGATTGTAGAGTAACTGTCCTGAGTTACGGATTATTCATGGAGAAGTGTGACACCTGTTAATCCTAGTTTTCTGTGGGGAGGTTTGCTGGCCATTTAGAATATTATGTGTGAGTTTTTAAAATAAATATTTTCTTAATTCGAAGGTCAGAATTCATGTCAAGGTCATTTTCCTGAAAAGTAATTTTCAGGTGGAGAAATACAATATTTAAGAAAAATTTGAGTGATGACATAAAACAAAGTGAAGGCTCAGCTAAGTTTGTGCAATTAACTCTAGATTCCACAATGCAAGATTGTCATTTGCAGGAAAAGAACAATTAGACTGTTATTCATACAACCTGTTCCGAATCCAAAACTTTCTAAAGTTTTGCTTTTTTCATCCTGATTTTCTCTCTCCATCCTGGGCTCAAAGAAGACCTTAAAATATAAGCTGTATTTAAGCAAGTTTATCCAGCAAAGTGAGTTAACCTGAAATGACTCCAGGAGGAATGATAAAAGCAATTGTAACAATCTCAATATAAAATAAACCAGAAGGAAGAAAAAGAAATAACTTTATACAGGGAGATCAATAATGAGTAAGACTTTTGTTTTCTAAAGGCCCCAGGAACCAGCTCATAACTAAACTTGTTAAATACTGCTGGCACTAAAAAGGCTGATTTCTTTTTTCCCCAGAAGGCTGAAGAGCAGCAGACCTCTGACAATCAAGACCTTTAAAAAAATGTCAATTTTGACATCCAAATCAGAGACATGCAGGGAACCTGTTAATTAGTCTGACAATCTTGTGATGAAATGCTTCAACTTTGGGTCTTGATGTTGGAGACATTTCAACCTCTGTCTTCAGTCAACTGAAGAGGATAGATTTCTCCTTTTCTGAGTCTAGTATCTTGAACTTGCAGGAAGTCCATGTGGTTTATTTTTCTGTGTTCTGCTGGTGTCCTGTGCAATATTCTTCCTTGGAGGCCTGTGGGGAAGAAAAGAGAGACATCTGCCAAGTGGCTGTGAAGATGTGGTGTCCTCTAAATGGGAATTGTGGTCAATTCCTGATCTTTAGCGGACAGTTGCTGTATAGCAACAAATATGAGACATTAGGTAATGTGTTTTCATTGGAGACAAAGCTTTAAGTCCGCTAGATTGGTCTGTGATGGTGAATTGTGATGAAGCTGCTAATGGAAAAGAATGTAACAGCACCCATCAGTGTCACCTTGGTCCATCATAGACATGGTACAGGTAAGAATTTTTTCTTATCTTACTGGTGCCACACATCAGATCTGGAGATAGACAAGCAGAGAAAAAAGAAATCACGCTTTTTGGTGTATGTTGTCCTTTTTCCCCCTAAAGGTTCACCAGTAACTCAGGCACAACATTACCTAAAATTGAGATGTTTGTTTTCTGTTTTAAACTGTCTGCCTTTTTCTCATTCTGCCTTGTGTTTGATGAAACTCTTCTGCCTGTGCCTCCCAGGCTGACACAGGAGAAACCAGCGTCAGTGAGAGGCCATGGTGTTATGACTGGGATTTTCTTGTGTCTCTTCGCTTTACAAACCCCTGGAAGGTTATGAAGCAATTTGGCCATATTGGAAGCTCTCTCTTTTGTCTTATTGTTTAACTGTGATGTCAAAACCTTTTCTGAGAGAACTGATGTAATAATTAACTATTTAAGAAAACCAAGGCTTACTGATGGTTATTAGACATGTTTACTAGCCTTAACACTACACAAGTTTATAGGGAATTGTGGTGCATTCTGATGAGTGTATTTTATTAACAAGATGCTTCATATTTTAATGGGCTATTTCTATCAGGCAGTTGAGGTGCTGTTACGCTAGTTACTCAATTTTATGAAGTTAAACAATAAACATTAAAGTAAAAACCTCAGGAAAATTGCCAGAGTGCAAAATAGATCTGTCCCTTGGCAGATTTAATTTACTCTCCTTTTCAAAACGTTTTTCTTTTCATTTAGTAACGTGCATTTTGCTATTTTGAGCAGGGGAAGGCAGACTTTATTTTGAGCCTCTAGGTCCAAAGGCACAGAAAGGAGTGATCTATTTTCTCCAGGGGGTAACAAGCTTTATTTTCAATTAACGCAGGCTTTTGCAGTGTGAGGGCTGTTGCTGCTTCTGCATTGGAAATCTTTGAGGCTGAGCCATAGTGAAGTTGAACTGGGAAGTAAACCAGTAAGAAACCTGCAATGGTTAAATTAGAACAATTGTTCATCTTTTGTGTTGTCTACATTTACCTACTTTTATAGACAGTACTGACACCTTTTTGTGATTGTGAAAAAAGAAGTTATTTGTTTAGCAATAGTCTCACCCTTCCACATGCACGAATCTCAGCAATTCAGTGTTTTGTTTGGGCAGAGCAGGGGAAGTAAATACATAAGCCAGGAGGCAGACGTAGCCCATTAATTGCTTTTATTTTCACCTGGCCTATGGGCACATAATTATTTTTCACATATTACTGTCGGAAAGTCCTAAGCTATGTGATTAATGTGAGTGTATCAAAGGTGTAGAAAGGCATAGTTAGTTCTCAGGAGGGAACAAGACCTCCCTTCTCCAAGGTGGAAGATAAATCAAGTGGGCAAGGAGGGAAGGCAGACTCCACGTTACAATAAGCATACAATTTCTAGGTAAGAAATACTCCTGCTCAGCGCAGCCATTACTTCTCAAGCTATGAGCCCCAGGCACAAAAGGCTTAGTTTCATGGCACAGATGGCATTTCATCTGCCCAGACAGCTGGGCTATTTCACCCTTGGACCTGTTCTACAGGAGGCCTTCAAAAAGGGTTAAGGGCGATAGGGTTTGGGCTTAGCTGTTTCGTACGTGCACTCCTCCTAGTTGCTTGTTCGCCAAAGACTGGGTGACAGTGTGTTTTCTTTTGATGTCTTTGCTTCCAAAAGCTTAGAGCAGAGTAGGAGTGCTAGTAGACATGTTTTGACCCTTTAAAAAGTTATATTGCCATATATACTTTTTATTTGAAAATGGTGTTTGAAAAAATATTTAAAGAACCTTGGAGAAAGGGATGGTAACCGTTCCTGTAGTCAGGCACATTTCTATTCCCCAGTCAAGCTATTCTGGGGATGGACCAACACAACGAACTGAGTATACCTAATCAGCTGCCTGTTACTGGTGGCTCTGGGGACAGAAGCACCCCAAACAGCACAAATTTTCGGATCGCCATGAGGGTGATAGGGACCAATGCCCAGACTTGCCGGGGGCCGCCATGCCACCAGCACAGGTGGCTCTGCACAGAGCCAGCTCAGGCCTGCAAGGCCTTGCTGACACCTGGAGCCACCTGCAAGTGGCCAAGCCAGCCCTGCAAGCAGCGAAGCTGCATTCAGCATTTTTTTTCTGAGCAAATAAATGCAGCTGGGCCTGAGCTGCTAACATGGGGCCAGCTCTGATGTCTCGCCATCTGTGGCACGATTTACTTGCAGCCCCACTTCTTCTTGGGATCCCCAACTTCAGCCGTACCATCTGCTGCCTTAGCTCTTGGACTGAGCAAATTGCTAAATACTGTGTCTGTATGGCCCAGCGCAGGCATTTCTGCAGCCCTCATTAATTGATCTCATGGGTCACAATCTTGTTTCATGCACAAAAGGCCTGTACTTGTCTCTTTTGGTCCTGACTTATTTTAGCTGTTTAGTGGTGCTGGTTTTTGTTCCCTGCACGCGAGAAGAATCCCTCCAGCTCCAGGCCCTCAGGCTGGGGCTTGTTAAGGGCTGTAAAGATGAAGAGGAGGATCCTGACTGAATAGAAGGGGGAATCCCAGCATCAAAAACTGGTTTACTCTGTGGAAAGTGGCAGGAACAATTCCCCTGATCTACAGTTAGCAGAAGATCATCAGCAAAAACTACAAGCCAGCATTTTAGAAGAGCTTGAAGCAGTGATGGGAGAGGCTGCATTAGAGTTAAATCCTTCAGTGCAGGATTTTTCATCGTCAGATAAAAGAAGAGGAAGTATAATGAGTGCTGAGTAAAGCAATCTTAGCTGTAGCCAAAGCCTTGTGAGGAATAAAAGCAAATTAAAATAATAATTTAAAAAAAACCCTGAGCCTAAAATAGAAGAGCCAGTGTTGCTTGTGAACACTTCCCAATTCCTTGGGCTTGTTCTTGGGTTATTTTTTTCTTTCTTCCTTTGTTTTCCTTACTCTCCTGCATCAGGCAGTGCTTGATATCATCACCTTGTTGTCATATCTGCTTGGGGAAACAAATTTGTCACAGCAGTTTCCTGTCAATACCCTGTCTTCAGTTAGCAGCATGTGCCTAGCTCAGGCACTGTTAGGATGGTGTTGCTTTTGCTGACAAAAACACACTCTTTTCATTATCTATTGAAGAATGAACCGCACGCTGGCATTACTCAGATTTGGAAATCAAGTGTGCTGTCAGAGATGGAATTTGTAGGAATTGTTTGAAGTCGCAATTTCAGCATATGCATAGATTCTATAACCTGAGATTTCTTGGGATTTCTATAAAGCAGAAAATTATTCACATTCAGAATGAATTCTCTGATGTTCTGTGATTTTCAAGCCCAGTTTTTTATTTATT
>VXAL01012019.1:413866-537642 GCA_013399475.1 Chauna torquata
ATATATCTATATATATTTTTTCTATATATATTGGATTAATATCCCCAATGTAATGTTGTACCTACACATAGGAGCGGCCCCACAGACAGCTGGCAGCCTCTTTACTTTTCTCTCACCTGTTGCTTCATTCTCATTAGGATTTTATGTTGCTTAGTGTACTGATGGTGGCAGAGAGGGTGGTGTTGTGATGAGACTGGTTATATTAGAGTTGTTTGGTGGTCGCTGTACCATACAGTTTGCAGAGAGGTATTCTGTAAGCAGGAATTAAAGATAGAACTGAATCATCAGTAGGTCAGATGATAGCGCTGTTTACATGATGTATCCTAAGAGAAACAGGTACTTAGAGAAGTGTAAATTACAAGAATTAAGCAAATGAGCGTATTTGTCTATCAGTTAAGGAAAACCGTTGCATAGCTATGGTATGAAAATGGTGAGTGTAACCTTGGAAATAGCTTCACTAGGCATTGTATCAGAGGTTACAAATGACAGGTCTGCTTTCACCAAGATATAGAAAGCAGAGATTCATTAAATCCCAGATCAAATAATGCATGTGAGAGGATGGAGGCCAAAGAGGACAATATGCATTTGTCTACGTATGTGGATCCACATAAATCTTTCTGGTCATTTTATGTTTGCCAAGTCTAAATTGGAATTAATGTGGTTGCTTTTCTTTTTTTCTTTTTTTTTTTTTAATAATCACTGTCTGTGTTGAAACATTCAGCTCAGTTTTGTGCCATGTGGAAAATTCTTCCTGAAATAAAACAATGACGTCAATTTAGCTGGAAATTTAGGTTTTGTTATGCAAAAGATCAATAATAATGTTTCTTTTTTTAAAGAGATACCTTTTTAGACAATAAAAAAGGCTGAACAGAGAATAGATAAACTGGGCCCATGAGTAGGTCTTCTGAATCAACAGCTTCAAAGATCTGATGGACCATATTGAAACTGATGGTTGGTAATAGCTGTGAAGGAGGCTGTGTAACACACTAAAGATCAGCAGTAGGTCATGGTAACGTGAGAATGTGAAGGACCTTCAGCCTGTGCTGAAGTGCTCTGAGGAAGAGGGAAGTTGAGGTGATGAGAGCACAGAGAGTGAAGAGCCAGGAGCCAACAAGTTCAGGGTGAGATGGTCCAACCACAGCTATAGAAAATTTGCTGATTCCTGAAGGGCTCTGTTTTAGCATCTTCTGCAGCTGTTTTTACTGGATTGGCTCCTTGGCTTTGTCCTCCCTTACCTGCAGTCCACCCAGAGATACCACATTGGTCTTACTTTTCTGCAGAATTTACTACTTTAGAGGTGGCCAATTTTATGCTTTCTGTTACAGAGCAGAATGCGTTCCATCAACCACTTCTGCATCTCTTCCCCTGGCCTGGCTTGGTATTTGTGAGCTGTCTGATAACAATATTTGCCTCACCAGTGGATTGGCCCAGACTTGGTGATCCAGTGAATTTAGTTTTAATGTGGCAAGTGCTGCAGAAGTGGCACAGCTGTGGGAAGATGAGCTGGAGCCTGTTTCTTAGTGCACTGTCAGCAGTACCTTTTTCTAGTGGCAGGATTATTGGGAAAGATGTGTGAAAAGACAACACAAATGTTAGAGGCTCCAGGAGTAGTCTGGCATTTAGCAAAATGTCTTTCCTTGAAAACTGACAAATTAATAAATGATGGAATCAAAACTGGAATCCTGCAGTGTCACTTCAGAGTTGGTGGTAGGAGCAGAGCAGCACTTTAACACTTTGCCTGAAGGGAGTGAAAAAAACCATTGTGAGTTAAAAGAAGAAATGCTCATCCCGTAATTGCCTGATGCAATGTTCTTGTCTACAATAAACTGTCTGCTACAGTTTTCAGACTTCACAAATGAGCCTGTTAAGTTCAGTTTTACACTTGTGTGTGAAGTGGCCTGGTGTTCAAGGCTGCTAAGTACCAAAAGTTGTATGGGTCAAGATGTGCTGAGAGTATAATGTGAAAACACAGTAGCAAGGAAAATGTTAAGACTTTAATAACTTTGGTTAGCAGTACGAATGTACAAATAGGAGAAAGCAGTCCCCTCTCTTTCAGAGCCTGCACTGAGATTCTAGAGCTGCTTTTAAGATAAAACAAAATCAAATAATTTTATTACTTTTAAAATGGAGAGCATTTGATTTTGAAGCCTTTAAGATGTGGCCAGAAGGTCCCAGAGTGCCATTTGAAGCAGTGAGGTAGCTCCAAGTTTTAATGTTAAGCTGTCCGTCTCAGTGTAATACTGCTGACTTCTGCCACACTGTGAGGATTAATAACTTAGTTTGCACTGCACTTTGAATACATCTCACGTCAGGTAAATGTCTGTTGTCTACATCAAAAGATTCAAAAAAGCACTAAGCACTGTTTTGACTTTGTTTTCTTTTTAAGTCATCTGGCAGCACCTTTCCAATCTAGCACTATGCTACAAGATAAATTTATTTTAGGACAAAGAGAAGAGCAGGCTGTTTTGAGATGTTTTTAGTTCACTCAAGCCATTTTTTCTTGGTATAGCTTTAAGTAAGAAATTGATTTTGAACATGTTAAAAATTGCTGCAGCTTGCGAATAGACAAAACTGCTGTTCTTAATGCCACAAGCTGCTCAAGAAACGTATATCCTAACAGGCAAACTTAAAACCTTTTATTTATTTTATTTTNAGCAGTCATGCTTCACAGCTGAACATATGGGAACTGCTTTTGTCTTCCAGGGACAGAGAAAAATAAAAGAAAGTAAATAAACAAGGCTGCTAAGTGTTATGGGAGACTATGCAAGAGCAAAAGGGATACCCTAGAGATTAGCTTGAACCAAAATCTATCATGCTCTGAAAAAACAAACATGCAAATTCCAAAGTTTGCAGAAAGATAAAAGAATAAGTGGACTGGCCTGACACCTAAGGACCGGTTCCTTTGGGAAAGCCTGGTCCTCTGATTTGGACCAATCTCTTTCTGAAATAAAACCAAAACATAGCAGACAAGCAAAGTGTTGTCTTAAACCTCTTTCGCAGTAACACGTGACTAAATACCAGCTCTAGACTCAGAGACTGCCTTTGCTTCTTTATTAAGATGCTTGACCTAAGGTCAATGGATAAGTTCTTTTCAGCAATCCGTTGTGTGAGCAGTGGTCTGGTCTCCTAGGTTTGAGTGGAGCAGTTTCTTTCCAGATCAGAGCAGTTCCAGCAAATAAGGTATTTTGAGGTAAACTCTTTCCCATAGGGGTGGTTGATCCAAACTGCTTTTTCCATCTCTTTGCTATTCCCAGATGTTTATACTTGTTCACTTTGAGCTCTGATGAAGCTGATTCTCTTTTGTAGTGAACTTTGCTGGAACCGTGCAATAAATGGCCCAGCCTGTCCACATTCCACTGTATCAGTAACACAACTTTTCAGTTCTTTTTGATATTGAAGATATTAAAAGGGAATTTCATAACACATATTGTACACCATGATTTCAGGCTACCCCTAAGCTCCTAGTATAGATTTTAACATGTTCAAAAACTACAGTGGCTATTGTCTGCCCTAGGATAATGTGTAGTTGTCTGGATGTGTGCATTAAATGTCAGCAATTAACATTCCACTGGCATTTCTCCAGTAACATTCTACTTTTTTTCTCCATTTAAGACCATTCCAGTCGGTTTTCATGGCAAAAGACATGGTCTTTGTCCAATAGGTGCTGTTTTGTGTTAATGTCAGCAGTCAGATCTAAAGAGAGAAGAGATGGGGTACAAGTAAACTTAGGCTTTACAGTGGTATTTTATTCCTGTTGCATGTGCAAATACTCCAGTCCTCTGTCCACAGGTTCTATCAGTTATCCAGTAAATCACCTCTTCTGCCTAAAGTAGGGGTCTTTCAAATGAAAGAAGGCTTTGGAACTACTTCTTTCCATTTTCTCCCTCTGGGACATAGGTAAAGCCTCAGTCTCATGCAACTACCCTTAAAATGTCACAAAAGCAGATCACCTGGGACATGAGTAGAGCAAAACCTAGGCAAAACAGATGTTTTAGTGTTCTTGTACTCTTAGAATTCACCATTACTGCATTGGCATGCAACACAAATTTTCCGTTTCTCGACTGCAGCAGTTGGAAGAGATGTTGCTAGAACCCAATGCAGCAAATTTTAGGAGGGGGGAAATGGGCAGGAAAGCAAAAATCGGGACCACACTGTTATTTCTTGTTTGCTTTTCTGGATGGTGATACTCCAGATATTTATGTTTTTACTTGACTCCCCACATGCTATGGTTTGTGTTGTACAGCCAGCAGATAAGACAGTTTTACAAGGTGCACAAAGGTTGTATTTGTCTATGTCGTGCTTGTTCACAAACCCTATTCTTAACCTTTGTTGTTGTTGTTTCTGAGTGACGCTTGTGTCACATATTTGTACTAACATGATAGTCACAGACGTTTTTATAATCTGAAGGCTTGTGGAGAATTTTAGTTCCTGTAGAAAAAGGTGCAAATCAGGACATATGTATTTGGATGGGTGGTGGTCCCTCTGTGTTACAACTAATTTAGGTGTTTTGCTGCCTCCCAGAAAGAACCCGTTTTTCCCTTGACAGCTGTTCTAGCCTAACAGAAAATGCAATTGCCAAGAGAAATCCCCTTCCCCTTTCCACTGAACTGATGTGACATGATATTCAGTCTAAATAAATGCCAATAGCAAAATAAATCTTTCAGGGAAAAATGAAACACCTTCACAAATCCAGAAAGCAGTGGCTCTGCAGAGCTTGGGTGGAAGATCAGCAAAGTAGCTGTCATTGTTTCAAACACACTTTTCAATGGGAGAGTCAAGTAGTGAGAGGGGAACACATGCAAATGCCTGCAGTGAAGGAGGGCACGGCCCATTGCGATGTCTGATGGTAGGAAGGTCTGCAGGACATGGGTTTCTCTATTCCTCTGAGGAGGATTCCTTTTTATGTTTCTTTGGGACTGCCTAGATTTCCACAGGCTAGAGCAGGCCAGGAGACCACTTCCTTTGTCCAGGTTAATTTGGCAGACTAAGCTGGAGGGTTGCAGGGTCAGGTGTGGGTTTGTGCAAAAGAACCCAGGTTCTTCAGTCAGATTGTGTGTGTGTGTTTGTTTATTGATAATGCTTTGAGGCAACATGGAAATGCTAACTGACAGATGAGCAGATCACTATATTTTACACTGCAGTACAAATGAGAAAGTCCTGCACAATAATTGGCCAGAAGGAATGGCAAGGTCTCTGTAGCCCCAAATTGCTATACTAATTGCTACTCTTTCCCTTCAACTCTACTCCTCTACTTGGGGTGACACAACTTCTGCCAAGCCTCAGTTAACTCATCCGTGAAATAGGGCTAATCAGATTTGCCCATCTTATGGAGATTAATTTATTAAGTTTATATTGCAAAGCAGTGTGAAGGCATAAAACTTTATGGAAATGTTGAGTGGTAGCCATGTTATATTAATTTTGTTTATTGAGTTCCATCACACATAATGTCAATGTGCTTCTGCAAATTATGGAAGCACAAGCTAATCAAAATATAGGCTTTTCTAATTCTGTTTTTATTTTGCAATATTTTTGCTAGTTTTCCAAATCAATATGAGCTGGGTAAATAAATAAATGGTATTTCTTTTGTTTAGCAGTACAGGCCATTTTGAAGTCTGCTCTGTAAAATGGCTGGGAACTTTACTTTTTTCTGCTTCCTATCCTCTGACCATCTCACAATTTGAACCCGTCTGTCCCTTGCTCTATCTTGCTCAACTTGTGTTTTTTTTATATGATTCAGCTGCACTTAAACCTGTTTGGCCCACAATTTCCACTTGCTGTGTCTGCTGCAATCACTTTCAATGAGTTTGATTTGAATTTCACTGTGTCTTACCATCCTGACTTGTATATATAAGTTTGGGACCGACTATTTACATGTGTAGACCCTACAGGGAAAAAAGAAGCCCTTCTAGTTTATCTACCAGGGGTACAGTGACAAGGTATATGGGACTGAAAGTTCTGCTCTGCCGTTCCCCATTGTGAACAAATGTGCTTTCACAAAACCACAACTAGGGAAGGAGGCAATACTTGGCAAAGAAGTTTCCATTAATGGCACTTGCTGGAAATGTCTGCACATTGTTCCTGAAAACTACACTACAGGACACTGCAATCTTCAGTTTGTATTATTTGAAATGGAAAGAAAAAGAACTTTTTCAGGGGACCCAGGTGTCTTGTTGGGGAAGCTGTTGAAGGATACAGAAGCTCATCACAGCCAGAGCCACTCCAAAAGCAAAGCAATCCCCGAGATGATCCTTGAGTCGCAGAGGTAGGTTGTCTCAGAGAGAAAGGCATTAACAGCAACAACAGACGGCATGAATTCCAGTGCACAGAGAGTGCTTTTCGTGGTCCCCAGTGTAGTGGCAGAATATAATTAGGTGTTCCTGCAATCAGACTATTTTCAAGTAGGCCTACTTTGAGGTAAAAGAGAAAGTAGATGGAAAAATAAGTACAGTGCCTATATGTGAATGATGCATTCTCCCAGAAAACTGTAACTGAAGAGGAGCAGCATGTATAACGTAGGTGTTTTCATTCTATTTCTACAGAAAAGCCGTCTGTAAAGGAGTAGGCTGCGGTTTTGTGTACCTCAGGGGGTGTCTACATTTCAATCGATATGCCAGGGACCAGACAGTATACCATGCATTTGGCATCATGAACTCTCAGCCCTGAAATATCCAGCATCTCCCAAGGCTGACATCCAGCAGTAATCCCAAGTGGATTGGCCTGGCCAGCAAGCACCCCTTCCAGAACAGGGGAAGTTGATCTGGCTCCTGAGCTACTTGAACTGTTGCTTAATATGGTCACGATTTTGATGTTAGTAGGATTAGGATTAACCCAGAGGAACTTGGCTGATGTTGGTGGATTACTTCAGGGGGTGTTGGTTAAAGTTTGACTCTTTCCCTTAAAGGCAGAGTGGATTCTTCTTTCAGTAACGCTGTCTCAGGCTTCCTGGAATAGAAACTTCCCAATGGCCCACAAAAATGTTCTCTTAATCCAGGGAGGTCCTGCAGTATTGGCACTTACTGTATATTCTGTATAAAGGAGCAATTTCAAATCCATTTTTAAAAGGCTGCAGTGGCTTTCTCTTGGGACTTGTGTGGTTAAGTTCTTAATAACTCATTTGTTGAGCTATTTATTCTCAGGGAGTTGAATGTTCTCCCTGTGTTCCTGTGGGAGCACACTAGGCTCAGGCTCTGTTTACCAACCCCATGTGGACAAAGACTTCATATCACACCGTTGGCCATCACATATTCATTCTGCACAGCTTTTGCCAAGTGTTTGTTTGCATGTTTGGAAATCTTTGATCTGTTGAATGGGGATCCCTGTCCCATCAGAAACTCCACAGCTGGTTCTCTTGTCCAGGCTGTGAAGATAACAGAATTGGGATAACCTCCAAAGATGGCATGCAAGAGCAGGTCTTCATTGTGAGATAAGTGGTACAAATGTCAAAGTGGAAAGAGAGCACTGGGCAAAAAGGGGTAGAGAGGAGGAATGATGGGTAGAGCGTCTTAATAGAACAGGGGAAAACTAGCTCTAGATATTATCAGAGCAATGGAAGCAGGCTGGACTTTATGCAGTCCTATTGGTAATGGAAAAAGATGAGGCTGTAATGCTGCAGACCTGTGGAGTTTTAAGGGAAAGCCTGGCTGCCAGCAGCCCATCATGTTTAGTGATCCTTGTTTCTTTAGCATTTACGATGGAAGTCTTGGAAGTGCCAGATTTCCCAGCCTGGAAACTGTAGTTCATGTTTTCAGTGCACGCAGCTTTGGCCCTGTTCTTTTTTTCCTCACATCTTAAAATGTTCTCGTTGATGAGCAAATGAACAAAAAGTTGAGCCAAAATGTTGCACTTGAAGGAACTTTGGGTGTGGTTTTATTGAGAAGGCCTTCAGCCTTCCAGTGAAGTTCCCACTGACTGGAAGAGGGGAAAAACAACCCCCATTTTTAAAAAGGGGAAAAACGAAGACCTGGAGAACTCAGGCTAGTCAGTCTCATCTCTGTGCCTTGCAAAATCATGGAGCAAATCCTCCTGGAAACTATGCTAAGGCACATAGAAAATAAGGAGGTGATTGGCAACAGCCAACATGGCTTCACTAAGGGCAAGTTGTGCCTGACAAACTTGATGGCCTTCTACAAGAGGGTTACATTATTGTGGATAAGGGAAGAGCAACTGATGTCATCTACCTGGACTTGTGCAAAGCATTTGACACTGTCCCACGTGACATCCTTGTCTCTAAATTGGAGAGACATGGATTTGATGGATGGACCACTCAGTGGATAAGGAGCTGGCTGGATGGTCCCACTCAAAGAGTTGTGGTCAACAGCTCGATGTCCAGGTGGAGACCAGTGACAAGTGGTGTTCCTCAGGGGTCGGTACTGGGACCGGTGCTGTTTAACATCTTTGTCGGCGGCATGGACAGTGGGATTGAGTGCACCCTCAGCAAGTTTGCCAACAACACCAAGCTGTGTGGTGCGGTTGACACGCTGGAGGGAAGGAATGCCATCCATAGGGACCTGGACAGGCTTGAGAGGTGGGCCCGTGTGAACCTTGTGAAGTTCAACAAGATGAAGTGCAAAGTCCTGCCCCTGGGTCGGGGCAATGCCAAGCACAAATGCAGGCTGGGTGGAGAATGGATTGAGAGCAGCCCTGAGGAGAAGGACTTGGGGGTGTTGGTTGAGGAAAAGCTCAACATGAGCCGGCAATGTGCACTTGCAGCCCAGAAAGCCAACTGTATCCTGAGCTGCATCAGAAGAAGCATGGCCAGCAGATCAAGGGAGGTGATTGTCCCCCTCTACTCTGCTCTTGTGAGACCCCACTGGGAGTCCTGCGTTCAGCTCTGGGTCCAATGTAAGAAAGACATAGACCTGGTGAAGCGCATCCAGAGGAGGGCCAGGAGAATGATCAGAGTGCTGGAGCTCCTCTCCTATGAAGACAGGCTGAGAGAGTTGGGGTTGTTCAGCCTGGAGAAGAGAAGGCTCTGGGGAGACCTTATAGTAGCCTTCCCATACCAAAAGGGGGCCTACAAGAATGCTGGAGGGGGACTCTTTATCAGGGAGTGTAGTGATAGGACAAGGGGGAATGGCTTTAAAGTAAAAGGGGATAGATTTAGATTAGATCTAAGGACAAAATTCTTCACTATGAAGGTGGTGAGGCACTGGAACAGGTTGCCCAGAGAAGTTGTGGATGCCCCATCCCTGGAGGAGTTCAAGGCCAGGTTGGATGGGGCCCTGGGCAGCCTGGTCTAGTGGGTGGTATCCCTGCCTATGGCAGGGGGTTTGGAACTAGATGATCTTTAAGGTCCCTTCCAACCCAAACCATTCTATGATTCTGTGAAAGTTATCTCTTGTACAAGTGTCTCTGTGCACAGTCTGCCCTGCAGGAACACAAGTGAAGAACCTGTCTGTGACAGGAGGAGCTCCTTGTTTCTGTTTCTTTTCCTCTCTGAACAGTCACTGGCAGTTAATGGAAGTACCAAGCATCATGACGCAACATGTAAAGTGGATTATTCTCTAGATAGGACTGGACAGAGGCGAGGCAGGCACAGCATACACAAATTGAACAGGAGGTATTTAAAAAGAGTTGGGTATTCCCCTGCCTACATCCCATGCAAAGATACAGGGTACGTACACATTTCTGCCAAGTACAGACATCAGTTTTGTCTTTTGGGCCAGCATTTATTTTTTATTAATTTTGAGAGTAGAAAGTGATTTTTTCAATGTCCGTGCTTAGGAGCAGAAGTTTGACACACAACACCACCTCCACAGCCCACCATCCTTTGGAACAGCTCTGGAGATTGGATTTTGCCATGAGGGGCAAGAGGTCTTTGCAGTAATTGCGGTTTTCTTTCAATTTGGATTGCAGACTGCGTCTGGTTGCTCTGTGGTACCTCAGGTTACAGTAGGTTTTTGCAGATGGCATCACTGCTGTCAGGCTGAGTAACAAGTGTGCTTCCAGTTGTAACAAAAAGTTGAGAAAAACTTTCTAGTTAGCTGGTGAGACCAAACTGTAACAATGAGCAAGCAGCAGCGTTAAAAACAGTTGTCTGCTGCACCCAGGTTTCAGCTTTGTGGCAAAAATTCTCCTTTTGGAGGGCAGGATGGAGCCATGGCTGGCAGAAAGCTCAGCCCGCCTTGGTGGCACCAGGCAGAGGTCAACTCCCACGGAGCAGAATTCTGCCATGGTAGCCTCCAGAAGCAAAAACCAGCCATGCAGCTGTAAGCAGCTAGTTCAGATAGAAACTGAGATGCAAAGAAATCTGCAATATTAGAAGCAGGAATGTAATTAAGAGAAGTTTGTGGTTTGGGCTTCACAAAGACCAAGCCAGGGTAGGTTGATGCATCTCTGAGAAAAAGGAGAATGGACAGACAGCAGATGTTATTAAAATTAATAAACAAAATGAACCACATACAAATTGAGTAGTCTGATTTTCAACAACGTACGCAGGTGCTGCATAGTCTTAGCATGGGAGGTGTTGTTTCAGAATAATGGTCTGCTAATTTTCAACATGGTCTTTCAGAACGTCCTTTTAGTAGATACTGGCGAAATTGCCATCCCTCAGGTCATACAGAGGAAAAGTCACTGTCTGGCTGTGTTTCTTTCCTGAATGCCTGTAACATTTCACTGAATGCTTTCATACAAGTGTATGACAAAATACCTCCAACTGATAACTAGTTATGCAGACCTGTAAAGTTAAAATGAAGTGTGTCAATGTAGTAGCTAGTGCAAATTAAATTCACAGATTAAACTGGCAACAAAGAGGAAGAAAAAGTCATTGGCTACGTAGGAAGCTCAAGAAGTCCAAAGTAACACATCTTTGAGACAGAATATTCAGCATCATCGGCTAGGTGAAAGTGATAAGATTTCATAAAATCCTTGTAGTATTGTAAATATGTCTACCAGGCAAAACATTAATATTGCCAGTATTTATTACAGCTGAATAAAACATGGTGTTTTCGGATCATGGGGAGTCATGTAAAGCTTGTTCCCATTCACATGGGTCCACATCTCCTGGGTCTTGTGCAAAGAAGGAAACCCAAAAAAGCTTAGAGCAAATTTCTACTGAAACCTAAGTATCAGGGTTTTATTTATTTATTTATGATCCCTAAATACTGTTTGTTGATTTAAATTTTATTTATTTATAAGCCTAAACTTTATTTAAATATTTATTTATTTATGTTTATGATTCCCACATGATCATAAACATCACATGTTCTGGAAAACTTATTTGAATTTACAAAAAAGTTGCCAAAACTTTTTTTTTCTCACTGTAGAATTCATCAAGATTTTGAGTTAGTAATAGCATCTAAGCTGAGTGATTTTTCTATTTGATGTACTTGTTTTGAACAGCTTCAGTGTAGGTATCTGAACTGTGTATTTAACTTGCTTAGAAGCAAGTGATGTTGTCAAGGAATTATTACATTTGAGATACTGAGTAAAATTTTCCAAAGTGACTTTACCCTTAGCTTAGGTCAGTGATGGTATTTGTGCTTCTGGAATCAGCCGTGAGCAGGCACTCACACATTTCTTTAAGGGCCTTAAAGCAGACCTGATGTTCCTGAGCTCTCAGAGGACCTCCTGAAAGCTGTACCCATTTTCAGCACCTCCAGACTCTGACCCTGTTATGTACAAAACCTGTCATGTTTCGTGTTGTGTGTGACAAAACCTGCATACCTTGCAGGACAGGCAAGATAATGCTGGAAGGATCACAAAGGTTTTTGAGCATTGCAGCTGATTGTGTCCCCTAGCGTCTGCCGTGCATCGTAAAACTTTAACAGGAGGATAATTTCTTAAGCAAAAATGTACTACCGTGGAAGAACAAGAGACTCGTTCAAAACAGATGTTGCTGTTAGCAAAAGAATTTTAAGTTATTTGATAAAGCAAATACAGGGTGTGAATGAACCTTTCATTGTGGTGACATAAAGTAGGTCAGTGTGTGTTGAACAGGCTGTAACAAATGCTAGCTTTTGCTTGAATTATCAAGAAAGCTCCAGCACAGATGTAGTGTATTTTTATAGAAGGCACATCTTCTAAAAGGAGGGAAGCCAAAGTTTAGTGCTTTGGCTCAACATCAGATGTGAAAAATCACAGTTCCGTCTATTTTTATTTCAATAACATTAAAGAGCAATGGAGGGGAAAGAAATCTACTTCTGTGTTGTGAGAGTAACTTTGACTGATGACTAAGTGCCAGCCTAGGGAATTACAGCAGCTGTGTGTGTCACACTTTAGTTTTCCTGAATTTTGAAGAAACTGCAGTTTGACCTGCAGGTGCCAACTTGGTCCATTTTTAAAATTTACCTGAAGAGGTGTCATGTATTGTCTTCAAAAGCATAGACCCTCTTGCTTTTATAAAAGAGGTTGAGCCACACTGGCTACTACAAATACCAATGAAAATTTCCTGGGCAAAATTTCATTCAGGGCCAATGGAAATCATAGCCTCTGCATTACTGAACATTGTCCCTCCCTGTGACTCTTGCTGGTCATGTGCTCTGAGGATGCTGGGTGAGCGTCTGATGAACCGATTTGTTCCTCCAAGGCAACCCAACTGCAGCTAGCCACGCTGCTGAGGGCATCGGGCTGCAGGAGAATCACTGTTTCTGAATTCACCTCTGATCTCAACCTGTTGCAAGGGTCTGGAGGTGTCTTGGATGCCCATGTCTTCATACTGCCCATTAGTCTTGGGGGACAGAGCTGTGAGAGCCAGTACCATCATGAGTCTGAACAATTTCCTGACCTCAGGTTGACGTTTCACACATGATATCTACTGACAGTAGGGAGATTGTGACAATAGCCTTGAGGAATGAGTGAATACATACAAGGAGTGCTAGTAAGACTAATGAAGTACAAAAAACCACTGAAATGTTGTAAGCCATCAAATCAGGGAGACATTAAGGATGCCTTGGATATTTTGGAAGAGCTAACTGATTTGTTCATGGGATATCTAATTCAATTGGCCTACAAGTCCTGCAGGCACCTCAGCCAGTTTTAAATGACTCCCCTTGTTCTGGAAATAGCCTAGTCACCAAAAATTGTGGTATGTGTAGGTTGATCTACCCATGAAGAAGGAGGATAAATTGTCCCATGTCAGACACTGTACTGTTGCAGTTGGATTGCTTCTGTTCCAAGCCTAGTTCTAATAGTGCTAGCACAGACATCTCTGCATTATTCAGCTGTCTGTAGTGTGGATGTGCCAGCTCTGAGAAAGAGACCTGCAAATAGTAGCTCTGCGAGGGGTAATAAAGCTTAAACATGTTTGAGAAGGAAAGAGGTTGGAGCAATATGAGCCTTCAAATTACAGCAAGTTGCCAGGATTTCTGAAGGAATCTCAGACTGAATAAAGTGACGATGCTGATAATGAGAATATATAATCCCTTGTGAAATTCAGCTCCTCTGCAACCTACAAGTCCTTAAACCTTATTCTGGAATGAGCTAAACTTGTTGCAGGGAAGAAGAACAATGGCAACAATAAAATATATTGTGGGACATGGCTAAAGTGGGATAATGCAAGTCAGAAAATAGTATTTTGTAGTTCTTGCATATGCTGATGAATTCTAAATATATGGAGTAACTTTAAGAATAAATCATTGTTGAAGACCTAGGAAGTAGGAGTAGTATAATTTATGACTTTGACATAAAAATGGATGCTACATAATACTGCAAATGCTTGTATGTGTAGGTAGTTCTGCTGTTGCAGGAGAGAGTAGTCTTTTCAACTTACCGGCAGTCTTTAAGGAGTACCGTTGCTCAGCTGAAGGTGAAGTCATATATCCTGCACTTTGACTTAATTTCCTATTCATTTGATTGTTCCTTTTTCTCGTTGGATGAAATGAAGTATTGAGTTGGTGTGAAACATTGTTGCTTATGGTTGTAAATATTGTGATGCTATTATATAAATTGTGGGCCTGTTCCCTCTATGAGAAGGTGTGTTCAAATCTGATTCTTGCATCTTGACAAACAACAGGAAAAAATATGCAGGCAGCACAGTTTTCAGAGATGTGAAAAAGTACGAGACGTGAGGATGAGTGAAATGTATCAGAACTGCTTAGGTTAGGGAGGAAACAGATGACAGACGACATGATAGAGGAATGTAAAAATAGTGAATAGTTCAGAGAAGGCTGGCTGCATGCTCGTACTTACTGATTTGCAGATATAGCAAGAACATCCAATGCACTTAGAAGGCACCACATTCTAAAGAGTTAAAAGGAAATCTTTTATGACAAAGGTGTATAATTAATCTCTGACACAAGATTCTCTTGAGCAAAAGAGCTCCAGTGGGTTTTTAAGAAGATTAAACCAACATATGAGTGGCGTGAATGAAATCTTTCTACTTCAGTACATCCGCTCAGTCGTTAATGGATGAGAAGAGTCTTCCTCCATTGGCTCGTTATTGGAGAATAGTTCTTTGTTGGGCATGGGACTGCTTTCTCAATGAACTGGTACTGGATGCTCGAAAGGACCAGAGGGCTGTTGATCCATATTACAGCACTAATCCTTCTCTTACTGTAAGTTGTTTACTCCTCAGTCCCCATATTTCACGTCTTGTTACTTCAGATTTTTTTCTGTGGGATAATGGAACACTAATTTTTAACTCACTTGCAGATTACTACCTCCAGATCAAAGAAGCATACAAGTCTCGTTTGAAATTTAACTCAGCTAGATTTATCTTTGGATACGTCCATGTTAGTCATTCAACCTACCCGAGACACTAGCTGGGTTGAGGTTGTTCATGGAGAAGCTGTTTTTATGCTGAAATAAAAGCTGTTAGATTAGTAGCAGTTGCAGAAACAGCAAACTACACTGCTGATATTTTGCTGCATAGTTAAGGTGATATGGAACCAAAGATTAATGTGATGTGAAAATAGTGGACAGCGTGAGGATACAAATTGAAGGAAACACAGCCACAGCTCCCATGTTATTCTAAATTTAGAGTAAGAGCGTAAAGGCACCCCACTGCAGCAGAAAAAAGAGTGTAATCCCTTATAAAGGCCAAACAGGGTTTTTAAGTACAGAAGCATCTGCTGTGAAAATGAAAAGCAGAATTTGTTTGTGGGTTTTTTTTTTTTTTTCAATCTAAAATATCTTTTCAAAGGATGTCAGGTTGTTTGAAGTGAAAATACTTTCATTTGTGACAATACAAGAAAGACATTGACAAGCCGAGTCCCTCATAGAGGGCTACCAAGATGGTCAAGGGACTCGAGCACAAGGGCACATAAGCAGCTGAGGTTGTTCAGACCTGGGGAAGGAGTTAGTGTAAAACAGAAAAACCTCAACAGTGTTTTAAACTGGGAGTTCCCAAACCTCACTGCTGCAGCTGCCTCATCTGCAGTGTCACCTCCTCTCCTCTGACGTTGCCATGAGGCTGATAGGGACTGCTGCGCTAAGTGATGCTGGCACTTCTTCCATCACTGGGCTCTGTAAAGGCCATTAATACAGCAGAGATTATCTGTGCCGTTTAACCCCTGTCATTTTCCGTCCTGGAGTCATAAAAAACATCATGGTGTCTTCACTGCAGGGCACTTCCCAGTGAAAGGGTTCTACTATGGTGAAGTCAGTTTTTGAAAGTGTGTGTGCTGGTATTATCTGGAAAGGAGATAATCTGGGCCTGTATTTTTAGACTGGAATCCTGCGCTGTCCCTTCCTTCTGAGAGCAGCATACCATCAAGGACATGATAAGATGAGCTTGCTTTATTTCCCTGAAGGGACTGCCAGTGAAGTTGGACCACATGATCCCCAGTGCAACAGTAAAAGAGAAGTTCTGAAACATCTTCAAAAACTCTTTTTATCCTCTCTCCAGGAGGACAGAGGTATTAATAGATCACAGAATAGTTTTTCTCATTTGATTACAAAGATAAAGTTTCTAGGTGCCTTTTTCCCTTTTTTTTTTTTTTTTTTTCCTTCTTTAAAGAGGAAAGTTGAGTATCCTGTTGGGAGTTCCCCTTGGTCCTACTGAAACAAGAATGTGCCACTGTTTCTGCATCAGGCACCAAAAAGAGACTTACCAAAAAACCTCTAGCATTTCGAAGAGTTTTTTTTTTCTTTCTTTCCGATGTGTATTAGTGTGGTGTTATTTCAGTGTCATGAAAATGTTCAAGAGAAAAGATGTTTCCCTCTAGAGATTAAATGATACTGATGCAGTTCAGTGTTGACTAGTGTATAAATGTGACTACAGAGTTTTCATAAATGCTGACGTCATCAAAAGGACATTGTTAATATCAATGGCTATAGCATCTGAGCATTTAAAATGCGGCCTGCATCTTTATCTGTTTTCCTTCTTTTTCCCTTTGCTCCTTGTTGGGTTTATAGGATGATGAACTGGCTAATCAGAAATATGATCTGTGATTGAATTGAACAAACCTACTTGAATTGGCACAACTGCATCTTTGCAAAGAAAATTTTCTGCTAGGAGAGTGGCATTTTTGATTTACAAATGAAAATATTAGGGGTTTTTATTGCATTAAATCATAATGAACAGTTTACGAGGTCCAGCTCTGGGTCTGATCCTGTGAACTGCTACATACATTCAGCTCTTTGTGAACCTAGAGGGAGATAAAGATGATTGCAAGCCATAGTCCAAACTCTTTAGTGGAGTGTCCACAGTGAAAGTAAATTCCACACGCAAAGTAAATTCTTCCTGAATATGAATACAATTATATTTCTTCACCTGAGTGTTTCACAAAGACAAGCAGCATGGAAAACGTTAGGTAAACTTTAAAATGCTTGTAAATGCTGATAAATGAATACTTCCTTTGTGCAGAAGGTAAGCAGGTCCAACATATGACATAGTAGATGTCCAGAAAAATATATATTTTAATAATGGATTGTTTTTTATTTTATTAGTTACTCAACAGAAAGCATTTCAAAACCAGTGAGTAATGAATGATTTAACAACTTCATTTGTAACATACTTAATATACTACTTTTTCTGCTCTTCCATTGAATTAGTGCATTGGATGATTTAGTGATTTCTGTTTAGATCTAGCCAATGTGTGATAGGATTTACATCAAGGCAGTCATAAAATTAGAACAATAAATAAGTAGTCTGACAGATTCTTTCAATATTAGCTTAATTCGTGCTCCAACTTATCAAGGGTAATATTTATTATAGACCTAAAGGGCATGGAATTAAAAACCATATGAATTAGCAGAAGAATCCTGACCAGCAGTTCAAGTCGATTTCATAGCCTGTGTGTTTCCTTGCATGGCTAAGTAGGGAGGTTATGTCATTAGAGCCAGTAAAACAGCATTGGGAGAGATGGCAGACAGGAAGAAAAGTGTGCAAGTGCTGCACGTCCATGCAGATACGTTTTTATGCATGTAGGCTTAAGTGGATGAGCTGAAGTGCAGGAACCAACCACAAGTTTGTGCCCAAACTTTGTATCCTGTTGTGCCCTAAAAGCCTTTTGGTGCTTAGTGTACATTGACAGTCCGTTTTCGCTGTCTCCATAGCCAAGTGGACAGGTCTTCCTGGTGATCTTTTGAAATAAAAAGATACAGTCTTCACAAAGCGGGCATTGTAAAACAGCCTGTTAGAGAGCTAGTTGCAGGAGGGAGGCAGAAAATGTGAATTGGTGCTTTTTGCAAGCATTTCAAGTCTGCCTGTGATGAATGGGAGGGTGGTGACTGCTTGCCTGAAGGAATCTCCTGTGAAGAGGGCATGACTGGAAATTGCTTTGACTCCTGTTTTGAGACCAGGCTCCTCTAGGCATCCCTGTGGCACTGTGTAGGTGCAGGGACTCTGGACTTGACGTTCCCAGAAGGCTGGAGCTTAAATCCAGGACTGGGATTTTGACAGTTTCACAGGTGGAAGGAAGACAGTTAAGTCTCTCGTTGGAGTCTGAGTGCTGACTAAGTTGCCATGCAAGCACTTTTCTTCTCCCTGTCTTTCCACAACAAGGTCTGTTTGCTTTGATCTCTGTGTTTTCGTGCCTGGTTCGGTTAGGCACTGACAGAAGAGCCGCAGTTCACGTTACATGAGAACTCAGCAGGGGTGGCTTTTCCATTTTTCATTTTGCTTTGTGCCTTTGTAAAGAGGGTATGGGCTCTCTGAAATGTCTGTCTCTGTAGTTCCTTGCTGCCGTGGTCTAAACTGTGTCTTGAGTAACATTAAAATGTGCGTTCAGTGCTTGTCTTTTTCCAGTAAAGGTAGCAGCCTTTGCAGAAAGGAAAGCTTTGCAGTGCTTTGCACAGCCTCCTCTTCAGGAAAACCAATATAGAAAATCTCCAGGGCAGTTCCTCAAAACAGATGTATGAAACCTTCAGGGGACACCCTTTTCCCAGAAATAGGCCCTTCCTCTATACAGACACAGACATGTTCCTGTTAGCAAGTTTTCCAGAAGTGTATCTGACAAGCAATTCCTTCCTCTGTGCTCCATGTAATGAAAATCTACTGCTTCATCCAATTGGGAGCAACAGTTCCTGCTTTAGACATGAACTTGGGCTTGTATTGCACCAAAAGAATATTTTCCTTCTGGGCTGCAGGAAACACCTTGTGCAGACAGGAATTCTTAGCAAGTCCCGCGATACCCACATTCGGCGTGTGTGCATATAATAGATGTACCTCGAGTCATGCAAGTGTTCAGAAGCGCAGTTTGCCTGTTTTGCGTCTGGATATGGTGTCATAGCTGCAGAAGTCTCCCTTTAACAAAATAAAAGTTACTTAGGATGATAGAAAGGAGATTCATTAGATGTCTTTAAGCTGTTGATCTTGTAGTAGTTTTGCACCTTTCAAGCGTTTAATTCCTTATCACAAAGGATACTGCCTGCAGCCCTATCCCACTATACAGGAGGAGGAGGAACGCTGTAAGGCTGCCCACTCACTCAATACACAAAAAGAAAAAGTGGTTCACAGAGGGAGCATAGCCTGGTGGGCTTGCAGCTTTTAAAATCTGTCAGTCATCCCTCCACTGACAGCAAAGAGAGGCTTGCAATAGTACCTAATGCTGCTCTGGGGAGCTCTGTTGGATAGGGGAGGACCCTGGTCCAGGACTCCAATCAGATCCCTCTTGAATCTGCTTCCAAATAAAGACTTGAGCACATGTTGTTTACCAGCTTCACGGAGTGCTTCAAGCAACATCCCACATCTCCCTTTACCTACCTCCACCTTTAAATGCTGTGGAGCAGCTCCTTTTCCTCTCAAGTCGAGTCAGTAAATATGCCCTCCTACTTACACCTTGTCTGAATTTTCTCTATGATCTTACAGTGATTTATGTAAAGGGATAGATGGATGTGACACTTCCCTAGTCTCCTTCTTCCTCCATATTCTGGATGTTCAACATTAGATTTTGGTACTGTTTTTCATGGTACCGAGCATCTCACAGACTTCAGCAAAACCGTGCTAATAATAAGGTGATACTTTTTTTGTGTGAGGTGTCGGAATTCGGCACCTAGTAACTTCCCCTCTGGGGAATACATATTGGGCTTTTTTTTTTTTTTATTTTTTTTTTGCTTCCCAGCTACCTTTCCCTCCTCAGGGAATTACACAAATAAATTACTGATCTTCTAGGCATAGATGAGCACATTGAAGAGTAGGGTTTAAAAATAGTTTGATGCTTGTAAAATGGATCATCTTCACAGCCAAAGTATTTTTGCTCTTGCCTCAGAGGAACATTCAAAGTGCATGGAAAATGTTTTTGCAACAAAAATTATTGGCAATTTTCAGCTAACACAAAAATATTGGAAGTACTTTTCTTTCTGAACTCTATTTGAGCGCTGCTCTGTTGAATATAACAATATGTAGTTGTATTACAGACCTTATGTACTAAATAACACAGGAGAGCACATCAGTTAGAACTGTATTTCTGTCTTTCCAATTACACATACTTTGCTTTACAGTATAGAGATCTACCAGTATGGAAGTTAAACCAGGATATGTAGTTGTTTCCCCAGAATTCGATTGCAGTGTTTATATGGGTTCTTTGTCCTCTTTATAAATATGGCAGGACTTGCTTTGGAAAATCTCTGTTGTCTCTGTAAAAGTCTTCTAAATGTAAATGGAAGATATAAATCAAAGGCTTGCCTTGCTTTTAGAAAACCTGTACATGAGCTAGTTTGAGGACAGGGAGCAGTCTAACACAGCAGTACAGAACTTGGAGTGGGCTGCAAACTTTCCCAAGAAGCAGGGCAGATTTAGTGTGTGTGGGCATTTCCACACTCGCCTGCAAACAGTTGTTTAATCATGGCTATATTTTGTGATCATTTGGTGGCTATTGCATTTCTGAAAGGAAACACAAATTAATCAAAGTCTCTTATGCCTTCAGCCAGACAAACTTGCAAAACCCCACAAGCCTCTACTTGCTCTCCCATGAATCTCTGCTACTATGAGGAACACAAAAATATGTGCTTACAAAATGTAAAATGTATTGCAAAGTGAACCCATTTCACTGTTCTCTTGATTCTCATATAGGTTACAAACAACCAGTATCATTTACATTCCAGTAACACTCTGAAGTTAGAGGAATATGAAGGATATTTTCAGTCAAACTTAAGAAAGGCCAGGTTAAGACTTTTAATCGTTGGTCCTGAGTGGTACCTACTGAAGGTATCACATCTTGCATTGCAAGCTGCTTATAACAGCCCAAAGCAGTAGGAGCTGAGCTAGCAGGTCATCTGGTTTTGGTCCTGGAATTGTGATCTTAGGCTGTGGCAAAAGCTTTTATTTTTATGTTTAAACATTCCCAGTCTTCACTGCTGCACTCGTGCTATCCCGTCTGTTATTGCATCCCAATCAAGGAACTAAATCAGGGAGCTGATCTAGCTGAAAACCAAAAAGAGAGAGAGGTGTCGTGTTTCAGCGACGTTGATGCCACTGGTGTGCACAACCAGCTGTGTGGCCACAAAGCAGGGGCAGTGCTGCCACAGGAGTGAGCAGGGCAGGGGCTGCTGCAGCTGCTACCACTGTTGAAGACAGGGCTGTTGAGACACAGCCTGGCTGCCTGCTATTCTGAGAGGAAGAGGCTGTGGGAAGAGAATAATCCATGGCTTTGGGGGATGGCTAGCAGAGAAGTCACACGGATGCCCTTTACCTTCACTTGGAGACTGTCCTTTTCATACAAAAATAGTTGGTTACTGCCTTTCCGTTTTGCAGGTAACCTTTGCAGCCATTACCGCATCAAAGATTACAGTTTAGACTGATCATATCAGTGTTTCGACTTAGTGCTCTCTCACCATCGTAGGTGTGATGGATGAGGGGAAACAGACTGTTTTTACCTGTTAAGCTTGAGGGTGACAGAGCAACTGCTAGTCCTTACTTACTTGTCCAATAAACTGCCCATTTAGTCTGCTCAGATGTTTCATAATAGACTGCTTTATTCCTTATTGAAATATCTAATGAAGAGGAGACTTAAGCAGGTAAGATATTACTTCAATAAATATGTTGTCAAGCATTTATACACAAGGTTTACCCTCTGTATTTTCCAAGGTTCATAGTAGGAATTTTACCCTAGCATATTTTGCCACTCTGCATTGCCAGATTACCTCTGGAAAATGATGTTGTCTCCCATATGATTTCAGCAGTCCTGGAGCAGGACCATTGATAGGCACAGAGATGGTCCTGTACATAAGATCCAGGTATGTCAAATGTGTCTGTTGCATTCTCCAAGGATTTCCAAACGCTTTTCTTTGGACAGGAGCTTCTACTGAACTGAGCTTCTTAGGAAGGCTAAGTGAAGTGCCTGTATTCCTCTTCACATGTTAAATGATTCATTTAATGACATTCAGCAAGTCCTTGTCGCTCACTGTCCTTCCCAGCCCTGCTTCCCCTTCCTGCCATAGTCAGAGACGTCTGATGTTTGACAGAGATGAACATGTTAGTTTAGGCAGGCCAGGCAACTATAAATAAGGTAACTGGAACTGATCTCATTTTTGCAGCTGAATGAATTGCCACCTCTGCTTATCTGAATAGGCTGAAACTTTGTGCATTCTTAAATATTTTCTACTGGAGCAGTTTAAGCTAATGTGTTTTACTGTATTGCTGGTATGGCTAGAAGCATGGGCATGGTTGGTTCCAGCAGTTCAGCTGATGAATGGTAGCTCAGTAATTCACTGTAACTCAAGCATCACAGTATGTGAGTATACTTAAATTACATTTTGGCGTTGTCTATAATTCTCAAGACACTCTTCTTGCTTTCAAGTGAAAGACCAGCTAGTTCTTTATGTCTGTGCATCGCTTCCTTGAGCCTGCTTTCACTGCTGCTTTCTACCATTTAAAATCAAATTTGCCTAGCTTCTGCTCACTGGAGAAAGCAGAAAGAATGCAGGTGTGCTTGTCCAGAATAGAAAGGGCAAAGGTAGTGAATATCACAGATATTGTGTGTATAGGTTTGTTTATGACACTAGACAGGGTAAATTTTCAGTGAGGCATAGGTTTTGTTCATTTCTTGATTGAAAAAAAACACCTATGATTTCAGTCTGGACCATTCATTCTTTTAGTGGTGACCTTTGCAAGCCATGCAACACTTGGAGCTGGGATGTCTGTACCTCAGTGATGCAGGAGTTTTTTATGCTATAAGCCAAGCTTAACTCTTGTGATCGTTTGCCGTCAGAATTTCAGTACCAAAAGGATCAAGTTCATCTAGATCAAGTCAGTCTTTTGTGGTGCTCTGTTTGAGATTTATAATAGAGTAAAAAATGTGCCCTTTATCAAGGGTTACAAGGGCTGGAGAGTAAAATAGATGCCACATCAAAGATGATATGAAGCTGAAAGAGAAGTGCCAAGTGCAAACTCAGCAGAGAGGTGGAACTGTGAATCCTCTCCAAGTCTGTCCTATGTTTCTATGATTTGTGCAGCGTTTCCAAGGGATTACAAGTAAGGCTGACCGTGAAGTTGGTACCTTTGTGCTGAAAATAGCTTTCAGGCAGTTTTCATGGCTCCTTTCCTTTGTGTTTACCAAGTAACTTCAGTTGGCTCCATGTACAGGATTTGCAAGCAATACCAACAAGTGCCAAACCACAAAGAAAGCAGAAACAAAAATGAGTAAAAAGACAGAAAAAGAAGACTGAAAGTTAGAGTAGTTGCCATTTAAAAACAAACAAACAAAACCCATAACCCATAAAAGTAGTAGAGTGGCCATGTGTAATGGTCATGTTTGTTGCACTGCACAAGACAGCACTGCAACTGGGAGTAATGCTCTGATTCTTGTTGTGGTGAACGTGCAAGGACGTCTTCAGAAGAGACGCTGATTTTATATGCGATGCTGTCAAGGTCATCTTTGAGGAAGATCTCCAGAGATGCTTATTTGTTGCTATTTGTTCCTCCCTCATCGAGTTTGACTGCCAGTGCCCCCTTTCCACCTGTTAAAATGACGCAGCAGAGACCACGTCTCCCCCTTTGCAGCAGAGGGAGTGCAGAAGATGCAGTTCCTCCTTGCTCCTTGTCCTGCTGCTGTGTGCTGCACCGCAGGCTGATGCTGCGCAGGGCGGTAGGTGCTGCACAGGCTCTGCACCGGGAGCCTTCATCTCCGGGAGACCTGGTGCTGCATCTCCAAGGGTCAGCAGAGAGCAGTTCAGTGCTGCTGCCTGGGATGTGCCAAGTGCTGAGATACTGAATATTCAGGCTAAACTCTATGGCTTAATGCAAGGGTGAGAAATCATAAAAAAGAGTGCTCTTTGCTGTCTCTGCCTCTCTCTCTCACCATATTTTTAAGATGGCTGAGTTGTGCCAAAAGATACAAGTCGTCTTTGAAACGATTTTTAAGTGTAAATGTGATATTTCCTCCACTAATAACACTTTCTTCAGGTGAAAGATAATAGAGTTGTCTGACAAGCTCAGCCCTTGGTCTTTGCTGGAGTAGTTACTCTAGAATGAATTATATCCGTAGTGGTGGTTTTGTAATTTCTGCTCTTTTTTGCGTTAAGCGCTCAGCTCATTTAGCATCTCAGTTTGAATGTGAAAATGTTCTAAGAGGTGAAAGATCAGTGATTTATATGTAGTACCCAGCATCCTTCTCCCCAGTCCTTATTTTACTTTGAGCTGACGTCATAGCAGTTACATCAGTGTAGTGATACTGTATTTTTTCCCGAAACATTAAAAATCCATGTTAATTTCATGCCTGCTAATTCTCAATCACAGGACATCTTTAATTAAAAGTTAAATGATAAAGTAGTGTTAGTATGGATGGTATATAACTGCAGCTGATTACTTTTTTATTATTCATTTTTTATTTTTGAAAATCCATGTATATGTGTGCTCATTTCCGTCTTCTTCTCTAACCAAAAGTAAGCCAGTCAATGTCTCTAGCCATATGGATTTCATATACCATTCGGAGCAACTCAGTCTTATATGGTAATGACTCAACAACTTACTGAATCCAGTTAGCAGCTTTATAGATTGTTACTCAAAGTATCTCATAGTTAGGTTTCATAACAGTCCCACTTGGATTATCTCACATCCTGCATGTAACTATTCATTAAAGGCAGTCATGCCTTCAATCAGCAAAGGAGTGATTCACAGTTATTACTGATTTCTCTTGATCCCCACACCCTGCTTCTGTCCAGCCTTGCTTCTTAACATGTGAAAGCCAAACAGTCAGCTTGTGCTGATGTCTCACAATATAGGGGAGTAGTTAAAGGCAGTGATCGTGAACAGATTAATCTTTAATGGAAGTAATCTCTTAAGCATTGCTGCTGTGTTTAATGAAATACTGAAAGACTGAGCTTACAAGCAGAGGTCTCTCTTTGCAGGACCATTTGCCAGAAAGGAGAACTTTGCTTGCATAAAGTGAAACTCATGCTTGAGCAAAGGCCCTATGAAGGACCCTACACACGTAAGGTCAGCTTGAACCATGGACCTCAGGCTTAAGTGGTGGCAGAAGAGTTTGCACTGTTGCAAAGTTCAGCTGGCATAGCTGTATTTGCTTACTGGTGCTCATGTTGTCTTGAACACGTTCATTCATTTCCTAAACAAACTGATGTATCATCATTTTTAAGAAGAAGATTCGACTGGCTGCTTCTACTGATCAGTTTTAAAAACATTCCTACCCAGGGAGCCATCCCTCATGTTTTGTAAAACGTCAGTGAAATCCTCAGTTGGCATAAAGAGATGTCATTCCATTGTCTTCACTGGGAATAGGTCAGGAGATCGGACTGAGTAGTGTTTGGGGACAGCCAGACATATTTTTTTCCTTTTCCTTACATCTGACTCTCATTTTGAACATAATATTTTTACGTGAACTTTCTACATGAATGTGCTTTAGTGCTTACGTGAATTCAGTGAATTGCCAACGTGTGATTTTAGCCTCTGTTTCCACATGCGTTTCTCTTGGCAGCATAAGGTTTATGCTGTTCTCACCCCCGGCACTGTGCTGGCACAGTCACTGGTGTGGCCGTTCAGTGAACCAGATTGGGAATCTAAGTCTTTTTTTTCTTTTTTCTACCTGGTCATTTTTTCAACCACATCAGCTCCCTAGTGGGGTTCTTCACACATGCAGCCAGTCAGACAGATGTGCTTGTTTTGTACAGTAAGGCAAATCTGAGAAGTAGGGAGAAGCACCTGGAGACAGGTTAGGAGAAGGATTTGTGCAAACAGCACTGCTGCTGAATATGAAACCTCAATTTTATAGACTCGCCCATGTGCTACTGAAATGCTCACCCACTATTTGGGGAAAAGAAAATAGATATAGGCTCAAGTGAGAAGGGAATAGAAGGGGAAGGGAAGGGGAAGGAAAGGAAAGGAAAGGAAAGGAAAGGAAAGGAAAGGAAAGGAAAGGAAAGGGAAAAGACACCCTAAGATTGATGCAACACAGTATGGATCTAAGCATGGGCTTTGTAGGTGAATGCAGAGACTGATTCAGATTTTTACATTGCTTTCACTCCATTAATTCCTGTGGAGTTTCTGTGATGTGTTGTGGGATATATAAAATCAGAACCAAGCTCTCTTGGGATCTGAGAGACCAAGCTTGTCCCTGTCTATGCAGATGTGCTAGCAATATAAAAAAGCTCTAATCCAGCTTAGAAATGCTTATAAGTATTATGACTGTTGTGTAACTGTTCAAATGCCATGCAACCCATCCTTTGGACTGATGCTTCAACTTCTGTGGTACGTTTATACGAGTGAAGGGTGAGGTAACATTTCCTTATATGGATGCTAAAGTAAAATCACGATAGCATCAAGCATCATGATACAGATTAAACCCTGTGGATGACAAGTGTGTGGGTTTGAGGAGTGGGATCTGCAGGTGTCTCTCTCCTTTTACCTACTTCATGCTTCTCAGCTGATGTGACCTTACTGAGTTGTCCAAACTGTCTCTCTGGGTCTTCACATTTTGATAGAGACCATACTGCAAAAACATTGCAGGGATATTGCGGTCTCCATCTTCTTCCTGTTAAGAGCTACAGAGCTCCTCTGCCATCTCTTCCCTTTCAAGGAGCTATATTCCCTCTCTGAATTCACACATCCAGCACCTGTGTTTGTTCAGCCATTTCTGCAGAGAGATGGTGTCACCAGCTGGGGAGAAGAAGAGTTAGTGTGTGTGAGTGCAGTGGGGAAGCACAGTGGTTGCAGACGATTCAGAAGGGAGCATGAGTAACATTGCTACTCTCAGCAGTATTCATGCATAATGATTTTCATATTCTTTGGTACTGTGTTTCAAAACACAGTGCTGCTGCTGTGTTAGAACACAGCCGTCCTTGCTAGGTATCACAAGAAGTAGAGAGCAGGCTGCTGATCTTAAGGATGTGACCTACAGGTGACAGTTGGCAAGGTGACTGTTCAGGTAGCAAGCTACATGTCATCTCAGGACAATCTCCTCCTTTGTTTGTTACCATGATTCAAATGAAGATGTACTAGCAGAGACGATGGTGTCTGAGGTCATGCCACCAAGTTGCTGCATCTTATGTATAATAAATACCAGTCTCTTCCTATATAACTCTGAAGTCAGTAATGTAAGAATAACTGAGCTAATTTCAGTTAGCTAGCTGGAGTAATAGTTGCTGGCTGGGTGCAGCAGTATGCAAACTACAGTGATTTACCTACAGGTAAGGCAGGCTTGTGGGACTGTGCTGCAGGAGCCTGTGGCATGTGTGAGTCTTTCTGCTGCAACTTAGACAATCGCGTCAAGAGCTTGACCTTTTTTTTGAGGAGAAAAGAGAGTATATTTCCTAAACCCTGTTTAAAAGAGTCTGCAGTTCAGGGAACAACAGACTGCAGTACTTTGAAAGTGGTACATGCCCCCATTAAGCCATTCTTTGTTACTGTGCAGGCATAAGTCATAAATAGTTTATTTGTTCCTTGGCAACTTCATATTTCATGTAGTAACAGAAGAACACGTATGCAATGGAACTTTTATGAGATCAACACTTAAGCCTGAAAAAGATTTCACTGTCTGAAAAAGATTTCGTAAACATCAAGATTAGTGCGAAACTGGTGATCTTATCAGTCCAAGCAAACTTTCAAAGGTTGGTGGAAGACTAGCCTTTACAGCAATGGCTATGAATGTACATATACAGTTACATACATATATTCATATAAAGGTACGTGGAGTTGTTTTTCTTTGTAACAGTCATGGTCTCTCATTCCCTACTGCAAAAGGCCGTGTAGGTAGAGAAAATAAAGGCAACTCTTTCCTTGCAGCTCTTGTCTATATAGGGAAGAGGTACAATAAGTGAATACAGGACAGCAAGAGTGAGTGAGAATGGGGAAGCAGGATAACATGCACGAATACAAGGAAAGCATGGGTGATTATTCAGAGCGTTATATTGAGGGTCCATAAGATGACATTTCTATTACATTTCTATGTATTTCTATTCTGAGATCAGCTGATCTGTAGTATGTCCTTGGACATCTCAATTCCTCTTTATTTTTCAGTCTCTCTACCTGCAACAAGACATGAAGTTAAATCAGCTTCTGTGCAGAAAGGCCATCATCCCCAGAGTAGCTGTCCTCATCAGAGTCAACCAGCCTTCATTCAAGGACTGGTGTCTCAGATGTATCCTAGTCCCTAGATTTGCCCAAATTGCCTTTGGTTGCGGATTTCCAGCAGGCTTGTTCGCAGCTTTGTTTTTTTAGAAGAAAGACTTTGGTCCTTCTCATTTTAAGATTGTCTGGGGTTGAAGGTGAACTCAGATGCCTGAAAGCGAAGGGTTGAGTTCTTGATATAGAATCAAAAAAGCATAAAATGGAAAGCTTCAGTTCAGCGTATCAAGGATATGGATCATCTTCTCTGGCTGTTCCTTAGAGCTTTCCTAAGGCATCTTTCAGCCCTGAAACAAAGGGGACAAGCAGCTGAGTGACGTTCTCCCTTTGGGTTACTGTCGTACAGAGTGGACTTTTTTGTTTGTTTGTTTGTTTGTTTTCATTTGCTTTAGACACTGAAAGGTAACTCAGCAGCACTTTGCTTTCCTATCTGCTGTATTTCATGAGTGACCTATGACACTAATGTATGGGTTGCTGACCTAGAGAGGTTACATCGTTTTTAGGAGATTCCTTTCCCTTCTCAGTCTGTCGTCTCTGCTGTTCCTTTCAAAAGCTTTTCCCTGATTGTCGTATTTCTTGGGAATTTAGTGTTGGTAACAGATCTCTTTTGCCACATATAGTAGCAATGGTTTGCATTTCCTACTTGCTTGACTTCCTGAACCAGGTATTTTTCCGCATCTCCTTTTAATGCAATGGGATAAACAAACACATGATGTGTATTCGGTTGGAGCTATCTTTGCTGCTCAAGTAGCTTCCTGCATTTTAAAGACCGTTACGTTTTATGCTAAAGAGTTGAAAAGTACTGCCACCTAGTTCATCCTCCCACTCCGAATCAGGATCAGCTCTACTTATAGCATTCCTGACAGACACTTGTATAACCAGTCCTTAAAGATTTCTAGCAATGAGGGACTCTACCGCCTTTCCAAGCAAATTTTCAAACAGATCATTTCTGCAGTTTGAGCCCATCACTTTCTTCTCCTGCCGCTTGTAAGTGTTGATGGACAGGTTATTACCTAACTGCACATTTTATGTATTCAGAGGATGTTTTCATGCTCTCTCTTCTTTAGGCTGAGCAACCAACATTCTCTTAGACTTTCCTTATAATTCATGTTATCTAGACATCTGCTCGTTCTCGTTGCTCCCCAGAGATCTGCCTCCAGTTGCCTCACATCTTTCTTGAGGTGTGGAGAGGGTACTTCAGCTGAGCCAATAGGAGTGTTGAGTAGAGTGGAAGGATGTCACTCTGGCTGCATTCCTGCACTTCATCCACCGTGTTGTTTGCTTAGCTGAAAGCAGCGCAAAAACATCACCAATTCACCTTCAGCTCATGATTCCGTGTGGTCCTTACATCCTTTGTGCAGGACTGCTGTATACCCAGTAGTTCCCCATCCTCTCTGCATGCAACTTAGACAGGTTGTTCCTGGCTAAGTACAGAAGCTTGTGCTGTCCTGGTTGAATTGTGTCCTTCTGCTTTTCCAGTTTGTCAAGATTATTCTGAATTCTAATCTTGTCCTCAGATATACTTACTGTTTTACCCAGCTTAATGTAATTTGCTGGTTAACAAACACTTCTGCTGCATCACCTATTCCATTAATGAAAATATTCCATCATACAGGAGCCAGGATGAAGAACCCTACAAGAAGGATCTTTCAGATTTGTTTATGAACTATGGATGGCTGCTTCCAGAAGCAACAAATTATTGGCAGCTATTCCAGCTGTTTGGGATACCACCTTTTAGTAGCAATCATGTTGATCACAAGTTTGCTCATCCACCTTTATGCAGCTCCCTCTGAGGTGAAACATCTATGAAGACAAATTCTGTACTATGTAATTTTATCACCTGGATTTAATATTTTTCTTCATTTTTACATTTTTTGTTATAAATTTTAAATATCTTTCCTAATGTTTTTTGACATTGTCTGCAGCTTCTTAAAGTTTTTCCATGCTTTGTGGAATATTCATCCTTGACCATTTTTTCTTATCTGGTTTAGCAGACTGTGAAGATATATGTCATACTCACATACATACCCCTACATGTGCATCTGCCCCGCTATGGTGTTTGCTACTTCCTGCAATTTATTGACTCATTTATTGATTATTGATTTATTAGCCTGTTACCCGTTACCATAGAGGGAAGTTAGATTGTTTTGGCTGGATTTCCTTGATACCTCCATGTCTTCTATTTTTTTGTCTTTTTTTTGTATCCTTGGCATGTTTACAAGTAGTTTGGTTATCTGCACCAGAGTCTTTCTGGGAATTTGAAGTAAGAACAACTGGTCTAGAGCTCCCCTGACTTTCTAGGTTTGCTTTTTTTCTTTTTTTTCCATTTTCAAAAATAAGCACTCTGACCTTTTCCAAACATTTGGTACCTTACTTGCCCTCCATGAACTCTCAAAGACAACTGATAACAGCTCTGAGATTTCTTCCACTCATTCCTAAAGTGTCTTGGGGCAAAGCTTATCAGGTTTGGACAATTTAAGAACATTTGATTTACTCTAGTGCTCCCTGTGTATTCCCTATTCTGCGCTGAAATCTTATCCCATATTTGCTGGTATTAATTCCTGCTAGTCAAAGGATCAGATGCCCCTTTCTTTTTTTTGCAAAGTCGTAGCAAAAATGGTATTTTGATCTTTCTAATATAATGTGTCAATTACTTTCTTTCCTTTCTTGAGTAGCAGACCAATAATTTCATTGTACTTGCTAATGATGCATCTTATTTTGTGCCTTGACCTTTTAGTCTTCATGCCCACATGGTATTTTATTATGTGATGCTCATATCGTCTTATTGTAAGAGGTATTCACTATGCAAGCGTCGTATCACGCTCACATTTTTTGTTTTTTTCACAAAGAGTAGGCATAATATTAATGATATAGATGCCAAACATGGCAGTTAGAGTTTTCCAAACTAATGCTTGTTTCGATAGCTGTAAGAGTTCTGACCAGTGCACCTGATTGCTACAAGTTGTCATCATTTGGCTTGTTTCAGTACAGCTGTGACATTTCCCCTCCATCATTATATTCAAAATAACCAAGCAAGCCTCACCTATAAGACACAGGCTTTTTGTCTTCCATGATGGTGTACATGTATCCATGCAGATGGGACCCAGCAAGGGGTTTGGGGGTTGTTTTTTGTTTGTTTGTTTTTGTTGTTTTGTTTGTTTGTTTTACCTGTTTAATAGCTGGACAGTTTACCTGTGTGTTAACAGTAGTTTAATTTGCTGGCCAATAGTCATCCTTACTTTGAGGACTTTTTCTGACTTGTCTTCCCAAGGCAGCAACTGTCAGAAAAGCAAAAAGAACAAGTTTCTTGTGACTGTCTGTGTGAAACCAAACTACCCTCAGGGAGGCAAAGTGGGGAATTTCTGTATCTCCAAGACAAATCCAGTTAGCCAGATTAAGGCTCATAAAACCTGGCAATTCTGAGAGAAAAATAATGTATGGAGTGGAACGAGGTAGTAAACAACACTTAATTGTGCAAGCAGCTGCAGAATTTCCACTAGGTTTAACAGATACTGTGTAAGCAGGCCCACTGAGAAACCCCCTATATTTGCACACACACAGATATGAATGTTTTTAAGTTGCCTTTGAATGCTGCAGGCTGCCTGGGCAGACAGGTGCTATTAATTTGTTGCTTTTATAAAAAAAGGGCGAGTGATTTCTTTCTACTTCTGCTCTTGATTTTGAAGCGCCTTCTGTCCTCCTATTAACTCCTCTCTCCCTGCTCCTTTCGTCTTAAACACCTAGCTCCTGGGTATGGTGAGGACAAAAACAGTAATCTCAATGATGAAATCTGTACAAGTACCTGAAACAACATTCATTCCTTCCCATGCTCGTCTGCCACCTAACTTTGTAGACCCTGATTTCTGTGAGTGCTCAACGGAGATATTTCCGAACCTGCTGTCACTCCCATCCATCTTCATTTCTTAGGAGAACGAATTGTTTTAAATTCTCATGTAAATTCCCTTTTTACTCAATTATGAAACATGTTTTAATTTGACAGCAATGTTATTTTTAGTAATACTTTTTGTAGCCTTTAGTATTAACATGTAGTTGGGGGAAAAAACTGCTGAATATTTATACTTCTCTTCTTTGATCTTTCACTCAGAAGAACTGCAAAGGTATCACACTTAACATTTTTACTATAAATATTTCAGATAGCATTTGAAAGAGTCCAAATTCATCTCTCGTGTTGGATTTGTTCAACTTATTGAGATAGGTTGTCACTCTTCAGTGCTTCCAGGTGGCATTTCAATTGCCAGTGGTTGGGAACTTTTGAGTAATACTGTTGTGACTAATGACCAGTGATGGAACCATGAATACTGCTGTTTGACAGAAGTAAGTCCAAACCCTCTTCCTTCCTTTTACTTGCATGCTGTGTCTCAGGGGGAGGTAAATATATCTTCACGCAAGAAGCACAATTCTGCAAAAGCAGTGCATCTTCCAAAGCTACTTACTCTTTCAAGCAGGTCGTGTCCCTGGCCTGCTCCAGTACTAACCGGTTGCCCTGGAAGGCAATGTGCCTTCTTGTCTAAGTCATGAGGTTCTGCCAGATCCACGGAGCCTACTGGTGCCAGAGCTGCTTCATTCTCCATTTAATTTATTTCTGATTTAGGATGTCAAGAGAAATGTGGAAAAAGTGGGAGAGCCAGCAGTGACAAAAAACATGTTGATTTGTTGTGCTTTTACTCACTGAAAATGTAAATTTTTCTGTGAGAATTTGATATTATTTGCTGGCTAGCAATCAAAACACTTCAGCTGTCAGCGCTGCGAGGACTTTCAGGTATTGCATACTTCCGTTCTCCTCAGTATGTTCTGATTCCTCATCAGCTATGTCAACGAAGTTTCTTTTCTAGAGAGGAGTGTGATTCATCATAGGAATTTTTGGCCTTGACCTCTCGTGGGAAATGTAGTCTTGCTGTGCCTTCTGAACTACACAGGGAAAAAGAAAGTTAAGGAGCTTAGATAGCAATTCCTATGAGGCACAGTATCCAAATTGAGTTATTTTATTCTTTTGGTTGCTGGATTGGCAAATGTTTAAACCTGTAGTGGTCAAATTTTAACCAAAAAATAACAGAAAGTATTACCCCTTGCATTTTGTTTCGGTGGAAACATGATTAGATATTGAAAAGCATTTGACACTGAACCTTTACAGTTAAACCTAGGGAAAGTGAAGCTAAATAAAACTATGTGCTGTATACAGAACAGGTGTTTTGTCTTGTATGATGCTGAGACTATCACTTTTTCTCTCTTACTTTCAGCATCCAATTATTTTTCTATGTTTAGTACATAATTAAATGTCCCAGATATTTTACCAGACAACCTTCTCTTGTTTGCCACTGCGGTGGGTAGCAGTTATTTCACTGGGGTTTTTTATGTGTTTGTTTTTGTATCAGAAAGTTTGCTTTTTCCTATCTGTATTCCACCTGTGCAGTCCTTGGATCTGTCATAGTGATAACCCTGAAGAAGAAGTAGGTTTTTTTATAATATTCTGAGCCACACCGGCTTCCACACATTCTGATCTTTGTGTGCATGCCCGCTGCAGGGCTTCCTTTTATTCTTGAAAGCCTCAGCCTTGGTAAGTTGGGAGACTCATTCTATTAAAAGTGCATAAAGTTGCATCTCTTCTGGCATGACGAGTGCTGCAGGGTTACTGTGCTGACGGCAAGGCAAGTCTTGAAGATATTCAGCCTCTAGCCTACTCTTGAATCATCCTGGATTTAGAGCAGGATTTTGAATTGGCTCACTAGATGGAGTGGTGAGCCCTTAGAAACTGAAGTGGCCCAGTGTGACTGGAGAGAGCAAAATTTGTCTTACTGAAGGGACTTCTCTCAGTGGCTTCCAAATCTAAATCTCTGTGGAATATATTCCTTAGTGTTGGTATGGATCAGATATGATGTCACCTGTGCTTGATAAATGATTTTCCCAAAGGGAGAGAGACTGGAGAAGGACAAGCAGTTAGCACTGATACTGGAATCCATCCCACTGAGAACTGTTTTCATACCTGCTTTACAACCATTGATCATTGCTTTCTCCAAGGAATCAATGAGTTATATTAAAAACAAAACAAAACAACCAAAAAAAAAACCCACAATCCCAAACCCTATGGCTTTGCAATTTTTTTTCTGGCTTTCCATGGAGCAAAAGTGTGTGTCACAGTTAGCTTGTGATCCTATGGGGACTTTGGATATTCTTTTGGTTTAATGGAGAATGATATTGTTCTTCTTGTATTTCACACTACTGATATTTCATCATTGCTTGAATGTAATGGATTCCATTACTTTTGGTACTGTGAGGCTTAAGAGCTCTTTAATGAGTGCTTGGATCTGAGATGAGTTGACTGTATTGTTGGCTGGTTACTGAGACAGCTGTAACAGTGCACAAGGGAAATATTCTTTCATTTTTTGTGTGTAACTTGGTCTGTTTACAAGAGTTCCTTCTGCCTGTGAGCTGATGGAAAAGAGCCCTGCACCACCCTCACGTTAGTTCTTCTTTTGCTGGCATTCATCAAGAAGCCAGGGTGGCCTGTTGAAATGAGAAAAGGTAGCTAGGGGCCAAAGTGCTGGGCCAAAGCACAAATAGTTGATTGAATCGTTTCGCTGAACTTTTAGTGAATGCATCTAACAGCCAAGAGAATTCCTACTTTGGATGATACTTGTGAAATATTTTTTCAGTATATATCTGTGTCTCTTCTGGCATGTAAGAAATTAGGTGACAGATTTAGGTAGAAAAGGAAAGTCGTGATATACAGTGTGTTCAGATACTTGACAATGGCTTAGATCCTGTTTATGGCTACATAACAGTGTATCAGTGACTGAGAAGCTGAAGAAGTTTGAGTGCTTGCATTTTTCGTTTAGCTTTCATTAACTTAACTAAGCAGATGTTATTTATGTGTTTTACCACTGCCTCCCATGCCATGCTCTTTATTTCTCTCAATTACCTGGCAATTAACAGAATTTTGACATTTTTTTCTAGATTAAGAGATAAGCTTAAAAGGGAATTAATATTAAAGAAAGAAAGAATGAAAAGGCCAAGGAGGTTCAGGGTATTCAGATACAGATTTCACCAAGTCCAAATAGAAAACAGCAAAAAGTCCATTATGGTCTCAAGTTTGTGAAATACAACAGCAATTTTTTTGGTCCAATTCTCTGTCAGTGAAGATGCATCTCTTTTAAAATTAAAACCAAAGCAACCCTACTTGACCCTAGTGGTCAAGTAATGTTGACATTCTGAACATGGTTATGCTGACCTGAACTGTTTTTGAAACTGAACCATTCTTCTGCCAGGTGTTGGCTGGAAGAACTCTGCAACAGAAACGACCGTTCCCTGCTTTCTGTGGGTTTAAAACAATTCTTTCTTCTGGAGGTGATCTAGTGCCTTTCACTAGCATCAAAATCACCTTAAACAAAAACATGTCCGTTTTTTAAAATATGCTTTTGTATACAATACACTCTTCTAGAGAAATGGAATATTAGCATTTGAAAGGACTGATGAGAACGCATCTTTGGGAAAGGCCTTTGTTCAGAGAATTACAGCTATATTCTACATGCATATCACCATGGTAATTGAATTATTTGCCATTGACAGTAAGGTATATAGCACAAGCCTTTTGCCATTTTCCATGATGTGGTTCCTAGCAAAGAGTGCTATTTGTCAATTTAAAATTTATAGTATGACATTTAGCAGTTGCGCCTACTATCCTAGTGGAGGTGGTCTGAAAGCATGAAACAAAAAAGAAAAGGTAATTACATCTTCTCTGTGCTGTTGGATGCCAAAAACTTTGCTGTCTTTTTAAGAAAGGAATGTGGAGAAGCAAGAATAAAGTAAATGGGGAAAGAAGCTTTGGCTGGATAGATTCCTCAAAGAGAGTTTTTAGCTGTGTGAAATGTATTTCATGCAGGCACTGGGGCCAAAATCTACCAAGCATCGTGAAGGTCTTCCTTCCATAGATTTCAGACAAAAAATTAGGTGGCTATACCTGACTTGAATATCTAAATTAGGCTCTCTCATTAGTCTTGTTGTAAACTACCACATGGAAACACAGACAGATATGGCTCTGCATTCAGATTCTGTTGGCTTTCCTGAAAGTGTTTTTATGGGATGTTGGTAGAGGCAGGGATTTCTGTGGCGTCACTAGGGGTTGAACATCATATTTGTGACCTGGAGAGCTCAGTGTAGGAGAGTTTTACCTGCCTTAAACTCAAGGTGTTTTTCCTGTTCCAAATGAAGTCAGACTCAATATCTGAAGAAAACAAGGATGAGTTGAGAATGCCTATCTACATGTTTGGTATTCTTGCAGTTTAATATTTCTCCCCATTGCAGTTTACAACAAGAACCATTCTGGAACTGTTTGAGCCACAATGCAAGGCCAAAGCTGTGCTCTCTGCGTGGCTCCAGTAGCTATGGTTCTGGTAACATGAGAAGTATTGTCATTTCCCACCCATCATCATCCTTCCCAGGACATTGTTGCGAACAAAACAAGCCTTTCTCTTCCATTCTCTGCGTACTCAGAGCATGACCTGATCACTATGAAATTTGTAGTCGTCACTGAGTACTGTGTGAAGGCTTACATAAGATAATTATATGATGAATCTTTCTTTGGGATATAGGATGCAAACTGCGGTGGCAGGAATTGGGAGAGCCTCTAAGAACCTCATTCACACAACCCAGTTAACATAGAGAAGAGAACGTTGAATACTTGTGTTACTGTGTGTGTAGGTCTTTCATTTTAAATAATATTGTGTAGGAAGAGGTACAATACAGACATGGCAGTGAGTAGTACTGCTTAGTGCATTGCTCAGAGTACAAAAGAGAGAGTACTCGTTTTCGCTCCTTGATGCTGTGGGAGATCGTCATCTCTACTTTTCTATACCTCAAAGTAAGCCAAGCTTTCTAGAAAAATGTCTGGTTCTCTGTTGTCCTCACCCACGTAAGAGCAGGGCTAACCTCCATATAGAAGTCTCTGTGCTTCTGTATAGACAGAAAGACAGATAAAAAGTAGAACGCAGTTAAAAAGTGTTGGGTTTTTTTTCCTCCAACTCACTGCTGCCCTTTATCTCCTTCATCGAGTGCTGGGTGGGGAATTCTTGTTACGGTATTGCATGTAGGTGAGACAAAGGCCAGTACCAGACATTTATTCTTTAGGTAACATTTTGGTTACCAAATGACCCCGTGTCTTACTTTTATCTAACCACTGAGGCAGGTTCCCCTGTGGCTGTATATTCAGATATGTTGCTGTTGGTAGCTTCTGGGATCAGCTTTATAGACAACTTGTATTTAAAACATCATTCAGTGGACTTCAATGCAGGGGAAGCTAACACTCAGGTATTAATTTTTATTGCCTAACATAGCCTTTCATTCTAGCCCTGAATCCAGTGTCAGGTTGTTTTCATGGTCATTGTATTAGACGACTGGCAGACCAAGGCCCCTTTATTTCTTGCTGTGCTCGGATTTCAGGCTGAAATATCAAAACATATACACTGACCTTCAGGGTGGCCACATGCAGTGAATCTGACCAGGCAGTGAGTAGTTCTCTAGCACATGGAGGCGGCTGTGTGCCAATTCCTTAAGATCACGAGGCAAAGCTGTTTCCTCCAAAAAACGCATGAAAGGGTGTTAGACGTTGTTTCACCTCAGTGTTTGTTCACTGCCTGTAATCTTGTTTCCTCCTGTGGCCTCAGAATACATCCCTATCTTCTTTTTCCCTTTGAGCAGCGCTTCACTGTATTCACTGCATTTCATTACCTGAAAGCCGCAGGCTGCTGCAGAGGAGACTTGTGACACTGAGATCAGCTAAATCCTAATGGCAGAGAAGGAGTCCGTGTGACTGCAAGCTGCGTGGAATAGTCTAGAGGTGCAGCTTAGGTAAATAAAGCCTAATGCACTCACTATTGAGCTGCTTTTTTGTTTTTTTCTTTACCTGGTGAAGCTGCCATTCTCAGTTTTGGCCTCAGATTTTCTGTTGCTTTCCACAGAGAACTAGAGAGCTGCTGCTTCTGTATGATCAGGCTGCAGCATGACATGCAGGAGAGAGTTCACTATGCAGTAGCAGAGCTATCTTTAAGGTAGGCAACCACTCTGTGACTCTGAGCGTCCTCGCAGAACACAAGCAAAGCAAGAAAGGAAATCAGCAAACATGTATTATTTGCTGACAGTAATTGTTTCCAGTCGCAGCTGATGGCAGTGATTAATTACACTGTCTTAGTATTTTATTTGGGGGACAGGGTAGGTATTAAGAGGGAAGAGACCAAGAAGTATTCTTCCCCATCTGCCTTGAAAAGTTAGCTAATACTACTCTGAAAACAATGCTAAAGTTTTCTGAAACTTACAGTTTGTCTTTTATTGAAATACCATTAAGCCCTTATACCCCTTTTAATTAGTAGTAAAGATGCACATAATTCTAGCTGAATGGATGGGAGGAAAATGTAACATACCAGCCACGGGAGTGATGTGTATCCAGCCACGTGTATTAGTATTTATATCATTGTTTGGCTGTAATTACAATTAGATTAATTACATTTAATGCAATCCCTGTTTTATTTCTCTCACATCAATGCTTAACTGCAGTTGCAGCTAACCGAACTCCAGTTCAGTGCTGCTCTGTAAGACCTCTGGCCTTTCCTAATTTAAATGCCTCCTAAAGATGCTGTTTTCCACAACACCCACAAGAAACTATTGCATCATATTGTGACCTATTTAGTTTGCCCATGAATGAACTGCTCACTAGGATGGAGGGAGGGGATTACATAAACACATGGGACAAGAGAAATCATTACCTTCAGTTAACCATGACCAGTGAAGAAACAATGCTGCAGCCACCCCTACCACAGCTCAAAAACGTGAAGCAAACTTGTGTTTACATCACATTAAATGGTAGCAATGAGTTTTCAATCACAGGATGCATTCTCAGTATATACAAGAGTTCGGGATCAGGCTTGTGACTGTACAGCTTCTAAAGAGATTTTCAGGCAGAGCAATTTGGAAATGTTTTTGTTCAGGTGGGTTGCTGTAGCACCTTTAAAATCTGAAGTACTGCAAGCTGTAATGGTATTTGCCAGCCTGTTTTTGAAAATTGTTTCTATTGAGCGTTAATTAATTATACCTCTCTCTTACTCAAATTTCTGTCTTACAGTGTAGCATCTGGCCAAACCCTTCTTGTTCCATTTCCTTGCTTCTCCCAGATTTCTCTTCTCAACTGCTTTGCAGTGGTGGAGCAGAGCAGAGCAACACCTTCTCTGCAGTTACACCTCCCCCTCTTTTCTTGAAGATCGCTTTTCTACAGCATTTATCCTGCACCCTGGGAAAGCTCTTGGCTGGTTTTTAGCAGTTAACTGCAGTCAGCTAATGCCTTATGAAATGTAGTTTGCCCTTTCTTGTTCTAGTCAGATTTAACTTGCTTCGTCTTCAAAGAACACAAAAAAGGGGGAATGCTTTAATCTGAAATAATCTTTTTATTGTAAACTGCCAGTGGGAGCAGGGCAAACTTCCCGCCAAAGCTGGGTGGGACAAAGTTCATATCAAATAGCTATTCTGAGATAAAAACTACCTGTGCCTGTTTCTAGTAGGATCTGATGTTGAAATGAGTATCTTGAGAGTTATCTTTGTGTATGAGCACATATAACCTTAGAGTTAATCAAATAGTCGTAATAAACATGATATCTGATATGAAACAATTTTCAGGAGAGGGATGAACTGAAGCTTGATGATCTGAAGCCTCTGTGCACCATTAAATGCGAAGTTCTGCTAGTCTGGGAGATCCTCCTGTCTAGTACTTGATCTCCAGTTTCCCTTTATTTTTCCCTCTCAGATTTTTCTTCTTTCACTACAGTGGTTACCTTTGAAAATAGAAGTTGTGTGGGCTCCATTTCAAATCAAAAGTAAGAAGGATGCCCCAACTGCTGTGTAAATTCAGTAGTACAAGCACTGCAATTGTAGAGATACCCCTTTCTTGCAAGAGCTACGTACTCCTGCCTATTTTTGATGGAGAGCAAGACAGCAAGCCTGTCACTTGCCTTCCTTTCTCTTTCACAAGGATTTTTGCTCTCTTACTTGGCTTATTGTTTTGCTCCTAGTTTCGCATTAACTTGTCTTTGCCTATCTCAGCAACTGTTAAATATTGTTTTTTAATTTCCATCATTCCCTCTTTCCCTGTTCTCTTTTGCCTTTTCGTTTTCGCTGTTCTCTTTTGCCTTTTCCTTTCCACAGCAAGGGGTAAGAAACTTAGACATTTGTGCCTGCTGTCATGCCCTGTTTCTTCCTGAGTTTGCTGGGCTGTCCCTGCTTTGCTAGGCCAGCCTTGTGGTGTGTGATGTTGGCAGTTCCCTTTGTGGCCACTTTTACAGGAAAGCCATCCCGAGCCGCTCTGTGAGGGCTGGGGGCTGCTGCCCTACTTCACAGCAGCTGGTGGGGAGGCTGGCTTCTTCCCATCATGCCGGAGTACATCCCTCAGTTTGGCCGTGGAGCTGGAGGGCAATGTCCCATGTCACCTCAATTGAACAATGAATATTTTACTCTGTGTTTGCGGCTGTGTGTTGAGCCCTCTCCTCCATGCTCGGGGCTGGATGGCGAGGCTTGAGACACCCCGCGTTAGCTAACAGCGCTGCTTTCCAGCACGTAGAGACTGAGCGGTGTTCTCCTTATGTCTGTCACGGCCAGCCCCACCACTCGGAGGGGGCTATGTGTGCACAGGGCTCCCTAGTAATTGCCGCCTTAGCACCAAAATGAGAGAGCTGTGGTGTCAGCAGCAGTTCAGTCATGTTAGCGTAGCCCTCCTCCTGGGCTTGTTTACCCTGGTAAGAAGCTGACACACCGCAGTACTCATCTGAAGTTAACTCATACGGGGCTGGCTGGTGGCTCCTGTGCAGCCTTGCTCTTTGTCAGCCTTGCCTGTGACACAGGCAGCCCTTTCACTCTCATTTTCTCCCACCTAAACTTCCTAGTGGAGAGGCTGCTCAGTGACACAGAAGAGGTCTGTGTCCTGTTGCGAGGTGCATTTTAATCTAGAAGGCCAAGTAGTTTCTCTCAAAGTAGGTTTTTTTTTCAGTCTGAGAATCTAGCAGAGGGTGGGAGTAGAGAAGGATCCACAGCAAAAACAAGTAGAGGTATAAGGAGGACTTCAGTGAAATCCTCTGCCAAAATTAAAATTCAGCTCAATCCCAACTCTCCGGAGTGTGTACTTTAGCATTAAGATGATTTTCAAGCAACAGGAACAAAATTAGACTGCAAATAAAGAATGGTCTAGAGGGTAAGTGTTTGGTCTCAAGTATTTGCATTTGTAGGCACATGTATTTATGAGTCCTGTTTTGGTTTATATTTTGTAGGACGAAGAAGGTCAGCCATTGCTACCGTATCGTTTACCGTCACCCGGAGAGGACTTTAACACAGAACGAGGTGCATCGTATCCATCAAACTATTGAAGAATCAGCAGTTCGAGAACTTGGGGTTGAGGGCAGGTTCTAGCATTGCTGGTCTGAAGCCTTAATGACAGTTGCTTTCTCTTTTGTTTTTCTTTTTGGGATGGGGGGGTTCTGTGACTAAACCTAGCACATGAAAAACAGTTGATAAATGGGCAATGGTAAAACTACTAGATAATAAACATTACTACTAAGAAATCATTGACAAAGTGCTGGCGCTTTATTTTAAAAAAACGGGGGGAACAGCAGTAATGTAAGATTTCCCTCCTGTTACAATAAGAAATACACTGCCTGGTGGTTTTCTGTGTTGTTAATTGGTCCCTGGGTTCCATTAAACTGTAAATAGTCGGCATTATTTCTGTGTTGACAGGATCTTCTGTCCGTGTAACAAGTGAAGCAAAACAGCAAAACAGAGACATAGCTTAGCTCAGGGAAGAAAAACTATTTTATTCTTCCACCCCTCCCTCTTTCTTAATAAGAAATGGCAGGTTTTGTTTCAAGAAACCTTCAAAGAGGTACACCTTGCAAAGTTTGGCTCTCGTACCTTCAGAGACCCTGGGTATTGCTTTCATCTGCTACAGAGAAGGAGCCAGTGTGGCTCTAGGGCTGGACTTGGCTGTCTTCAAATGCTGGGCCTTTGGTGAGTCTTCCTGTTGGATGTCCCTGCTCCCACAGAACTGAGTGGAGCCACTTACCGAGGCGCTCAGAGCTGTGCACCTTCCCCAGGTGAGGAGCTCCCTTATCTCAGTTCTCCTAACAGAGGCACCACTGCAAGATAACTCTGTTCCCCTGTCACCATCAAAGGATTGGTATCACTTGGGGCAGGATGGCAGAAGAGAGAAACTCTTCTTTACAGTGCCTTGAAACCCACCTGCCTTGATTTCTCACAGTATCTTATTTTCTAGAAGCAGTGTCTGCTCAGGAACTTGACTGTTAAGGAACGAAACCAAACCGAAATGGGATCTGCTTCTATTTCAGACACCAGTCACTTTACAGGATGCTTGGCTTTTTCATTGCAGGTTATAATAAGTAAATTCTGGCAGTGGTATGATGCTAAGTCCTGCAGAAGTGTTCAAATGGTCTGATAAATAGTTGATGAGCCATTGCAGATGCTGATATGGACTATGGGACCTGTTTTTACTTGCAATGGTATTTCATACAGTCTTGCAGGTTACATCTGGTCGCTGTGCAGGGAACATTCCCTCCTTCAGGGAAGAAGGCAGTAAAAGCGCTGCAATAAACAGCATCTAACACTGATTTATACCTTATCAAGAAACATCTGTGCAGCAAGCTTGTACTCAACCATAAGAAGCCAGTTACTATTGCAGATGTGACAGAAGCAGAGAGCTCATTTTAATTTCATTACTCAACATATTTAGCTGTGTAAACAAATCCTAATCTAAATCGCTGTTGTGTCATCCAAATAACTTGATTATGAAAACAATATGCTAGGCTTTCTACAAGGCAACAGAATGGGTGCCGTTTAGGCAACAGAAGAACCTACTTGGTTATTTCTAAAGCACGATCTACTAAGATCACTAAATACTGCCTAGCCCATTTGATCTTTCTCTGTCTCCTTCATCCTTTGGCTTTTCAGGATTCTCAGTGAGAACCACTGCAATGAACTGCACTGAGTAGTAATTGTTCCAAGACAGGGCTTGATCCATGCTACCACATGGGGCAGCAAATTATGTGGATGTTAACTGATGGTATTGCATATGGAAAGAGTACTAAAACCTGTGTGCTATACCAAAATACTAAGACAATAGTCTCTTGGGGAAACAAGAAACTATCTGGGGTGGAGTAGATTGCAAGATTCCCCTTTTTATTTATTGATTAGTGAAATTTTCATTTTCTGCTCCCCAAATCCTTCAGTTCTCTCATTCTGATCAGCCAGTTTTGGGGGAATGGAAATTTGAGGAAAGCAAGGAGGAGAAAAATGGACAACGAGCCTTCATCATTGCAGCCATGGACATCACTGCAGCAGAGTTTTCCCTGAGGCTGACCTGAAACCGTGGGATCATCTTGTGGAGTAGGTGTTTACATAGCAGCAACTTTCAGACAAAAATGCGAACCATTAAAATTAAAAAACAACAACAACAAACAGCTTCTTCAGGAGCAAGCTCAATTCAATTATATGAAGGATTTTAAGGCTTGTAAAATCAGATGGGCTGGCTCTGAGCGTAATAGGAACACTTGGGTATGTTCAGATTAGGTAAGCCTTTGTCGTATATGTTCTAGGATTTATCTAATCTAAAAGCCTATTGTTTTGGCAGAGATTCACCACTACCAGCAAAGCAGACCTTGGATCAGAAGGCATCAGAGTTGCCTTTTTATGCTACCATCCTTTGGAAAATACGACTTTTCCTTCATTACCTGTCCTTGATTTTACTGAAGAAATTTGCTATGGACAGTAGTAGACTCTAAAGCGAATGATTTGAAGCCATATTGCCCCTTGTGGATACCAACAGAGAGCCCATGGGAATCTAAGAGTGTGATAACCTGATTTATTTTACTGTTGATCAGAGACAGACGGTGCTGCCAGAATCTCAGTGGCTGGTCTGATCCCTGTTGGGAATGTAGAAAACCTGACTGAGGAAGGCCCTTGGCACAGTCCCTGACCAATTCTGTCAAAGAAAGGGCTACCCTCACCTGTCATTTGCCTTTTCTTAGGGTATGTTTAGCACAAAGGTATGTAAACTGGCTGAAGACCAGTGAACAAGGCAGCTGCCAGGCTAGTTCACCGGCTAGTCTCTGCTACCCTACAGTCTGTCTCATGAACATCCCTTCATCTTTCACTGGCCCACATTGAAAGCAACTGCTGTAACTCGATGAGCTGCAGGTCTAGTAAAGGTGGACGAGTTCCTATCAAAGTGACACCATGCCATGTGGAAATATTTAGGGGAGCAGCATTTGAGTAATTAGTGTGCATGCTGACTGACTAGTGTAGTGGCAGGCACAAGGCCCTGCTTTTTGTTTTTATCAACTGTGTTTATTTTTGTGTGCCGCTGGGTTTTTTATCAGCATCCTTTAATAAAAGAGAAAAAAATCAATTGTAGCAGAAGAGGCAACATGTCCCCAGGAGAACTGACTGGGGATTTCTTTGACTGAACAGTGTTTACTGTTTTAATGTTTTGGGTGCTGGTTTTGTTTATAGTTGCCGTTGGTTTTCAAGTTGTCTGTGATTCCTGGAAGACTAAAGATTTTACTTTAACACCCAGTTTGGGATATTCCCAGTAAACTGGCAGCAGGTTTACAGTGCACTGAGACTTACCTGTTTTTGATGTTCTTGTTAAAGGTTCTGCAGTGGAAAAGTGTTGTGGGCAGTAAACTGCTCTGTGTTTTCACCCTTCAGAGTTCAGTGACCTCTGCCATCCGTAAACTGGTATTGCCAGGCACGATCAAACAGTTTCACTAATCTGAAAGCAGCATTTTACTGAGAATCCAGACTAGATTCATTAACCATTGGAGGTGGTGGTGGTGATGGTGATTTACCCTCCATTTGTAGTGTTACTCCTGTCCCTTCTGCAGATTGGTGGCCATACTTTAGCACTGAATTTATCGGCTTCTTACTCTGTGCAGCTGTGCTGAGTATCACAAGTATTGACAAATTGGTCTCAGCCCTTGAATAAGTTCATATAGGGCTTTGCTTTTTGATTTAAGGTAGAAACTCATGGCCAAACCAGGATTCTTTGGTGATCCAGTGAAGTAAACTCAGGGAGTCTCGCCCCAAAAAGCAGAATTAAGTCAAATGTGTTGAGTTCATGTTTGGGTAAAGCCGAAGAACCTTGTCTTCATTGTGAGTTGATGGAAGCTTTGCTGGTGCTCATTAGTTATGCCAAGGTTAGAAAGTACTCGGCGTCTCTTCCCCCACCCCCCCCACCCCACTCGAACAGACACAGAAGTAGTTTTATGCACAAGGAAGTTCTGTTGAATTCACTGCGAGCATATAAAATGGCTGTGCTGGCTATTTCAGTGATAGGCCTGCTAGCTGATATCACTGAACTATCTCCATCAGAATTGTTACTGTCTGGGAGAGAAAAGGATTTTGTACTTCAGCTCTGAAATAAGTAGCTGTATTTTTAAAGCTCAGAGAGCTTTATTCATATATTGTCTGCTCTATGTCTTTGCTAAGAGAAGGCTCTTTATGTAAAAAGGATTTGCTTATTTGCTTTGTGTATAGACCAGGCGATATCGATTAATTACAAACATCCTGATCAAATTTTAAAGTTGTGAGTGTTGCCTCTGAAAGGCCACCAGAACTGAAGAAATCTTATGAGGACCTTGAACAAATCTGTAGGACACACAAGAAACCAGTCATTGACCCTTATTACCTGCTTTTAAACAAGACTGCAATTACAGCTGAATTTTAAGCTATCTCAGAAGAGAAGACTGCACTTCAACACAGAGCGCGGGCATATGCTGGAGGAAGACATCGACTTCTCCAGAATCTGTTGCATAAGGTTTGATCATCGTTAACATCTGATGCAGTCACATGTTTGGCACTTTTCATGCTTTTGTGCTTTTGTCAGATGACCTCTGCTATTCTGTTTATGCCCACTGTTAACTGAGTAAAGTCTGTTTTAGTCTGCCTTTTATACTTGGAAAACTGAGTTAAAATCACCTTGGCCCTGACCTGGCTTTCTCATTTTGGTTTTGCTTACCTTCTCTTACAGTTCTCGCTATTAAAGTTTGGTATAACTTTGGTGAAGAAACAGCATCAGGCTGAAAGCAGGGAGATTTATTATACCACAGCCTAAAGCCTGTGCTCCCACGCCACATTACTGCAGGGTCTCTCTGTGCTCACCCTCTGGATGCAGGTGATTAACACGCAGTCCAGGGAATTGTGCCTCTGCCTGCTCAGTAATTTGCTGGGCAGCACCGCAGTCATCCAGAGCAGCTGCCACTTAAATGGGCGGTAGATTGTTCTCTTTTTATTTTAGTGTCTGCAGCTTCACATGTATCACCCTGTGATACAGCCAGAAGCACTGTATTGGTATTTGCTGCAGCTAAACATCAATTAGATGCATCTCATGACTTGGTGCCTATGCTGTCATTTTTCATGCTCATGAAGGGTTATTCATCTACAGATGTCAAAACCTGAGGCACATTGAGACTAAGGGTCAGGATTAAAAGATTTTGAGACCCCAACAGATACAGATAACTGCTTGTGGGATTTTGTTGATGTCTGTGCAGGTTTGAAAGTCCCACTAGGCATCTTTCCAAATGTTTAGTCACTTGAAACATTTTCAAACCTGGCACTCAGCGACCGTAGTGACACTGGTGTCATTTTGGGAGAGGGAAAAAGATTTAGCAAGAGATCACCCTGTAGCTGAGCAGCAAGGCGGGAGGAGTTGTCTCCTGATGTCCTGGGCTTAAAGCACTGGATTATCCTCCCTCCCTCCCACTATGCTTCCGGGAGGCACGAACGCATGTTTGGCTGCCTGCCTTCGCATAGGCACGTAGTAAATAATTAGCATGCATAGCCAAGCTTTTTGGTCATCTGTTATTGTTGTAACTGATGATTAATTTAAGGGGTTATTGATTCCCATACCAAATCTTTATTCACTGGTGGCAGAGAAACTAATAGTCATTCACAGGGTCTTTATTGACAGATCTCAGTGTAGGAATTGAGTAAGTCAGCATGGGAATGGAAGTGTGTTTCCATGCAATCTGTAGGTTGGTTCGTGTCTTTCAGACCACAAGGGGATGTAAATTGACCAAAGTTTAACTCAGTCGAAGGTCTAACCTCATTACCCTCTCTGAGATCCTTTCTGCCAGGTGTCCAGCAGCTTGGTGGGTGCTTTCAGGAGGGATGGGGCCATCTGAGATCACCAAGCGGCTCTCCAGAACCATCTCCCCAGTGTCCGTCCAAAAGCCTTTGCCTTGCCTGCCAAGCACAAGCCCTGCCTTGCACAGGAGCCCTGGTGGAGCCTGATGGTCTGCAAATTTCTGTCCTGTGCCCACAGTACTCTGAGGCCTACTTCCTCGCGCCCTCGCCTGAAATGCTTCCTTGTTTCTACAGCCTCCTAAACGCTATTCAAGCTCCCTCCCATGACCTGAAAGCTCAGCTCTTTCTACCACAGTGCCCTGCCCAGTGCCAGGTGCCTTGCTGGAGACTTGCTCAGACCGCCTCCCTTCTCCTGGCGTGGAGCAAATCAGATCAACGACCCCTGTGCACATGGCTTAATGTTTCTGCGGGAACTTCATGTTTGGGTCTCTGTACTCAGCACAGCCACTGTTTTTCACAGAGGTTGCCAGGTCTTGGAGGTACCAGGGTTGGAGACCCTCACCTTGAAGTCCAGTGCAGATGAGATTATTCCCCTGGGTCCAAAAGTCAGTGGTGGTCACTGACAGTGGTAGGATGGACACCCATCACCATTGCGTGCGCCTTTGCTTCCATAGGAAGATGAGACAGAGAAACAGCAGCGTTGTAATGAAGGTTGTTAGAATATGTATGTCTATCATGAATGAAAGTTCAGACAGGGCAGACAGCATATTAATAAGAATCTGATGCCCAGCGTGCTCTTCTGCATGTACTTCCAGAAAATGATTACAGATGTGTTATTAAATAATTTCAGCACCCTTCTGTGTGTTTACAAGCTGCTATGCTATTGCACTGTATAGTCTGCATCACTTTTCATTCATTTCCGCTTGCTAGAAAACAAAAAAAAATGTGAATTTTGTTAAGAATGAAATGATTTCCTGTTGTTCCTGATCTTGCAGCATTACTTCTTATTTTTGAACAAGGAGGGCAGCCCAGCATTTCTGAGGAGATCTTCAGCACCTTGTGCAATTATGTTATTTGTGTGCTGCACACGCATATACATATGAAATAGGTTGGAGCAGGTGATGTGAGCCTTATTTCTGTGCGACAGATACAAAAGCAGTTGTGGTTCCCCATACTCTGTGTGATTAAAGACTTTTGTCTCCTGCTGCTTTGCTCCGATACACAGAAAATCACCTTTTTCCAAGAAAAATTCAATACTTTCTGATGCCTCCTGCTGTCGGAGAGCCAACAGTCTTCTGAGCACTCTCCCTTCAAAGAGCAATCGAATTTTTAGGCAGAGAACTGCGTTCCCTCTTGAGATGCTTTCCTTTCAGGCTGAAAGATTTTCTGGCATCTGTTTTAGACTGCTTTGCAACACCTGCTGCTGGTGACAATGCAGGTCTTTTCCGCCTTGCGGGAAGAAAGGTGGCATATTAGAAAAGCCAGATTTATAAAATAAATTTGAACTACTTAAATGCCCTGCCATAATTAAAAAAAAAAAAAAAGTAAAATCCTAGACTCTTAGAAGTTATTAATAAAAATCAGTTTTGATCTTTACTAGAGGGCAGGCTTGTGCAGTGGTAACATCTCCACATGAGTGCAGCACATGATGCTCCAACAGAGGGCAACTTTGTCACTGAAGGCTCTTTCATTCATGTTGGAAAATTGCTTGGTAGTTCTCTGGCTTCCTTTCGAGTTGGTCACACATTTTGGAGTCCTTGGCAGTGCATTCTCTGCTTATTCTCTAACATCTTATGTGATACAGACTGAATTCCTTGACTGTTCAGAGCTTCGGAGTTGTTAAGCATCCTTAGGGCTATTGTGAAGTATATTATCAGGGGAATCAAGTCTTCAAACATGCTCAGCTCATGGTGTGCCCTCTGCCTGGAGAGCCCCCAGCCCAGCCCAGCCCAGCCCAGCCACCTTGCCCAGGCAGAGTGGCCTGCAGCTCAGGGCATGTTCTGCAGGAGCAACACAGACTTCTGGAGGGTTCAAGTGCACGGACATGGGTTTGCCAAGCTGGTCAGGAACCAGTACATCTGTGAGTGAGTGCACTTCAGCCCAGACAGTGGGTGGGGTGCCCATGAGACCCGGAATGAGATCGATTTCAAGGCCAAGGATGGCAACGTGGTTGGGACAGGGAGAAGAAATTCCTACCTTGGGTTGAGTGTGTTTCAGGAGAGCCACAATAAGATGTATCAATCACATCCTTGAAAGGAACTTTGTTAACCTGCCAAGAGGAGTAGGCTCTGCAGAGGACAGGGCAACAGATGGGACAGTGGCTTTTTACTTGCAGAGCTTGATGATTGCTACCACTTTCTCTGGGCCATAAAGTAGATCAGCTGGATGAGAAGACGTCCATGCAGTGCAGCCTCTCCTAGCAGTGATATTTCAAAGGATACATGAAGAGCAGTGCAGCCTCTCCTAGCAGTGATATTTCAAAGGATACATGAGGAACAGAATAAAAGTACTGAAATTTCCCAGTGATTAATAGATGTGAGATAGACCACATAAGCAGTTCTGCCCTGCATTCAGATGGCAACTGTTACATGCCATGAGGGAAGAGGCAATTTGTCTAATGTAGATGCAGATGGCATCGTGCAGGGCCATCTCCACCGGGAAACCACGTCTACAATCCAGGCTGACATTAAGCCAAATTAAGAGCTTCTTTGCAGTCTTTCTGATTTGGAAAAACTGAAGTTTGAAGGGTTCTATGCACTCCTCATTGAGATCATGAGGTCCACTTTAGGCCCTTGTGATCCCAGTGGCCTTTCCTGCATGGGCGTTGAGGTATTTTTTAAGTAAAGCCAGAGCACTGTGCAGGGGGCCCCACACAGAAAGCTGTCTGGAAAAGCACACCCTGTAAATGGGGTAGGGTAGGCTTATTATGAAGCCCCCTCACTTAGTGACAGACCTAAAATGGAGGGGCCAATCTGACCATAAATGTGAGACTTTTTCTTAATAGGGATGATAACTCTGAGCTTTCCTGCAAGATCTTAAGGATCTTGAAACTTTTCTCAAATGAAGATCAAACCATACACATTTATCAGATGCACAAACTGAAGACTGGAGAGAATGAGGGTTTTGGCTCGTGCCACAGATTAAGTCCTAAATCCAGGTGTCCCAGAGTCGACTTTGATCCAATACCAGAGTCCTTTTCTGTAGGGATGGGTGCCCTCAGCAATAAGGGAAGAGGGGACCTTAATGCTTTACCTGATCCTTTCAGCACTGGGCAGGATTAGGCCTCTCTTTACTACTCTGCTTCTCTCAAGTGCAGTGGCATCTAATAAATTATGCTGAATGCTTTCTCCACCTGATTTTGCAAAATCAAACCAGAAGTGTAGCAGTGACTAAGAGACTAAGGATGAAGGAAGGAAACTGAGAGGCGAGGAGGTTCATCAGGCCTTTAATATTCCCCACTCCTACCCAGCCCTCTCTCCTTTCCAGAGCACACGTTGGGTGAGGCCAACAGGACAGCTGGCAGCACGTTCACAAGCCTTTGGTCCCTTGTGAAAGCTTTTTCTGCAAGGACATCAGTCTGGTGTGCATACCAAAACTACATCAGGAGCTACACAGTTGCTGCCTGGGGCTTTCGCGTGACTGGTCTGCCAGAAGATTTAGTGTTCCCGTTCAGGAGCTCTTGGCACCTTGGATCTGCTGTGAGGAGGGAGATAAAATGCTTAACAATAAGCCTTATCCCTGCAGGGGCATCACTCCAGGTACGATGGTGCAGAGAACTGCAGTGGTTCTTCTCAGTCTGGTCCTTCCCTGCACCCAGACCAGTGCTCACCACTAGCACTTGTATCAGAGCAACTTAACTCAGGCACATCTTTACAGGATGCCATGAGAACTAAGTCACATGTGGTGATGACTGAAACATATTTCCTCGTTTGAAAGGCTGGCAAGCATGCTTGAAAGCATTTAATCAGGTTATCTAACAGCATTTTGTTCTTCTTGTCTCAATATGATGATGTATTTAGGAGCTCTCAATGGATTATTTTTCTTCCATTAACTTATTCTACTTCCCTTTGTACCCATGTAAACTTATGTCATTCACATCCTGTGGCAAGGAGTTCAGCTAAGTTGTGCTAAAAAGAAAGAGTGTTTGGGATTGGCTTGAACCTGCCGTCTATCTTCACCTGATGTCCCAAATCCCAGAATAGCCCATGCAGTCAACACCAGGCCCTCGATAACCAGAGAGGTTCTGACAAATCGGGGAGATTTTTAGAGGAGAGTGACAAAACTGATAAGGATAGGTGGAAGCACAGGTAGAGGAGTTCAATTTAAAAACGATGCACAGCTTAGCTAAAGAATGACTAACAAATGTGTGGTTTGTGAGACATGCAGCTCTTTGATGAGTACGAACACCCTCCCACTCTACCAAGCGCAAGAGAGGAATTTTTAGCCTGACATGCAGGGATGTAACAAGGGCTAATGGTGTGACAGTCAGGCTGAACGTAAGGTAAAATATCCTGACAGTGAGACATATTTTGCTGTGGAGCAGTCTCCCGAGGGAAAGGACAGGAGTCCAACTGCTTGGTCCTTTTTAAATCTAAACTGGACAAAGCATTAGAAAAGGTACTCCAGACAGCAATCTTTAATTGGCAGAAAGATGAACTGGTGATCTAATAGGTGCCTTCCATTTCTAGTTCCTATGATATGATGTTCTTTGTAGTGAGTTTTGACTGTTTCAAGCTCAGAGGGTAAAATGGAGATAAAACTGAAAAAAAAAAAAAAGATTAACAACAAGAACTAAGAAAAAAGTGGAGGTTTACTTAATAGTCATGAAAAGTGACAGATTGAGTGTTCTTTAAGCCAATGGTGCTATTCAAAAATAGCATTGCAAATGGGGAAGGGAAAGTTGTTACATGGGTAATGATTATGGTAGTAACTTATTTTGATAGAGCTCCTGTAGTCCAGAAGGATCCAAGAGGACGTTTCAGATTGGGTGTGTGCATCTGTGCATTCATGTAATGTGAGATTTGTTTCAGCTGACACTGAAATGTAGTGACCACTGGACTGAAACGGCCAATTTTAATGGCAAACTGCAACGCAGTGCAGTGGTTTAGTGGGGAGGATATGAAGAATAACTTCTGTAACTGAAACCATAAGAGAATCGGTTTGGTTTGGAAGAATTTCATTAGCTGATTAATCATCTAGGCATGAGTTTCTTTTGCATCTGCCTTTCGCCATGTCTTTGCTTTCAAGGCAGAAGGTTCTGGCAATATTGACTTGGCTTCCCTGGTTGCTTTGGGGTAGTTGAGGAGAAGTTTGATGAACTAGCAAGACACAGAGCCGAGCCACTTCAGACTGGCTTCAAGGACAGGCACAAAGTCACTCTCACTGGTCGTGTCGTCACTGGTTCTCTTGGCCCACCTTGCCCTCACACTCTCACCTCTTGGTGACTTTTCGAAGAGTGTTTCTTGCAGAAGCTGTATTTTTAGGTTGTTGGCCCGAGATATTCAGTTCATGTCATAACATCTTTCTGTGGGCCTGATGCCTGGATGAGACTGCCATAAGCAAAGGCTGCCTCTTTGTGTAGTTTTTATCTCAAGTCTTGTGAGTCCTTACTTCCAGTCCGTGACTTGCTGGAGGACAAGGAGACTCTCATTTAGTATAGCAAAGACAACAAACAAGCCCTACTGGAAAAGAAAAGGCTGAAAATGTGAAATAGTAACATCCGTGTTCGGAACTAGAAAAGGCAATTTGGAAAAGTTGAAATGTATTATCAGCTGTTTTTTAATATTGTCATTTTAAAGTGAAATGTGTTTGTTTGTCATTCATGTGGAGGAGATCAACTTTTTTTTTTTTTTTTAAGTAAGCATTCACAAATCAGAGTTAACAGAAAGAGTTAGAAAGTGGCCGGAGTACAGATGTTAGCATAGTTCTGCTTTGTTATTCTGTATGAAATTAGACTTTCTGAGAAGACAGCCTTGAGGAGTCATTTGACTTGAAAGAGGAAGGAGACGAGCTAGGTGAGAACTTGCATATTGAACACATCATCCTTCTGAAGCTACATGCTCAGCATGGAACTGATTCATGACATTAAAAATTATTTGGTCTCATTTACACTATCTGCAAAGCTATGTTTAACGTAATATTTGTTAGCTTCACAATTATTTGAACACTATCAATTTGTTAATGAAGATGGCAAATGTTACTGTATAAAGTGATTGACTACCGAATAGCTGAGGTACTGCATAGTTTGACTACCTCTGGCTTTTGCATATCACTAGACAGATTTATCCAAGATTTTTATACAATAGTCACTACAGATTTAGCTGTTTGGGGGTATTATCTAGTCATACATAAATCAGTCAAAATTTTCCTCTGAATGTTTTTATTCTTACTATTCACAGAGGTTGGTTGGAGGTAGAGTTCTCACTTCATCCACCAGAAATTTTAGCATTTCAACAAAATAGAACACCCATTCAAGGCTGAGAAAAAGTTCTGCCACTCTCACACTTCCCAAATATCAGAGCCCAGAAGTATTTATTTAAAAACAACTGATGTGATAGTCTTTTTTTTTTTTTCCAGATGGATGAGGCATTCAGAGATTTTAGAGGACTTGGTACTTGCTTATGTGCTGGCGAGAAGTCAACAGCTTGAAAGCCACTGTAGACTGAAAGCCACTGAAAGACCACTTCATGGTCTGGAGTTCTCAGGACTTGCAGGTTCTTAGTGTTACGGCAGCTGACGAAATGGCTGCACCAACAGCTTCCACCATGTGACTCGCCAAAAGTGCAAGATTCCCATGAAATGGCTCAAATTTTTTTTTTTTTTTTTCTGGACCATCTTAAGAAAAAATTCTCTGTCCAAAAACTTTCACCTAGTCCTAGGACTTAGACTGTAGATTAGTATTTGACTTTCAGACCCATGTTCCTAGACTTCTTTTTTTGTGAGTTGGACTTACATTCCTTCTTCACTTACATATCTTTGCAGTCTTAACTTTCTCAATAATATGATCAAAAATCTCTCAGACTGGGGGTTGTTCATCAGCTGCTGTTATATGATCTAACATTTAGTCTGGGTATACGGCCTTGTTCTGGGAGAAGGATGTCCTCTGGCAAGAGGTTACAAATCCCCTACCTGTGTTTGCTGGGTGGCCGCTGGTATAAGAAGGCTGGAAAAGGTGGGGAGGGGGCCTCATATGGAATCTAGCAGAAAAACCACAGCACAGGTGAGTCAGAGATCATTATTTCCTATTTAAATGTTAAATTCATATTAGGTAAAAGGAGGGAAGTGGTTCGAAAATCCAGGCACAGGGCAGATTGTGCCTTGTTGAGGAGGTCTAAATACAATAATAAATGATGTGATCTACTGAAACGGGAGCTGGGGGCTCTTCTTTTTATTTCCTGCGATGGTGTTGTCCAGTGAGACCATGAAGAGGTCACCTCCCCTCAGTTTGCCAGTCTGTAAAATGGGAATGATGATGCCAGTTTTCCTGTGCCACATGTTTTGAGACCTCCAGAGGTAACACACTGCATAAGCCTGCTTTGTTAGCGTGGACATTTCATGAGACAACGTTTGCATTCGCCTCACATCACATCCCAATCATGCAGGGACCAGCTATGGTACCTGGTGCAGCGCAGTGAGAAGGGCTACTCGGGAAGCGGGTCCCTGAAGTTCAGCTGGTCGCCGTGGTGACAGGGTAGCTTGGCACTGCAAGAAAAGAGAACAGCGATATATTGTGCTGGGGATAACTTGTGGCACCGAGGCTGCACGTTGAAGTATCTCTGCTTGTCTGGATCAGGGCTTCCAGGACACTTTGCTGAGCTCCTCTGGGATTTCCTCTCCCTGAATCTTCTTCTCCAGCTCACCTATGATGAACAGCTATGGGTCAAAAAATGAGAACTCATGATGGTGAGAGAACTGCAGGGTATATTTCCCTTGGCTTTTTTGTTGATACGATGGGTGGGAGGGGATTCTGCATCTCTGAAGGCCTAAGGACTTGGTACTGAGAGCTGGTGAACACCATCTGCTGCATGCATTCAACATTTCATCACCTTTAGCCCGGCCCTTACAGACAGGTTGGGCTGTGCAGAGCTGAAATCAGGTGCATCCGTGATGACGGAGGGCTGGCAATAGTGGTGCTCCAGCTGCCAAGGGCCTGTTCAAATGTGCAGCATTAACCAAGGGGACTCCAAGCTAAAACCAGCTCGGCCTCTCCATGGGGCCCTGGAGGGTGCGTGGGTTGAGACACCGCAGCACAAGTGTTATGTTTGTGACAAAATGTGGGCGATTTCTGCTGGTTTGGGGATTGTTTGCAGCCTGTCATCGGGGGTGGGTTGTCGAGGCAGTGGCAGTGGTTGGTTATTCAGTGCCATGTCCAGATGGGCAAGTGAGGCCTGCTCCTTGGTGGCCCAGGTGTGCAATGGGGATCTCCAAGAACTTGCACTGAATGGTATGCTGGTGTCAATAGAGCTGGTGAGAGGCAGGTTCTAAAAACTGTTTCGAGGGAGGTTGGAAGGCATAAAGAAAGGCTGCTTTGGAGATAGGGAGCAGGCCAAGTGGTTCAAGATTGGAGGAAGGTGCCAACCTAAGTAACAAGAATGTCTTTGCTCTCCGTTGCTCCTATTTTATAATTTGGAGGAAAAATGGGCAAGAACTTTCTGCTCTGCTGATGAAGAATCCCATGCTAGTGGACACGGTTGCAGGACGGGGGCCATAGATTTTATAGAGAAGGTGGTGAAAAATGGCTGATGGCCACACGTGGTGGTGACAGTAAGGCTGAGCTTCTGAAGATGGGAGGAAGAAGACAGGGGTCTAAGAAATCTCTTTAAAAACTAGGGAAAGCAGAGGGAAACTTAAAAACAAGAAAAAATGGCAATTGCATATAAGCCCACGCATGCACTCACTCTCTTGCTTTCTCTGTAACACCCACGCACTTGAGTACATCTTTTGGTCCAAAATAGTAGGGAAAATACATTATAGCCTTTTTTGTCAGAAGCAATTTCTCTTCACGTGTCACTACCAGCAAATTCTCAGAGCAGGTGGATACACTGCACAAACCTCATCCACCTGCTTTTCATATTTTCTAAACCTGAACAAAGCGAAAAAAAAAAAGCCCCTGTGAACTGTTAAGTTGAAGAACTAGATGGTGACAGATCTTGGATGGATGAAGGCTGAACACAACTATTTATATGCTAGTAATGCAATGTGAGGCAGCAGGACCATTGTGTGGGGAGCCAGGTCTCATGTTACTTACAGGAATGGCTTTTAGTCTACGTCCCTTTTCCTCTGGTTATGTCAGGGAGCCTGGCATGCATTTCCCTCCTGAAATGCTTTGCAAGCTGGGGGTTTCCAACCCCTCGTGTTAGCCTGCAAGGAGCATAGCTGAAAATAACCTGCTGGCTGCTCTTGCTTGGAGGTAAGATGCCATGCAAGACTGACACTTTTTGGTTGTACGGGGTGTGCAGCAATTTTACACAGCAGAGCGAAGAGTGGCAGCTGCTGGCTGGTTTAAACTTGCGCCGTCCTTCTGCACTGGTGGCAATAGTGCTATTACTCTGCTCAGAAAGGCTGAACTTTGGGTGTCCGTGGATGGGGAGACAGGGGCATCGTATATGCTGTAAAGGTTGGCGTAGTCCGCCTGGATTACGTGAGCGAAAGCTTGGTCACATGCTAAGCATGCTTGGACACCCCTCTCCTGGAATGATCTCTTAACATAAGCTTGCAGATTCACAATGCAGCTGACAGACGGTCCGGGGCTTTGTGCTGTCTTTAACCAATAGTGCAAACATCCCCACTGGACACTGACACTGGGCACTCGTTGCTTGGCTCCATGAGGCTTGCTGTCCCAACGCACTTGGACGAAGGATCCCACCAGCTCATTTAAAAATGAAGATAGTTCTTCATAGTTGTGTCCCATGCAGAGAGGAAAAACATCCCTGGACTCTCTTCTGAATTCCTCTGTTCTGTGTATTCATTCCTGGCTAAAAGTCAGGAGCTTAGTGTATGCAAGAGAAGATTATTACAATTCCTGGCAAGGAATAGAATTTGAATTAGCAGACTTTTTTTTTATTACTATTTTTTTTGCAAAAGGCAAAGTAATACTCATGATTCCCCCCCTCCACTTCCAGTTTTTCCTTCTTGCTGCATGAAACTACTGAGTCTGAATTGAAAATATGTGGAAAAAATAGTGGTTTTTTTTTTTTATGGCGCTTGGAAGAAAATGGATTCTCAGAGCTTCTCTCTTTAAATGTGTCAACATAAATGACATCCTAGCAGGTCTTGCAGATTGCATGGCATAGGCAAATAACTGCTATTTATTGCATGGGCTATGCAATTTTTTACCGAGGTATTTCTGCTACATGTAGAATAGATGGAACAAATTTTCCTTGTACATTTATATAGTACCTGTCAAGTAATGCATGCGGTTGTCTCCATTAGTGCTCATTTGTGCCAAGGTTTCTCATGCAGAATTTAGCCCCTCCCAGAGGAAAACTACATCATATCTATGAAACTTATTACAGAACAGGCCAGATAATGTGCAACTCTCTGTCTGATAAGTTACACGTGGCATTTTCCTTCCCTTTGGCCTCCTTGGTCTCCTCCTCTGTGAAGGCAGTCTAAGACAAGTCTATCATGGAGTTACATGAGAGATACCTTGCACCTGACATTAAAGAGGCTGGCACTAACTCTTTAAGGTCTCTCAGTCTTTGGCTAGCAGCTTGTTTCAAAAGGATAGCAAAATAGAAAGAGAAAAGCATTAAAAAAAAGAATATGTCAAGTGAGGCTCAACAAGGAAACACAAATGCTCTGTGTGTGGGTATCAGCAGAAGATATGTGTGTAATCACCTTGGAGTTAATTTGATTGACAATTTTGATACTAAGGAAAATAATTAAAATTATTTCTTCTCTCTTTGCCTTCCGTATTACTACAACTGTTTGTGCCACTGGCTGTGGGTATTCTCTACTTGTATGTTATTTACAAAATATGTTATGCATCAACCCATCCCCTGGATGAGAGTATCACTTCTGTTGCTTATAGCTGTCATCAGAGGGACAACGCGTGTCTGGAGATACCCTCAGATCTTGCTGAATCAGATTCTGAGTTTCCTTCTACAATAACATACTGCAATTCTTCTCTCCATTGCTGATCTAAATATCTCTGGTAATGGACACAAATTATATCTGTGATACAAACATTTTGTGTCTGTATATATTGCGTGTCTGTATGCTATTTACTTGGGCAGAGCTCACGTTTTAACACTCACATTTATTTTTCAGAGTAAGAAAAATAAAGGTCTCTGTACTTAGCCTACGATGACAGTTTTGCAGCAAGCAAACACTGAGCAAGAAAAATGAAGACTGCAGAAGTAGAAGGAGGAAATGAAAGTTGCTCTGCCGACAGGGCTACATGAATTCAGCAATGGGTGGATTAGGCTGAGTGTTATCAGTGATGATGAAACACAGCAGACTGTGGTAATGAAATATTTATGAATGGGGAAATGATACTGCATTCTGCAGTGCAGCACAGGGGAAAGTGAAATTTCAAGAATACTGTAATAGCAAAGCCCTCCATTAATTATCGAAAGCAAGCTGTAATGCCAGTTACTATGACAACAGGGTCCCCTATGTATTTTGCACCGTTTGGGGGGGAGGGAGGGCTGCTTCTGTTTACTGGAGAGCATTGTATTTCTTTTCTGTTGTTGTTGTTGTTAATTATGACTGTCCCAGCCTGTGACTATGTGGTTAATATCAGTGATAAAATTATAAAGTGACTATTGGCTAAAATATAGGGAAAGCCTTTAATAAACAGCATCAGTGTTTTTATTCTGGAAAGAGCTAAAGATACCCCTTCCCATATTAACAGAAATGCTATTGTCATTACTAATAATCTTAGATAATATTAGTGCATGATAATATAATAATAAAAATTGAGATGTTACTAGAAGTATTATTAATAACAATTTTGACTGTGTTAGGCTTTCAACCGCGAAGATTTTAGAAACAGTGATTAATTAAAATGTCAGTATTGGCATACTAAATCCACCAGTACATTTCCAGATGGGGCAAGGGAATATAGAGCTTCTGCCCACTTATTTTTAATTACTACTGGTTTGGTTTCCTAAACCCATGACTCTCTTTGAGTTCTCCATGTAAAACCCTTGGGATGTGCTGAAGATTTCTGCCTGCGCCTCTACATGGGGCAGGGTGTGCAAGGAAAGCAAAGTACAGAGTGTGGCGAGGAAGAAGGACACTAGATGAAGCATGTCTCATGTGGCAGCATGTCCCACTGAGGAAGCTCTCCCAACTTTCCACGTGGCAGAAATTTGTGGATAACAGGTGTATAAATAGTTGCTAAAAAGAAAAGGCAGGCATGTACCCTCCAACTCCTGTAGTTCAATGACTGCAGATGCTGGGGATAGGTGGGGATAATGGGCCACAGTGGCCAAGCTGGCTTGCTCTCACTAGGTAGCATCTTCTACTGCCACTATAAGAGGCAGAGGACTGGCCTGCCCAGACCATTGCTTCGAACCAGTCAGACATTTCTTATATTTTTTATCTTCTTATTTTTAGGCTGAGTGGTGCATTTCATCAATTGTTATCAAAGGGCTATATGCATATTCTTACTGTAGCTGCTTTCCAGGTGGGAAAAGTGTGCTGCAGATCCATTAAATGATTTGCTTAAGGTGACAAAGGAAATTAGTAACAGAGGAACACAAGCCAAATCTCCTACTTCCAGCTTCGGGATCTTCTTGCATGACATGCAATGGATTCCTGGTACTCAGGTCCTCTAGGAGGGAACGCGTTGCAAAGGTAAGAAGGAAAAAATGTTGGGAACCTGCCATGTGAGTGATTTCTTGCAAGTAGCTAGATGCAATCACATCTGTTAAACATTTCCTTATGTGGTGAAACAAGCCAGCAGTAGGAATTGCAGCCCTTTGCATCTGACTGGATGCATAACCTGACTGTAGGAAGAGCAAGTCAAATGTGTTGGTAGCGACAGCATTTCCCTGTCAGCACTTCATAGATGCAGAGAAGGGCATAAATACTTATGCATGGTTCTGTGTACACACACAAACTTACTTTTTTATGCACAGAATACAATGGGCTGTGCAGTATGATGGGCATTGGCTTAGGGAGAAAGGGTTTTGCCTGTTCTTGTTCATGATGAGCTTACTGAATGGATTTGGAGGAGAAGTGCGTTTATTAGTTTTTTTATTGCTGCAGCCTTCCCTGCCTTCCCCTGCCCTCAGTTCAGAGCCCTCAGCTTCTCTTTACCTGGGTGACTTATTGCTGTCCTAGGGCAGAAACCACCCACCTTGTCTTGGGTCAAGACCGAAGCCAGGAGTCCTCCTTGCCCTTTCGTAGCCTGTGCTTCCTTTTTAGACAATAAATTAATTAATAAATAAACCAAACACAGCTCAGTGAGAGTGATGTGAACTCTGTGAGCAATAAACAACGCAATAACATAATCCGGCCTCCCACCGCTGGATGAACGACTGCGCTAAGCCAACAGGGAAAGCGAGGGCTCTGTTTTCGCTGTGATGAGAGCTGCCCCAAAGGACCGAAACGAACGTGAGCTTTCCTCTCCTTGACTCCAAGGCTAGAGGCATCCAATAAATAGCTCAGGTTACAACTCACTCACTTACAAACACATGGAGGAAGGTCAGGCCTGGCAGGTGTGGGAAAGAGGAGCAGGTCATATTGGTTTAACAGTTTCAGAAACATGACAGAGAAGGAAGGTAGTCGTGGGTGGGGGAAACATGATAATGTTCCTCAAACACAGCATAAGAAGGTCTGCCAGAGACAGGTCAGATACATTAATCCTGCCTGAGCACATGGGGACGGCTGGTCATCCCCTGCAGCTCTGCCCCATGTCTGTAGCTCTCCATTCACTGCCTCTTGCTGCAGCAGGATTTCTGTTGGTGAGGGGCATGGATTGGCTTCAGGATTCTTTTGGATTCAGAGCCGTGTCATCTTGGGCAGAGGACAGGCATGGCCTGCTGTGTTGCAGAAGAATTGTTAGTCCCAGGGCTAATTTTAATGTAAAGGAAATGCCACTAGGTGCCCCAGAGGGCACTGCCTGTACCTATGTGTGTTCGGAGATGTGTGTGGGCCTCTGTCAGAAAGAGGCAGAGCTGAGGATGTCCCTTCTTCCTCTTCTACATGCTTTTGGTTGGCAATCTCCGGGGTCTAAAGCTTGAGAGTATGCAAGTGTGTGTGTGTATGCAAGCTTTATTACATTAATTGACACATGTTTAGCATCACCGGGGTGATTGCAGGAATAGTCTGGCAGCCGCATAAACTTTGTCTTCTCTGAGGTGAAAGATGCTGTTAGTAGACTTGTACACCTTTGTGTGGAAAAGACAAATCGTGTAGCTGGGATGAGTCCAGCAGCTGAGGTAAGCCTTGCTGACTCTCTGTGTTTGCTATATGCAGCCACTGCTGGCTACAGTATAAATTACCCCATCTACACAGGGATTAACCCATGAGTCAACCAATGCCAGAAGTCATGCTCTTTGTCTCCAGGAGGGCGGAGCTGAAAGCCACCGTGCTACAAAGATTTGCACCAAACCCCGGATTCAGTCTAAAATAAATGTCAGATATCTATATAACAAACATTTAGAAAGAGTGCAGACCAGTGTTTACAGACATTTTAACCTGCTGGAGCGAGAGCCCCGTCACCACGCTGGAGAAGGTGGCCTCGAAACGGGGCTACGAAAAGTGGCATGTGAACCCTGGGAAGAGAAGGGCTACATCTGCACCAGCCTGTGGGTGGAGAAGGGGGATCGGAAGGGGAGATCACTTCCGGCTGCTTCTGCTTCTGATAGCCCCTAAGATGCTGGGGAAAAAAAAATAAATCTGCACATCAGACGTGTTTGCATCCCTCCATAAATAATGAATGCCAACATCAGACTGAGCAGGGGCTTCCTTCCGTCATGAGGGAGGAAATAGGCCTTTCCTCTCGGGAGCAGGAGGCCGTCAGCTGCGTGAGCGGCATTCCTCCCCCAGCTCCGCGTCCCTGCTGCATATGCAGCCGGCCAGCTCTGCCCGAGCCTGCAGCAGGAGCCCTGTCTGTACGCCATCAGTGAGCGGAGGAACCCCCTTCATTAGCCGAGGGATGCCGTTTCATGCTTCGGCTCCGTGTTCTTCCCAGAGCTATCCTGCTCAGCCACTGCAGGGAGCACTAGCAGGCGCAGGGGAACTGGGAGCACTTAGTCAAGGGCAGAAATGCTTGGATTCAGTCAGCAGTAAGAGGAATCCCTGAAAATTACAGACATTTTCCAGAGCAGCTATTTTCTCTGCCTGAAATGTTTCATATGCTATGTGCCGAATTACTCTGAAGTGCAATTAAAATATTTTAACGTCTGAGATCTGGAAATCCTCAGTCCCACAGTCTTCATATTACTCCTGTCTGGCTGTGGAAGGTGGGGAGGGAGGGATTTATGCTCACCAGCCCACGGAGGGATTCACATCAGCAGTTTTCACCAGGTTCACTGCAAGTCTGACCGACGTGCAGGATGTGTTTGCACCGCCAGCACCTGCCCTGCCTCCACAGGAGCGGAGCAGCAGTGGCACCCTCCCTCCTGGGCCTCATGCAAACCCACTGCCATGGGCTCTGCTCCTGTGCGCTGCCTTCAGCAAACCTGCAATGATTTTATTTTGGCTCCCCTGGGAGGAGGCATAAAGCTAAGGCTGCAGCTCTGCTGCCTGAATTCCCCTTGTTTTTCTGCTTCCAGGAGCAGGTAAGCCCAAAACTTTGAATGCAGAGGGAAGTGACATGGTTGGGTTTGGCTCTATCAGCAAAGGCTGGAGATAAGCTGTTGGAGGAAGCTGTATGCTCGTGTCAAAAAATATCAGAAAGCTGCTATACGTAAGGTTGCACTGATCATCAAGGAAAGCCAGCTTATTCTTCCCTTGGCTCACTCTCCCCTTGCACCTTTGCTACTCCCCACACCTGTTTACGGCTGCCAGGTAGAGCGTGTGGCTGGATCTGTTATCCAGAGACATGCGCTCAGTAAGCTGAGAGGACTCTGGATTGGTAAGCAAACATTCAGATGAGGGATATCAGACTTTTCTTAAAGAGTGTGAGCTTAATTTAAGCCTCGGCAGCCAGGCTGAGGCAATTGCATGTGCTGGCAGAAGGCTGCTGGGTGAGTGATGGGAGCCCCCGTGTCTGGAGCGTGGCCAGCTAAGCGGGAGAGGCTGCCAGTCATCATGCGGGTGCTCAGGAGCCGTGTCCTTTATGATCCTCTGATTCATGGGCAGGGAGCATCACATCACTCAGGGGCACTTACAGAGCCCTCTGGTGCCATCCTTCAAAGTTTCGCTGCAGTGATTTCGGGATCAACTCCAGGCAACGCTCTAACTCCAGGCCTGGCTGAACAGGGGCTCGACTCAGCTCGTCGCACTTGTAATTAGTTAACATACTTAATGCTGTGAGGGAGAAAGAAGCCATGGAGTTTTCCCACCTAGAAAAACTCACAGTGACAGAAGCGTGATCAACACTGAGCAGCAAAAGAGAGAGGGAAGAAAGAGCAGATTCCCATGGCCGGTGGCATTGCCCCAGAGGTGCTCCAGCTTGCTGCTGCCACCGCCCATTTTTCCTCTGGCAAGGGGTCTGCCAAGAGAGCGAAAGCCTTACTGACCTGGTGCTCTTGACACTCAGATGCTGAAGGGAAAANGCTATGGGAGTATCAAATGAGACACCTACAATTACCAGAAAAACAGCTGGAAAAAAAAAACAAACCTTCATGCTATTACACTGCAGACGTGGGTGTACCAGTGGTGGTGGCTGGGGTCTGTAGCACCCCAGCACAGCAGCTGCTCGTAGCCAGCTCTGCCATACCAGTCCTGACAGCTACAGGCCATTAGCAGACTATGTGAGCACTCAAAATACACCAGGACAAAGTCAGGTAAGATGTGTCTGGTGGTGAATTAAATAACCCAGAAGATTTCGGCACACATGTGGGCAGGAAATAGTCTTAAGATCCACCAACAGCTGGACTGCAGGGACAGCAAGCTGCAGCACAACGAAGGTTGAAAAATGGCTGGGATTTTAGTGTTTTGAGGTACCATTAGCTTTGCACTCTCTGCCTGTGTTTGTGGGCATCTCATCAGTTGAGGAAGATTTGGAATTTCAAACCTTTCTCCCTTTTCTATGCCCTGGTAAAGTCCTTCCTGCTTAATGGCAAAGTCCTTCCTGCTTAATGGCATATCTACTAGAGAAAGATTAGCAAGACGAATTATATTTGGGGGGGCAGCAATTTTTGGTGCTGCTGGTACATTATCACCTAATTCCACTGCTAAAACAGTCTTTACCCAGAGTATGTGCTGAGATGTTAAGCATTTTCTGTAAAGAGCTATTTATTTTCTTTAAAGAGCCTTGAGATAGAAGTAAGAGTCTAGATTTTCTGGGAGGAAAAAATAAAATCTTTGTAGGTTAAAATTAGCTGTCAGATCGCAGGGGTGAAACCACCTGAGGTTAGAGCCTTGCTGCTTTTTAATAGGCAAATGAGCTATTTCATGAGGAATTGCCTTTACGTGACTATTGAAATGAGTGTCGTCTTCCAGCAGCACCTTCTGCGGCATGAGATGTCTCGGTGGCACGAACAAAGCGGGGAGCCAGGTGAGACTGCTGGGGAGACAAAGGATTCCCTCTGCACAATAGGACGCTTCGCAGTGAAGTGGGTATTGCCATTTATTATGAGTGCCTGGTCATTAACCATTCATTGTAATATATTACATGGAGGGATCTCATAGGGCTCTCATGCACTTCCTCAGAAGCGTGCCCTGGCTTCCCTGAAGCATTGTTTGAGCGGAGTGTGACAGCACTTGTCAATGGAGCAGTTGTGGTGACATGTTTAAGAGCCCTAATGCACTTTTTAATTCTCCTCCATCAGTCTCCTGCACTTTCTTTCAAATTCAGATGGGGATTTTTCTGCCATGTCTGTCCCAGATGATGAAGGCTGTGTTTGCTGTGGTCTTTGTTCTGCTCTTTGCCTTCGACAGGAGCTGGTGCCTGACTGTTTGTGCACCAGCCCTTTACCAGAGTGTATCCTAGCTCATTTCCCTCTCCATTTTCCTTCCTGGAGGACATGTGCTGGCTCCCGACACTGGCAACTGGCCACCACAGCAGGGACGAGTGAGAAGGATGATCAGAGGTATGGAACAGTTTCCTCATCAGGAGCCAATAAATAGATTGGGGCCTCAGAGACTGAGAGGAGGTAGGGTGGATAATTGCTGGAACCTGATTAGTGCACAGGGGAGAGCTGCAGCCATTTCAGACAGTTCCCCACACCTTCTTTCAAACTATGAGTACGTACCCATAAGCTAGCATGTGGCAGGATCCAAACACACAAAGGCAGGTAGTTCTTCATACCACACAGAGTCACCTGTGGGCGCTCCTTGCTGCAGGAGGGTGCAGACGCTGGGAGTTCATGTGGGCTCAAGGGATCACGAAGGAAGTTCGCAGAAGATTAATCCATTGAGAGTTATTACATACAAAGACTCTGCCTCGGATTCAAGTCCCTGAGCTGCAAGTGGCTGAAGGCTTAGAAAATATTTGGGAAAATAGCAGCCTGTGTTTGATTCACCTTCATACTCCTTCCCAGGCACTTGTTTTTGGTTGCTGGAGGAGACTTGGGTAGAGAGATGGATGTCTGATCCAATACAGGGTGGCTCCTCTTGTTCACCCTGTCATTGCCACAGTGTCATTGCCCTCAGTGTGAAAAGACCAAGGCCAAACTGCCTCACGACCTTCAGCAGCAGCCAGGCTAGAGAATGCGTCTTTGCAGCAGGGTAAAGTGGCTGGCACTATCTGCAAAACTGCTCCTGTTCTGAGGTCTGTCCCTTTTTATTTGGTCTTACGGTCTGTATTTTGCTGACAGAAATTATTGCCAGCACCCACTAAATACTGGATTCTTTATGTGCCCGAGCTATGATTAGTTCTGGAGTATGCGAGGCCTTCACTTTTCACTGGCTTTTGTGCTTGGCAGGCAGTGCTCACTGCAGAGAGACTGCTTGGCAGTCTCTATCATACTATTATCGTTATTTGTTATATATAATTATTGTGATAACTAGCTTATTATTATCATATATTTGCTATTATGCTTTAATTACAATAATGCTTATATCTGATATACAGTTTCCTGGTTTACCCCTGTTTTTCAGTGATGCTGGGTGACTCCCCTGTGCTAAGGTTGACTTTCATCTGTTGGCAAATAGACTTTTACAGCTCTGTTCAATATCTCAAAACCTTGTAGGACCTGACACCTTCCCCAGCTGGAAAGGAAACAGTGAATATCGGGGTGTCACTGCTGCTGGTGGAGGGTGGGATACCAGGGCCTGCCCAACCCCCAGGGTGCCTTGGTCCTTCTGGGATCACTGAGATCCCAGACTTGAAATGAAGCTGGTGCAAGGGAGACTGCGCTAATGAGGGAACCTCTCCGTGGCATCAGCTTCATTGTCACGAATGCTATCTCCAAAAGTGCTGATTTACTTTCTGTGCTGCCTATGATGCATGAAGCAGGGGACTGAAAATCCATTTTAATGCCAGTGAATGGTGTCAGGTGAATATGAGCTGACATAGGACTCCAGACAATTAGAGCAGCTTCCCTTGACCTGATATTAGCAGAGTTGATAGTCTGATATTCTGCAAGTTCTGATAGATGTAGATCCTCAATCATTGATTTTTTTTGGTATCTGTCCACGAATATTATGATAAAGTGTTGGTTTTGTGAGGATTTTTTTTTTTTTTAGAGTTGAGTCACTGCTGCTTTGTGAAATATTGGTGATGTGCTTATCTATGAGCTCTCTAAGCACCATGACACAGAAAGCATTAGAATTCATCATACTTGTTATCGTCCTTTTACAAATGACTTTATGCCAACCACTTAAAGCTTGGCACTAAAAATGCAGCCACAGAGAGGTGGCTGCACACCATCTTCTGTGCAAAGGGTCTGATTTCATCATAAAAGAGGTACTTCCAGGCACCATGGAAATGATATTTTTCATAAAGCAGAGGGGGGATAAGAAGTCAGGAGAGGGCTACAAATACAAATGTGACAGGAGGTTAGGAGACAATATTTGTCAGCAAAAGGTAATAAATGTGTGTCCAGAAACACAGGGAACTGAGGAAATTAGAGAGATGCATTTGGGTTTTAGAAGACTCCCTGATGGCTTCATGCCACCTTTTCTAAGCTTGACTGAGCGTTAGGACTCATGTGTTCCTTGCAAATAGGTTCACCTGCACCTAAAGTCTTCTGTTTTCCTCTGACAGCACCACCTTTTCAAAAGACTCCATTGGCTGACTTGCAAAATATTTTTTCCATGACTTCAGCTCTGATTGTCATTTCTGTTCCCCAGGAGAAATGGCCCTGGATGTTCCCTTTTCTCCTCTCATCCATCTGTTGTGTCTGTCCAGGAATTCTTTTGAGTTTTGGCTTCATTTTCCACTCTCACATCTGGATGACTTAATCATTGAAACATCCATCCACAAATACATAGCTTCCCTAGAATTGCCCAGGAACCCTTGCACAACCACGGAAGCCCTAGAGATAGCAAAGTGAGAGGCAAAGACCCTTAAGGTACCTCAGGAACTGAAAATAATGTACTCATGGCAGCCAGGACTAAATTAGCTCTTCTGAGAGGCAAGTCTTACTAACTGAAGCTTCTGGGCTACACCATACTGCATAACTAGGGGAGCGCAACGAGTTCAATTTTTCGGCATTGAAGCATATACAGTAAGAGACTTTGAATGTGATGCAGGTCTTACACCACTGTAACCAGGAATTGGATCGTTTCTGTTCAAGGAGTTAATCCAGTGTAAAATTAGCCAAGTGCAGACAGAATGTGGCTACTTTTATCATAGGGAAGTTTATCTTTTATGTCTGTGGGGAAGGTGAAGCAAGAGGAAGACTGTATCCTTGAAGTGGAGAGGATGTTACAGCTGGTGGGTGACTCCCAGGCAGCTTTGAGTTCCAGTCCCAGTTCTTCTAGCTTGAGGAAGAAAAAATTCTATTGGAGAAAAAAAATCTGAGCCTCAAAAGAGTGAGGCTGGTTGACACCTATACTGAGTTATTGAATTACTTTTTTTTTTTTTGAAAAATGCAGATAATCCAGAACATATTTCAAGGCAAAGAATTTAGAAAAACTAAAGAAATTACACTGAAGCCACAGAAGTAGGGAGTAAAGACCTTGCCATTATACTTGTACAGAGCTTCCAATAGGAACGGAAGAAGGATACCTTCTCATCTGCAGCTGGGGGAGGACAGCATTGCTGGGGCAATGTGTGCCACCACAGAGAATTCCTACCTGAGCCTGCTCCTGCCTCTCCAGGTCAGTTACAGTAAGTCCTCCTGCCTGAGAAGGTGCAAAACCAGGAGCAAAATGTCAGCATTTTCAAACAGTTTCCTTTTGGCAAGCTTTGCATGGCTGACGGCCTGTTTTTATTCTATCAGACACCCATTCCACAAAGGCACCTAGAGAGAGTGGTAAGAAGTAGTAATGTGGGTGATGAAAGCCCCATTTCTTCTGTCATCCACCAGTGGTCAAGTATCCATGTCTACCAGCTGGCAGCTGAAAGAGGACCCGCAGGTTGGAGGAGAAAACTCACAGGGCTTGCGGAGGTAAACGCTGATGGAGAGCTGGAAAGGATGCCCTGTGTCATGATCTGTATCAGAGCCAAAGCATAAGAGCGTCTGGTGCATATCATGCCCCAGAAAAACTGCTGAAATGCAGACCAGGTCATATACAAGATGAGACCAAGGCCACATACCCTGTCTCAGCAGAATTATGTTTAGCACAGGTTACTCTCGACTTTCAATACAATTGGTAGAGTTATCATTAATTTTCTTACCGCAATTGTCCTACTTTGCCCTGGTTAAATTAACTTTTTCAATCACTCCTGCTCTGTCAGATTTCTTCCTTATTAGATGTCCTCCAGTGTTTCAGTGAAGGCATTATTATGCTTTACAGGACAAAATCATTTTACGCTTCTTTAAAGCAGTGAGAACCCTTCTCCCTCCTTATTCTCTGACCTAGCCTTATTGATACTTTCTCATTTCATCACACAATCAGTGGGGAATACTAATCAGGACCTTGTGGGGTCTTTTTAATTTGGATTGCAGGCAATGAAATGCACTGTCTTCAACTCATAAGAAGTATGTCCACAAGCAGCAGAAGCAATGAGATGTAGTTTCCTAAGGGCCTGTCTAGGGATTGAACTCTGCTGTCTAATAAGGGCTGTATTGGCACTGCTGTTTTTATCTTGGTGAGGTGATTAATAATGTTTGTTTTCACTACTCAGCAACTTCTATTTGTTAATTATATAGGAACTTCAGTTTTTTTGATACCTTTCCCACTGTGTCAATTGTGGTTGAAACAAGACAACAGCTTCAGAAGTGATTGTGGAAGGGACTGGCTGTGGCAGGAACACATACACATGGGTTTGGTTGTGGAACCTTAGGAAAAAAATCTAAAAATTTGCAATAAAAAAATGCTTTTTTGCTTTCTCAGACAGCATAAGTGGTAGGATACACAACGTCTTAATTATTAGTGCACTGGATAAAAGTATATACTTGTCTCATCCTGACTAGAGAAATAAATCTTCAGCTTTCAGTATGCTAAAGGTAGTGAAGATGACTGAAGAGAAACAGCACTTAGTTTCCTCCATCCCACCTTGGCTTGCCCACAAAAAAAATGTGAAGCAACACATTTTGCAGAACCCTTGTAAACTATATAAAACATCATTATCAGAATAGCTTCGATGGCTGAAATCATTGTGCCCAAGCAGCTCTCTGTCATGTTGCTAGGGGTGTTTCACTCCTAAGGGGATTTCTGAGAAAAGACTAGGCCAGTTGCGTTGTAGAAGTTTCTGGGTGCGTGCTCTTATTTCGACAGGTATTGTTTTCACAGTGCAGAATTGCAAAGCAAGCTCTTCTTAGCGCTGAGGAAATCAGCCCCTGGGATGGACATACAGTGCTGGCAGTGTGATGCCAGGGGTTTGGCAAATGGCATCAGAGCCAGCCCCAGCAAATGTACTTTTTTCCTTGATGGTTATAGTTTGTGAGAAGAAATGCATATTGCATCCTATCATTGTTGCAAGCACCATAGATTTAGGTGGTCTAGGAGTCATGCTGATTTTTTTATTTTTTTTTTGAATGTGCACTGGATTTCTTCACATTAAGAACAAAAAGAATTGCCATATAGGGTTAAACAAAAAGGTGCATCCCACTACCCCACTTCTGACAGTGGCCAACAGATGGCGTTGTGGAAAGAGTGGACAAACACGGAAAATGTATAGGGATGCAACACTGGAACATTCTCCAATGAGTTGCAGGCCATACATTTCCTAAGGCAGATGCATTGTATTTGTATTTAACAATCCTCAACAGATTTTTCTTCCAAGTATCCATCCAGTCCTTCTTGAACCACGTAAATATTTAGCATCTACAACATCCCATATCAAGGAATTCCATGGCCTTGTTAGACACTGGGTGCAAACTATTCTCTCCTGTTTATTTTGAACCACCTGCCACCTCCCAGCTTTGCCTAATGTCCCTTGCTTCTTATCTTGGAAGTGACAATGACTCATCCCAGCAGGCATCCTTTCCTTCTATTGGGGTTTTCCAGGTTTTTCTGTTTTCCCACCAATCTCCTTGTACTCAGCAATGTTGATTTTGGAGCTAAAAACATCAAGACATCACAAAATAGCTTGTCTTTTGTTGTGGATTTCCAACCAGGAAAGCAGCATCTTCCAAATCCAGAATTGTGCCCAGCAACGATGCATCAACAGCATTTCTCATGTATCTTCTCAGCAAAAGGAGTTCTGGCAAATGGGAGCTGCTAAGTTTTTGGAAGAAGACAACCCTCATTAAAACATTGTTGTGGCACTTCGAAGAGGTGGTTCTAAATGCATCACTCTCTGCCTTGTGCAATGTTTGTGTGATTTCTAGGGATATAAGGGAAAGTCATTTGTACTGAGACTCTTCAATCAAAAATAAAAAGCTATTATACAGCTGGAGTACTTGGCCAGGGTTCTCGGTGCAGACGACAAGTTATGAACAGCTGTGTTGCAATATGAGAAATATAATCAGACTGTCTGGTGAATATGGTTGGGGGGCAGTCATCTGCAGAAAGTAGGGCAGCCTCGTGTTTGCACAGGAGGCTGCTTGCTGCTTTGCATATGTTGTGATGCCAAGGAAAAGCCTCTGCTTCGCAGGGGCACTGAACCTGGAAGTAGCATCGCCAGACCTTCTAGAAGGGCACCAGGCTCATGATAGTGTGACTTTGATTTAGTGAATTCCTAACTGTGCAGAAGAGCAGATTTGTTTTTACACAGAAGCTTTTAAGCTGTGATGCTGTTTTCAATTTCTTGTCTGCTGCACAGAAGAAAAAATAGGGAAGACCAGCAAGTGGGTGTAACAGCTGGGTACCTGGACTCTGGAAGTACTGGAAAAAGCTGCCTGCTGCTTCATTTTCAGCCTTTTGCTGCACAGATTGAATCTGAAGTTAGGATTTAAACAGTGAAATCCCTAGCTGGTGTCAAGTCTGACAGTCTGCTGCATACTGCCTTGCTCTGGTACATTTGAACTCCCCTCTCCTCGCTATCAGTGTCAGAGGCAGGAGAACAGCACTTGGGATGGCTCTTCGTCACAATTCAGGGTGAAGCCTGCTTGTGGGAAGGCTGCTTACCCTCTGCCTTCATCAGGGTGCGGACCGTGGAGCTGCGTCAGTGGGCGGTGGAGCAGAACCCTGGCTCAGGAGCTTGCCCCTAGACTGCAACACAGGCTGGCAGGAGCTGGAGAACGGCTAGAAGCTATTTCTGCTGTATCTCCTCTGAAGGAGGTATATTTTTAACAGCCTTTCAGCATCCAGAGCTCATGTCCGGAACAGTAGCAGGGAAGTTGGATGGACAGCAGTGTTCCTGCAAGCATGTTTTGGTCTCAGGGTCTGTAGAGGCCAGTTTTTCCATCCCTGTGTTCAATTCCACTTGTGCCCACTGGGCATTCCTGCTATGGCAGTGTCTGGGAGGCAGATTTGTGAGCAAACGCCAGTTGTGTGCTTCCCAGAGAACAGTCACCTGAGGCTGAATATTTGCATTTGCTCACTGCTCTTGGGTGTGAACATGTCACCTAGGTGTAAAAGGCGCATACATTGCCCATCCTGTAAACCTCTGGTCCCTCAGTCTTGGATGGACTGCTATTTTTTTCCATTTGTTTTGGGCAAGATACTGTGTAAATGAGACTATGTCTTGTTGGTCATATAAATAAAAAGAAGAGATTGGAAATTCCTTGGGGCAGAGGCTGTCTTTATTGGTGCCTGTTATAGCTCACACACATCCCTGGGAGGCAATGCCTCATAATTAATTACTAAATAATTAATAATGATATGAAGCTGATACCACTCAGGAAGTAATTAACCTCCTTATGCTTACAGGGAAGTCCTACGGAATGGAAGAGTAATTAAAGGCTCTTTAAATGACAGAGCAAAACTCCCAAAGACTTCAGTCAGGGCAGATTTAGGATTTGAGTCCGATAGGATTTCCTCAGACATGAAATAAAAATGACTTTGTTCTATAGGTAAAGTTTCCAAATCTGGTATTTTCAGTTAGTTTATACAAGTTTGCAGCCCAGATGAATAACTTTAATCTAATTTAATTTAATTTAGGAAGATATGAGGCAATTAGTGGTAAGGTATACTGGAATTTTCCATGAAAGTGAGCAGGTGGATAATTCGTGTTGGAATACGGTGGTCTCACAATTTCATTCAGGCAGTATCATACAATGGACAAAAGCAAGGCCTGAATGGTACAATTAATTTGCAAGAAGTATCTTTAGGTAACCTGATCCACATCCCATCTGCAATGGCACAGAGGGAGAATATATCATCTTTTTTGTTCATGCCTGAATGGGACTTTTGCAGTCTGAATCAATGTTCCTTCAGATGAATTCACACAGCCAAGCAGAGGAGATGTGAATTTTCTGGCACTTTGGAGCTTCTTTGTGAGAGAACTGAAAACATCAGCTAAGAATATCAGGTCACGCAACCACTTGATATTACTTAATGGAGGTAAGCCTTGAAACCCGTGATTCATAACTTCATCAGTCTCCTCTTGCAAACCAAAATGAAAAGAAAGACGCATACTCCCTAAACTCTTGCAAGGTATTTTTAAGCTAGTGGTGAGTTAGAGCTCTGAATTCGATAGCTCCCAACAGCATTCATAATGTGCCCCCTTTGAGGATGCATGTCTCAAGAGTGTCTTGATGCACTGATAATGAACACTGTTTTTCAGGATTCACCAATGTCCTTTGAAAGTCCTTCAATATTTCTTTACCTTCTTATTATTCAGGCCATTCCTTCTCTCCTGATACCAGGTAAAGATGATTGTATTATGCTGCTTCTGTCAAATGTATGACAGAGAGTATGAGAAAATGTCAGTCATTTTGGTTCAGTCTCTGGAGCTCTGAGGAACTTCTGGATCTCAAGAAACTTCCTATTTTGTCACCTCAGATGTACACAGCAAACTTAGAGGTTAATAGTCTCTGGCAGTGCAATGGAAATTGGATTTGCCTTGCATTCTCCTGAAGCTGCTTTTGAAGAACACTAATCAGATCTTCTGCACAGCATGCCTTTACCATCTCCTTCTGCCCAGTGCAGCATAAATCCACTGTTTCCGAGAAACTCCCCCGCTGCAGGGTTTATAGCTCGGGTTGAGAAAAGGTTCTCTATGGAGATGCATTGCCGTGTGTTAACCCAGGCGCAGGTAACTGAGAAAGGTTTGAGAAAGCCAGGCAGGCACTGACCCGCAGGCAGAGCCCCACATGGAGGGGAATGGCTGGGGATCCTCCCCAGCTAACAGTCTTCAGTGGCGATGTAGCACAGGTGTTTAATAAGTGTTCTAATGAACTTATTTCCATTTGGAAAATGAACATCCACACTCAATAGAAGTTAATTAAAATGATGTAAAATGTGAGCTTGAAAAGATCGATTGATGTTAGTGACAGCTTGACTTTTTCTCATGTTTCTTGAAGCTCAGCCTCCTAGTCCAGATCCGTAAAATACTGCTGTGGGATTTCAAGGCAACTTTTTCCTTCCCCTTCTCTGAGTCAGCATTTGGCTGTCATAAATAGGAATTTGACCTGAAGAAATGAGTGATCAGTTAAAATAAATACTAATAATAAAAAAGAATAGTAGTTAGGATTTTCAGAAACTTTTAGGTGAATTAGGGTCCCATTTGCTGACACACAATCTGACCGTGTTGCTAACTGCTGTGGAAAGGACAACCATGTCCTTCTCCTTCCCCTCTTGGACCACTGCTGCTCTTCTGCCAACTTGCTTGCATTAATTGAACCATCACACAACCGCTAACAAGACAAAGAGACCAGAAACTCACCCCCACGGCCCTGCCAAGATTCGTTTTCCAGTGGTGTTGTCCCAGTACAACTGCACTGCTGAGCCAGGACCTGTGTGCCACTGTCGTAGCTGGCAGCAGAGACAGTCAAATACAGCCACTCTGCAGGACAGAGGGAGCACTGAAAACTACAGGAACTTCCATAGGAAGAAAATATGTGTCTTGTATGTTGGTGTGAGTGGGCAGAGCCCTGTCCTAGCCCCAAATGTATGTTGATCAGGGGGTATCGTGCCTGAAGAAGAAATGACTTGCTCAGTTAGTGGCCCTTTTTGGGGAAAAAATGCTAGAACTGGTGGGACGGGGCAGTTCTCAGCTTAGGCATCGCTCTTGTTTTCATCCCAAGGGCAATAGGCTAGTTAATGAGGTATATCTACCTGACAGTATGTTACAGCTCGCAGTCAGTGTGACAAATATTAAGCTAATCTGTACTAGTTATTAATACTACATGTGGATTTGCCCCATCCTCGTGGCTTCACTCACACTTGGGAGTCATTAGGGTTAGATGCCAGAGTAAGTGACCATAACGCCCCTGGTCACCAGACAACATCCAAACTTCTTGAGCAAGAAGGAGAAGAGTGTAAACTAAGAGAAAATATCCCACAGTGGAAAAGATGAAGGCTCAGGTTGTGGTGGCATGATAGATGGCCCTGGAGGGAAAAAGGAGTTCAGGGTATTTCCTCCGTGCCAGCGCCTGTGCTACAGTTCCCAGCCTCTGATGTGCTGCCCCAGCACTTCTCTCCAGCCAGGCTGGAAATCAGGTCACTGAAATGATCTGAGTTACCAGAAAACACCCAGACCTTTGACCTCCCCAGCCACAGCCACCACTGCTCAAACAGGAGAGCCCTAGGAGAACTACCAAACAGCTGACATCTGGTGTCACCACAGCCCTGCTGCAATCGTCAACTGGTCCAAGATCCCTGGAGAGTATTCCTGCAGAGTTTGGTGGGCCTGCTCGCCTGCACAAAGCTGCTCTTGTGTGCAAGTGCTCACAGGATTGAGCACCCAATTTGAATTCAGGTGCTCAGTTGAGAGATCCACACTGTAAAATGTTGGCCAATAATTTTATGAAACTTCTTTAAACTGTCTGTCACCTCTGGGGCACTGATGCTTCAGCCCCTGGTTGCTGAGGCCTCTCTGTTTCACCATGACAGGGAGCTGCCTTCCCCCAGGCACACGGCTGGTGACAGCAGCAGCCGCTGCATGGATCAGGAGAAAAATAAAGTTTGAGCTTCCCATTCCCACCCCTAATATTTATTTTAATATTTTGTTCTGACTTAAGACATTATTACATAAATGCTTTACCACTGCCCTTAGGGAACATTTTAAAGTGCTTTGATTCCTTGTTGTTTTCTTTTTATTCTGTATATCAAACAGTGCAGCGGGGAGCCTACTGTAGAGACTAGGAAGATGGGAAGGTCCCAGCGCCACCAGTACTCAACCCTCCCTGCAACTGCAGGCGGCTTGAGAGGCTGCGTTTCTCCTGGAGAGTAGAAACAGGAATATTCTAGATTTTCAGCAAGAAATCTCAAGCAAGATTGCATTGACAAGGGCCTCGTGCACACAGCAAAAATTTCAGTGGTAAATGACAAAGTAAATTCAATGAGAATAGGCATCTCTAGATTCTAGCCCCCTGTTTTACTTGGAGAATAATTTTCCTGCCACACTCAAAGTAAAGCTTTCCCTTCTCTCAGCCCTAATGCTAACCCTGTTCTGGGTCTCAGACTAGGCACCCCATCCTCTCAATGACTAAAAGATCCTCAGGAATGATTATTTTTGCTGCCCTCAGGTTTCTTTGGCAGCCCCTGCCCAGCCTCACACCAAAGCTCTGAGCTTTCTTCCTCTCTCTTTCTCAACCCTAACCATTGAGTGACCTACAAGACAGGGTCCCTACTGTCCTGATATTCAGTACTCCTCTGAGATGGGTTCTGGTATCACACCTCAGTTTCCTTTGGCAGCTTCTTTCAGCCCCAGTGTCAAGTGTCCAGCTTTTACTTTCCCTTTACTTTAGCTCTCACCCTAGTATGAGCCCTGAAAACAACATCCCAGCCTTCCCACAGACTATGCCTCAGCAGAGGATGCTTTTTCCAGCCTTCATTCTTCTCTTGTGTCCTCCTGCCAACCCCCATGTAACCATAGCTCTGTCCTTTCACTTTTTCTTGTCTCTCATCCTAACCTTGTTCCTAGGCTGACCACAGGCTGTCAGGACCATCAGGGCACTAATAAATCGCAATGTCCCTGATCTGCCTCTGCCCACACCTGTGAGCCCAGGAGCTCTATTTAAGCTCAACCTAGGGCATTTGCTCACTTCTTGAGCTATGTTGGAGGAGTGTAGTCTCTGGCTTAGCCATGCTTGGTTACAGCTTTCCTCCCTGATCTGAAACCAACCTGTAGAGAGTCTTCCAGGCTTGACCTTGGCTGTTCCTCAATAACGTGGCTCTGACTGGCAATCATGGGACCTGATCCTAATCCTAACCCATGGATTGACTTCCTGGATTGACCCTGGACCTGCCTCATCACAGTGATATTGCATTATGATCTGCACACTTGCTTGAGCCTGGCCGCCACCTCTGGGTCTGCTCTGCTTGCCTCACTCAGGTATTGTGGGGCTGGGCCCTGGGTGGTCAGGCCCTTGCATGGTTCCACCTTGGCACTCTGCTCCCTTAGGGAGCAGCCCTGCTCTTGCTGTTGCCTGGCGTAGGCTGCAAACTCTGCTCCGCTCAGAGCCTCAGTTTTTCTTAGATGAGAGTTTGAAAAATCATACTACAGTTAAGGTGGGAAGAGACCTCTGGAGGTCATCTGGTCCAACCCTCCTGCTCAAGCAGGGATGTGTAGAGCAGTTTGGCCAGGACCATGTCTAGACAGCTTGTGAACATCACCAGGGATGGAGACTCCACCACCTCTATGGGCAACCTGTGCTAGTGTTTGGTCATCCTCACAGGAAAGAAGTGCTTCCTGATGTTCAGATAGCACTGCCTGTGTTTCAGTTTGTGTCCATTGCCTCTTGTCCTGTCACTGGACACCACTGAAAAGAACATGACTCCATCCTCTTTGCACCCTTCCTCCAGTAGGAGGACAGTTTGTAGACATTGACGAGATCCACCTGAGCCTTCTCTCCAGGCTGAACAGTCTCAGCTCTCTCAGCCTTTCCTGGCATGAGAGATGTTCCAGTCCCTCGGTCATCTCAGTGGCCCTTTGCTGGACTCTCTCCAGCATGTCTATGCCTCTGTTGTACTGGGGAGCCCAGGAATGGGCACAGTACTCCAGATGTGGCCTCATCAGTGTTGTGTAAAGGGGAAGGATAACCTCCCTCAATATGATGGCAACACTCCTAATGCAGCCCAGAATACTGTCAGTTCTGTTAGTACTGTTAGTTCAAGCTCCTGCCCTGTTTTCTTTGGCAGACCCTTCCCAGCCGTATTCCACCTGTAGCTCTTGAGCTTTCCCCTTCTCTCAGTCTTAACCCTAATCTTACAAGTATCCCACTCCACTCTGAGACTCACAGCTCCTTAGAAGAGGAGGCTGGCCCTTGGTTTCCTTTCTACCTCCACTGCAGCTGCATCTCTAGGCTGTCTCATTACAAGCTGAAACACTCACCCTGAATGACCCTCGTTGGTCAGGGACCCTATTCCATCCAGAGTCTGTGTTCCTCCAAGGAGAAGGCCAGCCCTGCTCAGCTCTTGGCTTTCTCTTTCCACCCCAAGGGGACCCAGGGCCACAATCTGAACAGAGACCCAGTATTCCCCAGAGCACTAACCGTTTTCTTCCTCTTAGCCCTAACCCTTGCCTAATGAATATTTCTCAGAGGAGAATTTTAGCATCTGCCCTAAGTTTTCTTCAGCAGTACTTCTCCAAACATACCTCTGGGCTTTCTCTTCATCTTATCCCTAACCCTAGGCTGACCTGTAGGGAGAGGACTCCACTCTGCCTGATACCTCAGTATTCTTCTGAGGAGAATTTTAGCATCAGCCCTAAGTTTACTTTGGAAGACACCTTCTGAGCCCCCTACAGCTGTGTCTGTTTGCAGCCATTTAAGCAAATATGCGATATACAAGCCCATGGGTGGAGATGGGATGCATTTGGGGGTTCTATGTGAACTGGCCCATATCACTGCAAGGCTCCTATCTACCATATATCACTAATCAGTCCTACAAGGGGCTGGCTACTACTGGCATCCTTGAGGGTTCAATGCAGGGGCCAATACAGTCCAGTGTCTTTATTGGTAAGCTGGGTGATAGGGACACAGTGTACCTCCAGCAGGTATTTACTGAGCTAGGGAAAGTGGTTGACACGCTGGAGGCCAGGACTGCCAAGTGGAGGGACCTGGACAGGCTGGAAAAAATTGGAGTGACAGAGGCCTCATGTAGTTTGAGGAAAGGCAAATGTCAAGTCCTGCACCTGGGGAGGAATAATGCCATGCAGCAGTACACGTCAAAGGTAGGAAAGTAGCTTTGCAAAAACAGAGCTGAGGGTCCTGATGGACAACAAATAGAGTATGAATCAGCCATGTGCTGTTGTAGCAAAGAGGGCCAACTGCATCCTGTATTGGCAGGAATGTGGCCAGCGGGTTGAGGGAAGTGAATGTTCACCTCTGTTGGGCACGTGGAAGGCCATGCCTGCAGTGCAGAGTCCTCACTCAGGTTTCTGGCACAAGAAGTACATTTACATACTGGAGCAAATTCAGTCAAGGGCTACTGAGATGGTCAAGGGCTGGACCACATGGAGTCCAAGAAGAAGCTGAGGGATTTATTCAGCATTAAGAAGAAAAGGCAGACAGTGAATGTCACTGCTGTTTGCAAATACCTGATGGGAGGGTATAGAGAAAATGGAGCCAGGCTGTTCCCAAGGGGGTGCACAGTGACAGGACAAGAGGCCACAAGACACAAGGTGGGTCTTGAGAAATTCCAATGAGATCTTTAGGGAAAAAACTTCACAACAAGGTAAGTCAAACACTGGAACAGATGCACAGAGACATTGCAGGATCTTCATCATCACAGATTTTCAAAACTCAGCTTGCTGAAGCCTTGAGTAGTGTGCATGACCTAATACATTTATCTACAAATGTGCAGGGAGGTACAGCCAGATGACAACCAGAGATCTCTTTCTATCTGAGTCACTGTATGATTATGCTGTTATATACATAAGTCTTTGTAAGTTCACACCCTAATCAGATTACTTAGATGAGAACAAGATGTGTTGTGTCTGCAGCAGCAGATTTAGCCTGTACAAAGCCTGCTCTGTTTTAAGCCACAGTATCACAGGACCAATATCTAAATACTTGTTGACACACTACCACAATGTTCCAGCACTCAATGATAGGAGATGATTGTATCTGACCCAAAATCTGACTCTTCAAAATTTTCCTCATACAGTTTTTCAAACCTAGTACAGGTGTTCATATTTGCACCTTGCCTATTCTGTGCAATTTAAAGGAAGAGAGGAAGATGACTCAAGCTCTGTGGAAAAGAGTTTCAGCAGTGTGGTGAAGGCCAGGGGAAGGGATTTCCATGCCCGGAGGTGAAAGCTGAGAAAGTTGCCCAGTTGCTGATCCCCATTTCCCTGAGTGACGGAAGAGCCCTCCTCTCTCACCTATACGCAAACCAAGAACATTGCCTGCTTCCACTGGAGGCATTTGTGTACGTGCTTCCTCACACTGCCTCACTGCCCACGGGTGATGCAACATCCTCATTGACAACGTTTCCCTTCCACACAAGTGACTCCAGAGTCCTCCAGCATTATTTTTTCTCCTATTCTCACCTTTCTACTCCTCTTCCCTGCCTGCACACCTGCTGTAAAGAAAGAGACATTAAAAATACACATACTTGTTGTGGGAGCAGGGAGGGGCAGCTGCCCCAGCTCAGTGCAGTGTTTGCTTAGGGCAGACCGGCTCTGGGTTCAGTGCATCCTGGTATGCTCCAACAGCTCACTTGAATATTTCCCCAGAGGGTAAAGCCTTTGCTTTCCCTGTGAATTCATACATCACCTTCATACTCATCAACAACATGGATTCTTGCTTTGCTGTAGGATCATTACAAGGGCTTAAAAGAGAACATTTCATCACCTTATATATCTGATCAGACAACACCTGGCAGGTCAGCTGAGGGAGATGAATGCTCTTCTCAGCTGAAGCGTTGGCTGAAGGAGCATCAGCTACAGGCATGGGTAGGCTCAGACCAATCCCCCACACTGGGATACCCAGAAACTCAGAACCAATGTGATGTTTGCAGCGTACACCTGACTCTCTGTATTCTTTGTATATGTCTCTCACAGCAGGCAGGTGAGCAATCACAATCATGAAATACTGCATATGCAACTCTTCACCCAGGAGTGTGCGAGGCTGACTCTGTTGACCAGCAGATGATGGTCTTGTTCCCTGCTCATTGTGCTTGGAGTCACTCATAGGCCCATTTTCATGTGAGCTTGTCTAGTTCCTGAACCACAGCTACTCTGGCAATGAGATCCATAGGTGAATCTTATCCCATGTGGAAAGTTATTTTCTTCTCTTTGTTTTCTAACACACACAGCCTGGGCTCTTCTTTGGCTGTGCCTAAATTCTCTGGTGACAAGAAACACCATTCCTCCTATTTTGGGTCATGACCTAATCATATCAAATTATTGTTGGCTCCAGCATCTCCAAGCTAGCTGGTGGGGAAACTGCAGGCTTTTAAAAGGTAACCCTTTGCTGGGCGTTAGATGTGCTGTTATTGCTTTTCTCTTCCCTACCAGAGCACAAAGTGTGCACAGCAGCCCTCACAGACCTCCTCAAAAAAAACAGTACATAGGCTGACACTACACTCTGTCCTGGAGTTTCTCTTCACCTGCTCTGTGCTGACGAATTGAGACCCAGGCAAGGAGGGAGGCAGATGCTCTAGGAAAATAGTTTTCTTCTTTCTTTTCCTCCTCAGGGAAAGCGAGCAGACATGATTATCATGGATTTTATATACTGCATATAGGAGACTACGATAAATGAAACTTTCCCTTTATGATTCATAAATATTAAAAAATGTGTCCAGATCTGATTTCAAGATCTGAAATCAAGATGTTTAGTTAAGGCAAGGAAAATTCTTGAATACTCCCACTTTGTCTTTGCAAAATCAAAAAATAGCGTACTGAAATAAAAATGATAGAAATTCAGGAATGTCTCCTTTTCAGCAATAAAGGCCTAGCAAGTTAACTTCATTAAAGAAACTGGAAATAAGGCCAAACCCCACATTACTTAAGATGTGCTGTTTCTGTGAATACTCTGCTGAGCATAATTCAGCAGTGTATGTTTTCAGTATAGCCTGTACTTTGTTCCACTGTCAGTGCTTAGTTAAGGTACCAGGCAGAAACTACAAAATCAGATTGCAGGCTGTTTTAGTCAAGTGGCTGTTGAAGCTAATTCATCAAAGGAAAAAAATGGTTATGAGGTATTAGTGGCTACTGAGGCTTCCTTCACCTTTCCCTTCCTTCTTTTTATTGCCTTCAAAACGAAGACCAAGTGACCATAGCAATTGCTATTTGTCATTAGGCCAAAAAAAATCTTTTCTGTGACATTAAGCGAACACTCTACCCTGGCAAATAAATGCCTTGAAGGCAAGGGAAGGTGGAAAAGAAGAAAAGCAACCAATGGGAAAGGTTTTATAGGGTAAGACAAAATTGTGGTCTGAAGGATGATGAGAAAGGCTGCTCCTGAGGCAGTGTCCCAGCCCTAGGTTCAATACCAGTGCTGTTGCTGTCATTTGTATGGACCTGAACAGCTGTCCACAGTTTGCACTGTGGTTACCTTTAGCTGTTTCACTCTCCTTCGCCTTGAGAAAAATAGAGGGTCATAGTATTGTTCTATTTACCATGAGTTTCATTTCCAACAGCATCAAGAAAATTCACATGTAGAAGTGTGGACTAGTTGTCTAAACTGATTGTTTTCTCCCTTAAGCTCTCAGAATAGATTAGAGGTGGAAGCACATGACAGAGGAATATTCTCCACCCCNGTCAAGGATTTTGTAATAGGGTTGTTATAGGGTACAAGTTAGACAAGGAGGGGAGAGGAGGAGATAGGAATTCTGGAGGAAGCAAGTGATGAATATGCAAAGATTTTAGGAACTCACTGTCCAAAACAGGTTTAGAGCTGCTACTCCATCACTTCATAAATTAGCAGTATTAGGCATGATGCCTGTTCTGGTAGCGGTTATCATTGGGGTACCCCACAGTTCAGATAACAAGCACATTAGGACCGCAGCACTCTTTACATTTATCTACAAATGCCTATCATTGCATGATGCCACAGAAACGAATTATACTTTGTATTTGCATCTTGCTGGGGACTGGTAGAAATATAGTTACTGGTTTTCCAGTGTGACTGCTGTACTGCAGTAAATATGACAGAGTTGACATCTTAGTGGAGGGAAATGAGTAAAATATCTTTATTTCACTGATGCACTCTTCTAACTCCTACTAGTGTTTGAAATCCTGATGTTCCCAGCAGAAGTGTTAACCTGGAAACTATTTCTTTTGCTTCATTTTTTCCTTAATCAACTGAGGACAATGAATTGCCAGCTATTAGCATCTTGGCCCTTGTTAAAATAGACTTTTTTATTCTATTTCTTACCTGCGATATATATAAAAAAAGTTCTAGTTTAGTGCAGTGGACTTGTCGTAAACATTTAAGAAGTACCATAGTATATTCTAAGTGGTATAATAGCATTCCATTTATTGTTTTCCAAGGACTTAACTTGGAAATGAATAGCTTTATGAAGAGGCTAGTCTTATATTAGAGTTGATTGATTCCATTTATCCTCCAACAGGCTCCTCAGCAAAACAATTTCCCCTTAATTAAGCAATATGATGTAAATTACATGGTAATTGATTTAATAAAAATATATGATGCCAACTAACATGGGGAAAACATCTTAAGGAACAGCAGAATGATTCTCTGAACAGAGCAGGTAATGGGAAGACTACGGGAAATGAGGTCAGGAAAACAATAAAAATGAAGCTTTTATAGATTTTTTTCATCATTTCTGTTTCCCTAACAGTTAGATGGATGAATCCCTGGGTATTTCCCTCATTTTCTAGCTGTAAAGAGGTTTGAGAACCTGTCCCATTTTTCCCCCTCATACCAAAAAATTAATCTATTTTAAAAAATAATAACACTATCAGTTACTTTTTAGGGTAAAAAATAAATATATTTTTCTGTCTTATTTTTCTGATCTAGCTACTCTTTTGAGTTTCAAGTGAGAGAGATGTTTTCCACTTCTTGTCCAAAACCCTTTGCTAATACTCACATGCACTGTTGCATAAGTGTTATTGCTCATATATTTTTTGCATAAAACTCATGGGACTATGTTAAGGTAAAATATCCTCTTCCCACACTCCTCACTTCAGCCACTTTGTTTAATCTGTGGAGATGGTAAGACTACCCAATTGTGAAGATTCATAGCACAATGCATGATGGCTTTGGGGAACATCCTTCTGAAAATGTAGCTCTTTGTAGTATATCTTCACTTTGTGACAGTTATCTCTGGAGCCATGTAAAGGTAGATTCCTATCTGTTACTTGCCATAGTGCAACCCTTCATGGTGTGGATGAACCGTAGAAGGTGATGTTGCAGAAAGCAGAATTTTTCCATGTTGATGCCTGCTCTGGGTTGTTCGTAGGAGGAAAGTTGTATTCAGTGCATATGGGAAAGCTGGGCAGAGGGAATGGAGTCACAGCAATCAAATCAAAACCTGGAAAGGGATCGAGACCTACTGAAGGCTTGCAAGAACTGGCAGAAGGACATGAGCAAAGACTGCAGGGATGGGGAAAGAGCCTAGAGGTTGCTGTGAAAGGGGTGAGTGGAGCAAACTTTGGACAAACTCAGATCCAGAAACATGTAATTTTCACGTACGTGCCTGATTATTCTTGAAAACATTGCTAGTTGGAGAAGTGCCTACCTTTACGGTTTCAAAGCCTCAACATGTGTCTGAGGTAGTAATGGATTCACATCAGGCAGTCTGATTTTAGTGTGATTAGTTGCAGCTCTTATGTCTGCAAAATTGGCCTAACAGTCTCATAAGCACAACTGTTTAGGAGAGAGCTGGTATCTTTTCCAACTTTCCTTTAAGGCAAATATCTCCCACTGTCATTTTGTGGCTGCCATTTGTTCTCAGAATTAGAAAAAAAAAAAAAACCACAAATACGGAATGTTTTATCTTGTTTTTATTGTTTTGTTTGTTTGGTTTTGGTTTTGTTTTAGGATTGTTTCTTTAGGAGTCCTTTAGAAACACAAATATATCTCAACTCAGGCTGTGGTCAGACGTTTAGATTCAGATCTTATTTTAGTTTAATTTCCTTTACTGAAGCAAACCATCAGTCTTTCCTGGCAGGCAGTCCACCCCAGCTGGAATATTTTCAATAGTCAGCTCCAGATAGACAACATCCTAAAGAATTCCTTTAAAAAAAAATATCCAGAGTTGTGATACCTTCAGTCAAAACAGCAAACAGTGATTTCTGACCATCCCTTTGCTCGACAGAGTAAGCCGAGAGATAAGCAATCATTGCTTTCTGAAATCAGCAATGTCAGTCCTTGACAGAAGGGAGGTTGGTGAAGAAAGGTTAGCTTTGGTGTCATCGTGGCGTAAGGTCTGAACGGCTCTGGGAGATCACTAGTACAACCTGCCATTCACAGACCCCCAAGGATTTCTTTTTTAAATGAAAGGTTGCTAAATCTCATTCCCTATTCCTGCACTGCACATACGTGTTCCCCTTCCCCCCATCAATCGGATGAAGTTAATGGGAATCAGGTCCTTAACGGAGGGCAATGGCAATTCTGCACAGGTGGGAAGGCATAAAACATTTGCCAGCCAACCTGTTTTGACTGGTAGTCAATAAAATATTAATATGTGACCTTAAGCATTTTCACTCTCCATTAAAAAGCTCAGGACACTAGAACCTAGATTTTTAAAAACACTTCTGTTTCCTGATAATCAGTGTTTAGAAGAGAAATAAAAAATATATCTACACTCAATCATGTTTGTGACCAGACAGCTTCCTCTGTCACTGATTGGCTCTGGTCTTGGAGGTCAAGGTCCTTTTTAAAGGATTTTGAATGCAACTGGATGTGAAAGAGACATATCTTCTCTGCATACCCAAGCAACTTTTGTTTGTGGAGACTAAGAGACAAAAGGTTCTTGCTTCAGTCACACCCATTGCTGGATTATTGCTGCGATCTCTCCTGCCCAGCAGTATTCAAGAGAGCTGTGTGAGGTCTAAAAGACTGGAGCTACCTAATTTCACAGAAGGCTGGGTGAATATAAAGCTTAATATATATTGTCTTTTCCTGATTATGATGATTTGTGTTGTAAGGTGGTAAGATAGCTGATTACAACAGGAATGAACCTGCAAGGCTGCACTCTTCTCTTGCCCTCCCCAATACTTAGAACCAAGTGTATTTGTATGCGCTAAGCTACTTTAGTGTTCAAAGACAATTTTCTTCACCAGTGTCGCTAACACCACAGAAGACTGAACTGGTTTATGACCAGGATGAAATGAAATTCTTCCATTCTTTGCCATGTGGCTGAAGACTGCTGTCTAGGAGGTATAGGAAGGATAGCTTGGGGTCTGGCAGCACAAAATGGAAGCTTCAGAGATGCATCTCTGCCATGAGCTTCCTTCATGAGCTTTGGTAATTAGCATCATTTCTCAGTCTTAACAGATCCCGAACTCCTTCATGTCTGCTGGATTCGGGATTGTTTACTGTATCATGGCTTTGTGTCTGTGGTATGAGGTGAAATCCTGAAGCCATTACAATTATTAGGAGACTCTGACCCATGGCTGGAATTGCACCCCAAGGCATCTTTATGATCTTGCTTCTGTGTGAATGTTCCTAATGAGTTAAAAGGTACTGCTCGTCTGAGAAGAATTGTACAAACACCTGATATTAGTAGTTCAGGGACATGTAATGTTACAGATGAAGTGGTGTGAAGAGTTCATATGTTTCATGTGTGATAAGTGTAGAAAACTTGGGGCAGAAACTACAGTAGAAACAAAGATTTTTTCAGTGCACAGAAATGTTTTGATTTGTTTTAATTTGAAAATGATTGCATGTATAAGACCACAATTTTAGCCACTTTCTTCTTATTTTTTTCTGGCTGATGTTTTCCCCTCTTTTCTATTGAATCAGGTTATCCTGCTGTTACATAGACTGTCCTATAGCTTTGCATCACCATGCAGCAAAACTACCTACAGACCAAAAAATGAATTGGGAGCTGTGTGAAGGAATGAAATGTAGTGGGAAGAAGTGCATCAGTATATCTGTGACAGCTATCTGAGCACCAAATGCAGGCTCAGTGGTTGGTGCAGGAAGGAAGTCCTCTGGAGGTACTTTTCTTAAGTGGTTTGAATTTCATTCTCACTCCCATCTCTGCGTGGTGTGATGGAGAGAAGTGTTGCTGCTTGGTGGGATGTGGCTCTTGATGCGGTGCTCAGGGCTGCACCTCTGTTGTGGATTGGCCAGGACGCTCCTTGGCCAAGGTCTTCCCTGATCCACTGCGCAGCCCCTTTGACACTGAGGCATAGGGATCACTGTTATGTATGTGAGTAAGTTTTTAATCTAGAGTGCTTTAAGTGCCAGGGATGACTGTGTCACAGACTCCTTGGTTGATGCCTGCATCAAGGGCATGTGATCTGTCCCCTGGGACAAGGTGGGAGGCTGCAAGACTTGCAAGGACACTGCTGGGGCTTGTCCTGGGAGGGAAGAGCTGGTTATGATGGCATTTGTGGCCACAATATCTGTCTGCACTGTTCCCCCATCACTTGTGCTCAGATTTCCTCTGGGAGGGGAATGATTGATTTACTCCAGAAGGAATGAACTGCCACACAGGCACTGCAGAAGGCAGCGGAATCAGGCTGGGGAGAGAGAAAAGATCATCCCAGCTCCAATCTTAATCTTAACTGCACCCTGGTTAGCAATCTCCACAGCAAAAGAGAGCATTGGTCTCTACTCTTACAGTGACTGCGGGCCACATGACACACAAAGGGCTGTTAAACATGTAAATTCTCACATTTGCTGCCACAAGTGATCAGTCCCTGCAGAACAAGAGGGTGTAACTCAATGGCTCCTGCCACTGCCCATGCATGAGAGCACCAGGGTATTTCTCTTTTTCAGCTCATTCCCACATGTTGGAACAGGCATGTCCGTTGATCCTTTAGGCTTTACACTTTTTCCTATGCTAAAAGGGCATGGATCATTGCTGAAACCAGCTGCTTTCTGTCTTTGGGCAGTGGACACTGTGGTAATATGGGGCACCTGTGGCTAACATTTGCAAATCCCATCCCCTCTCCTAACTCTGAAGCCAGGGTACCAATCCCTGCAATAAAAGAGCATGTAAAGGAGAAAGGACCCCTGCCAACCTTTGTCATCTCTGTAGCTGTATAAATGCTGTCACATTCAGCAGTATGCTGGGCTCACGAAGGTTTACAAACTCTTCCAACTCGGATCACAGTTATAAGTCAGGGGACCAATCTGTGTTGTAAAAGAGCTTGCAAAGAATTTGCTCTTCTCAGCATAAATCCTCTTGTTATGTCTGTAGGCCCTGCATATTGCAAAAAGTAGTTAAGCTTCTGACATTTTATATTCTCCAAGCTGTATCTATAATCCCAACACAAACCGTAACATTATTCACAGCTAGGAGGTGAACCCACTTCCTAAAGAAGCATGTAATTTTACCTCTACTAACACCAGCTGTTCTTCCATGGTTGAAGGCCCTACATGATGTATGCCTCATTAAAGAGAGCTACAGAAGTTATGTCCACCCCATCCCCTGTACCTGCTATAGTGAAGGGATCATTCCCTATGGAGAGAACCTATTGCCTTGGTCACAACACCACCTGTCCTTTTCCTAGTGCCTCACACCCTCTAGGATAGATTAGCCTCAGCAGTGTGTCCATGTCTTCACCCTAATTCCAGTCCCAACTGTATCCTTAACCGTATCCTTAACTGTAGCAAGAGGACCACAATGAAAATGAAAAGGAGTTGGTCCTTGATACCAGCTTTCTGCCTAATTCTGAGGGCTCTGTAGGGTCCAGAAGGAAATTGACCATTAGAATTTTATATCTTTGCCATAAACCCAAATACTACCAACAGCACTCATGCCCCAGGAGCTAATTACTACAGGAAAAAAGGATGTGACACCTACAAACACCATCCTCCTTCCTAGAGCTGCGGGTGCTGACATCCTCTGCAGTGAACTAGCCTCTTACAGCTATTGCTGGCTATACTGTCCTTGTGGATGGCACCAGGCAAAGATCCTGGGGCAGACGGGTGTGGAGGGGTTGAGTCCTGACCACTTAGGACTGGCACGCTCTGGGAAGGATGGACCATGGCCTCCCTGCAAAGCAGCTGAAACACTAAAAACACATGCACTCAGTGTGTACATTCACATGCATATATAAGGTGTTTTCTCTGTTCAAAATGCATACATTAATGACATGGCTTTCCTTTCAGCCTTCAAAGAAGAGCTTTTTTAACAGGAACAATATTTTCTTCCCTGTCCATAACAAGAAAGGTTTAGAGAGCAAAGCCTGCTGGGATAGGCTTGAAGGAGTGTCTCCTCTGGAGGAAGCCAAATTTCTTGTTTTTCTAGTGCCCTTTCTGCAGACTCTGGGAGATACTGTCCTCTCAAGGTGCCTGAGTTTCCTCTTGGATGTTCACCCCCAAAGGGAGCTAACATGCATACAGTATGTGTAATCAGTGGAGCCGGACAAAGCAAGGAGTGACCCAATCTGCCAAAGCCACATTAGGCAGCTACTACCTTAATTACCTACTGCGTGTCTCAGTTCAGGTGATGTGACGATTTCCCAGTGATAGCAATTATCTTTCCAGGCTGCAATTCACTTTTTGGTGGGTTTATCGTGGCCTTCCGTATAAAATATGCATGACCACATCCTGCCCATCCTCCACAGCCAAGCTTCTCTTACCAACAGGTTAGTAGGCATCCTGGTGTAACTGGCAGCATTGGGAACGTTTCTCAGCCTTGCTACAGCGATGTGATGGTGGAGAGCTTACTTGCAAGAGCCCTCTAGACTTGTTCTTGGTACCATTTTCTTGATCTGATTTCATCCATATTTTACTGGAAAACAGTACAGCACAAACATAAGGCTAATGCATAGCCTTTAAAAAAATACAGAGATGCAGACAGACAAGTTTATGAACATTGTATTTTTCTCCAGTTTGTCTCATTCCTGAAGTTGCCTTCAGCAATTTCTGCAAGAAAATACTGTTATCAGTTTTAGTAGTATTACAGTAGCATTCAGCTAATGATTTTTAGGAAATGGTTACAGAGATACCTATTTGTCTGTGTTTGTGTATGTGAAAGAGAAATATGCCATTTATAGGAAGCATCCTGTCCATAGCCGTATCCATTTAGTATTGGAAGACTGTTTATAGACTCAGTTGTACTCTGCTGGTGCTAAAATTGATTTCTTGGCTGAATTATTCCGCAATAGAATAAGCCCACTAATTGTGCACCTAAATAAAATTGAATTTTAACAAATTGACTTTTATTTTACCTAGGATGATAATTTGTTGACACAAATAGAACTCCTTAATTAAATTTGGCATATCCAGGTCTGTTGAGGACAAGTTAAACCCTTCTGCCATGTGGTTTTAGTGCTTTTTTTTTTTTTTAATTTTTTTTAATTTTAGACCATCTTGATATTCCTAGATTAAATTCTGTTTATTACAGGCTGTACAGCCAGTCAATTATTTTGACTATGTAGTTCTTAAAGGATCCCACAAGGATTTAGCATAGTTCTTCTGTGAAGAAGGACTATTAATTTATAATTTCTCATTAAGCACATCAGAGATTGAAACCCATTGTTGCTATTCTGGAAATAGATATCTTAATTCAAGAGTATCTGGCATGCGATCTGTAAAAATGGAAGGAGAGCGAGGAGTACAGAACTACATTTATCACTATCTCTCAGAGTCTGGATCTTGATAAAGCCGGAGAAGTTCAGTAGAAAGAAAAATAGCTGTAGCATCAGCAGTGCTGTAGGGGAAACTGAAGGCTCAGGGCCTCACCTACACATTTGCTGAGATCAATTCACCTAGAGGAGAAGCCAACGAAGTGGTCCTGTCCTATGCAGCAGGTAGAGCAGTTCAGTCACAGTGATAACCCTTGTAATGTGATACCCTGGATCCTTCCTGGAGAACAGAGTTGATCCCTATGATCTTCTTCTTTGTGGAGTGTGACGAAAACTCAAACCAGAAGGTGAATGTCCATAAATATCCTTAAATTTCCAGTAAAGCCTGAACCAGAAGTAGATCTCCATAAGTCTGTTACCACATCAAAGAATAGGGTTGACACTACTGACAGTCTGCTCTGCAGGACAAACCTACGAGGTGCTGGTAGAGACTTCTTGCTCCCCAGCAGTACATGCTGCCAACCTGCACCCTCCTTGAAGTGCTGTCACTGGCACCAGTGAAGCAAGTGAGGAGCTCAGTGCTCTTTTAATGAAAGATCAGCAGATGTCTTCTTGTTCACCAGTAAGGCTGCAAAAACACGGAGGAGGAAAAAAAAAAAAAGAAAAAAACTTTATAGATTTCTTACTTGGGACAAGAGGATGGATTAAATTCTAATTTTGTTATTGTGAGGCATTTTTTCTTGATTCCTATACCCACATTGTGTTTAGATCTTATGTTTTTGTATTATACAAGTACGCATTGGTAGTATACCCAGATATTTACATTCAGAATAAATACATAAAGAAAATTTGCAGCTAACCCAGCCATGATTACATGCAATACAGAAAGATACATGCAATAAGAGAGTACAAATATCAGACTTCAGTTAAGGTTTCTGCCTTTCCTAGTTTTGCAAACATATTGCCCAACGTTTTCTAGACAATGAGGTATCTGTTTTTGTCTCTTTGTGAAGAAGAGCAGCTGCTCTGTTGCTGCTTTGCTCAGTGAATGGCCTCTTTGGCTTGAAGGGACGTTGCCCAAGCAGGCTTACGGTTACGTGCCCTTTCACGTGGGTCCCTGTGAGTTACTGCTGCTCAGTTAATTTAAAGGCAACTGCATTAAACTCTCAGACTGGTAAAAGCTACCTAATGTGCTGGTCAATGTAATGCTTGTATTTCATAGCAGCTGAGCAGGAAATCTCTGCCTCTTTCAGCCTCCTGCTGTAACCCGTCCTGTACAGCGAGGTCCTGAAAGTGCAGCAGTCCCTTGGGCTCTGCTGAGAGGAGCATGCGCCAGGGCTGGGCTTGGGTAGCAGGGACCCTCCACCTTTCTACTTTTTTTCCATCATTTGCATCTGTGAGGCAAGCTTTTGGCTTGAAAACCTCCTCTGTGTTAAGCAGGATGGCAGGATTTTGGGCTATACTGAAGCGGCAGAGGTCTGTTCACAGGCAGATTCCTTGGGGTGCTTGGGGGTCACTGGTTACTGCTATCTTCTGCCAGTAACATCTTCTCTTGTTTTCTCTCAATTTATGACTCCATTTTGAAGTCTGTAGGCCTAATATGTTTTGCGCTGTTCCTTTCCTTTAGTAACACAGCAGGCAGACACCATCAAACAGCTCAAAACACCCTCCTTAGGTTTCCAGAATGAAGCTATTAGCCAAGGAAAACCACCACTTCTTCCCTCCTTTACCCATCTGGTCCCTACTCTGCAGGGATGAAATCTGTCAGTGTATAATAGGCTGACACAGTACTGAGAGGGTGGCCTCCTTTATGAGGGAGGAATGCGTATTTGTATGACTTTAAGATTTTTTTCTTCCTTTCGTTTCTACTGTATTCTGAAATGGGCTACACACCTGCATTTGGCAAGAGAGACAAGAAGGAAGGAGGCAGGGGTGAGGGGTGAAACCATAAACAAGACAGACCCTTGTTGTGAGCCTACCTACTTTGACTCATGCTCATGTAGTTTAGAGTACAGCACATTGAAGTTGATTGTTTTGGCTACTCTTGCTTCTTCTTGGTTCTTGGCTCCCTGCCTGGCTACCGGAGTACAGGGAAGAGTCACCCCCTGCCAAGCTGACAGGCACAGACCAGGAGAACTCACCAGCAACCTCTGCCCTCCAAAAAGCTAGTCCTCTGCCGGGCACACAGGGGAATCGTGCCTCGGGTGAGGTGGCAGGGCTGCCAGCTCCCGGCATGGGTTTCAAGGTAGAGGATAGCATAAAATGGGTAGCGGAAGGCTGATGCTAAATGCCTTTTTAAAAAAAGAAACAAACAAACAAACAATCAAAGAATTTTGTATAAAGGGGGGGAAAGAACAAAACCAAACACATTTTTTCTCAAATGACTATAACGGAAGGTTTCTGGAAAATTTCTGAGGATATCTCAGCTATTATACTTGGATCAGAAAAATTTTAAACTGCGTGCTGGCACCCAGTGGGTAAATATCAGGTGTTGTCTGCTTGTTGGCTTTTTATTCTGTCTCTTTCAGATCTGTCTGCTCACCTGATTCACTCTGTGGCCCATTAACTCTGAAACTTACTGTTGTCATTCAGGTCTTGCTAGAGTGCTGAGTCCAGTGTAAGTCACTACACTTCAAAAAAAGCAAGGATTGACTGAAAAAAGTCCAAGAGCCAGCAGTGATATACGTCTTCTGAAGACAGATGGAACTGAAACTAGGGGGTCATACAGTAATTACCTTCAGGAATGTAAAGGACTACCGTGAGGGAAAGAAAATACAATTATAGAACCGTGGAATTACCGAGACTGGAAAACACCTCTGGGGATTGTCTGGTCCAAGTCCCTGTTATGAGCAGGGTCAGCTAGAGCAAGTGCTCAGGGCCTTATACTGTTGGATATTGAATATCTCCAAGGATGGAGACACCACAACCTCTCTGGGCAACTTGTGCTAGTGTTCAATCACTCTTAGAAAGGCTTTGTTCTTATATTTAAATGGAATTTCCTGTATTTCAGTTTGAACCCATTTGGTCTTGTCACATCGTTGAGCACCACTGAGAAGAGTCTGGCTTCATCTTCTTTACTCCCTCCCATCAGGTATTTATACATATGTAGATGATTCTTCTGAGCCTTCTCTTCTTAAGGCTGAACAGTCCCAGCTCTCTCAACCTGTCATTGTACGTCAGATGCTCCCATTGCTTAATCATCTTTGTGGCCCTTCACTGTACTTGTTTCATTATGTCTGTTTCTCCCTTCTACTAGGCAGCCCAGATCTGGACCTAGCACTCCAAATATGTGTTACCAGGGCTGAGCAGAGGGGAAGGATCACCTCCCTTGACCTGCTGGCAATGCTTTTGCTATTGCAGACCACAAGGTTTTTGGCTTTTTGGTGCAAAGGCAAATTGCTGATTCAAGGTTAACTTGGTGTCCACCAGGACCCCCAGGTCTCTTTCTGCAAAGCTGCTTTCCAGTTGGTCAGCCCCTAGCCTGTACTGGGGCATGGGGTTATTCCTTCCCAGGGGCAAAGTTTGGATTTTCCTTTGTTGAACTTCATGAGGTTCTTATCAGCCCATTTCTCCAGCCTGTCGAAGTCCCTCTGGATGGCAGTGCAATCCTCTGTTGCATCCACCACTCCTCCTAGTTCTGTATCATCTGCACACTTGCTGGTGGTATGCTCTGTCCCAGTGTTCAGGTGATTAAAGAAGGTGTTAAACAGTCCAGTCCCTTGCATTGACACTTGGGGCTCACCACTGGTGACTAGCCACCAGTTGCACTTTTTACCACTGGTTACAATCCTTTGAGCCCAGCAGTTCAGCCACTTTTCAGTTCATCTCACTGTCTACTCTCAAGGCTGTACTTCATCAGTTCTTCGTCCTATAATTTATTCACTAGTAGTGGACAGGACAAGTAGTCATAGGTATAAATTGCAGCAAGAGATTTATCTTAGATAAAAGGAAAAAAAAAATCCAATGTTAGTGACGGTGAAGCACTGGGAAGATTTTGTGAGGACATGGTAGACGGAATAGATGACCCATTAAGGTCCTCTCCAGCCTTATTTTTTTTGATCCCGAATAAGATTTTCAAAAACATCAACTGTACTTATTTATCCCTCAGAAAGAGCTAAAGTAGGACCAATTAGCTGAAGGCTCCCAGTGACTGCTCAGGAAAGGGGCGAGGGGCTAAAACAGTTGAAAGACAGTTCCAGTTTAGAGCAGATGTACACCCTGAGGTGGGAACCACGACAGCACACCCTGACATCACTCAGGTGTCTGGAGCTCACACTGAGCCCCCTTGCTCTATGGGAGAAATTGTTTTATTTAGGCATGAAATATTCCCATGTACCTTAAGGACCTGGAATAGCTATTAATGCATTTCAGCATATCAACCATAGTTGTTTATTTTCTAGCTTAAGTATAATCATTTGAGTTAAAAAAAGAGAGAGAGAGAAAAGTAGAAATAACCAATATAGCTTATCCTGCTGGAGAGAGGGATAGAGGCTGTGGCTTGGGAAGAAAATCCCTTTCTTTTTCCTTAGCATGGAAACAGGAATGCCTGTGTTGCTGGCCCAGATGGAGAATCAATTTTTAGAGGCAGGAGAAGCTGGAGGATGCAGATTGCCCTGGAGCCCTGGAGGTGAGGGATGTACTGCTGGCGCCTATAAATAGAAAATCTCTCTCTCTAGGAGTACCACTGCTGCTGCTGAGGTGGATATAAACAAACCCAGAGCACAGAGGTGCAGCTGAATGTGATGAAGGCAAACATGTCTTTACTCATGTGGAAGTCCAGCTGGCTTCAACCTACACCTTCATTTACCTCCTTCCCACGTTTGCAGGACAGGGGTCCATTCTTCAAACTTAATGGGCTTTCCAGACTGTGAATATGGCCTGGCTTCTGCACCTGCCTACTGGAAGATGACTCCATGCAGCTGGTACCTCTGTGTACACTGCAATAGCTTCCCTTGAGCTGGTAGGAGGAATGATGCGTGTTTCACACAACTCAGCAGTGGGCTCGCCCTCTTCTTGCTTTAAACCTTTGCCCAGGTTTAGGGTTGAGATAAGCAAAGAAAGTGTGGAACTGCCTCCTCCCTGTGATTTCTGTCTGAGGTAAATGGCCAGGTGTGCAGTCTCTGATCTGGCCAATAGCTTGTAGAAAGAGGCTGGAAGAGACACTGCCCAACCAAAAAATATAGACAAACATGTTGTTCAGTTCATCATGCAAATTCATCTTAGAAGGGGAGATAATCAGGAGGCACAGTGGTTGGTAGTGGTGCAGGAGAGGGCGGCACAGGCTGCAGTTCTGTCCTTAGCTCTGACCCACAGTTCTGGTACGCAATGGGACGTGGACTTTCAATACTTTGGTTCTGCAGATGAGAGGAAAGGATGACGGCACTTCCTTGTATCATAGGAGTGTGAATCAGAAGTGATTCATAGCTTGTGAGGTACTCAGATATTTCATAAGAGTGCCGTAAAATGACTTGAAAATAAACGAAAGTAAAATACGGGAGTAGATGAAATGGAAAGGACAATGTAGTGATCCAACCACTTTTAAGGCCAGAAGAGACCGTTATGGCAATCCAGACTTCTCCCGTAGTGCAAATCTCAGGACTTCACTGAACTAATTCCTGCTTCTGAGCAAGAGCTGTGATCAAACTAGAGCACATATTTCAAGAAAAACTGCCCAACGTGGTCTTAGAGGGACAATATAATGGGAGAATCCACCACAGCCTTCAGGAAGTTGTTACTTCTCTATTAAATATACGTTGCTTGTTTCTTGTCTTTATTTGTCTTGGTTTGGCTCCTGACAGTCAGACTCACTTCATGCTGGTATGCTAGCTGGAAGAGCACACTGTTATCCTTACTCTGTTCCCTGATCATAGGATTATGAGCATCTCTAAAGGCAACACATAAATTTTCATTTAGTGAGCTTACTAACTCCATTGAGCCCTAAAGCCATGGGTTAACTAGGAGACCCAGGAGCATTCTCCAACTCATGATTTTGGGTGAGTGCCTGGCTGTGACCATACTGAGGCACACATAGCCTCCTCCTGCCACTGCTCTGTGCTCTGCTTCCGTACCAGAAAAGCCCAGGTGAACTGGCATGCAGAGAGCCCCTTCATCCTTCCGCCCACGGAGGATGAAGAGGGGACGAGGACCCTACAGTGTACCACTGGATGCATGCCTAAGGCGGGGTAGGTGCATGCAAAGAGTAACCCATCCTAGAGTACACTCAGCAACCTGCAAATGTTTTTTCAGGCTCATTGCTGAACCTTCTCTGGGATTTCAGCCTTGAACTGTGGATCTCGGCTGCAGATGCTCTGTTCCAAGGCGGTCATGCTGGTGCCGAGTACCGCGGTAATGTAACTTCCTGAGGTAAAATGACAAGCAAATGTTCTGCAGTTTTCTCTCCAGATTTGATTTTGATTTCATTTGAATGGTTCTGTGCCTAATTGCTTGCCTATAGTGAAAACTTAATGTGTTGATTTTCCAAGGGCTACAGAGAAGCACTTGGAGAACAATCAGTCAGATGTTTTGTCATATCCCAGGCAGCCCTAGCAGCATTTGCCTGAAATGAAATGTAGCATCTCTACACTGCAGGCAATATTTTTGCTAATAGTGTTTCTGCACATCTTGCTAAATAAAAATAGATCTCTCCTTTTTTTGGTTTAGGTATTGGTTAAAAGCAAAACCAAAACCCCACTTGCATTAAGATGACACAGTACCAAACTGGAAGCTGAGGTGGTCCTCCCCATTTGATTGCGGTCACATCAGGTCCCAGACTTGATCCTGAGCCATCTGCTAATTGCTGCGGTTTTGCAGTCCTATATCCCAAAGCTAATTTAGTTTGGAAGGAACTGTTGGAACATGGATATATCCTTGGAAATCACAGAGTGTCTCTGTTAATGGGCACTGCAGATTGCTGAGCTGCTCCTGCCTGCCCCACCACAGGATAAACTCAGATAGAGTCCTGTCCTTCAGAGCCTTCTTAGACCCTCTGCTGTTGAGTAGCTTTGGAGGATGCTGCAAGCTAAAGGAAGCCCTGAGGCCATCTCACCTTAATACCAGACTGAAGAGCTGTCTAGACACTGAAACTGCAGGCAAGATGTGCAAGACCCCAGAGCACCTCGTGGCTCCATATCAGAGCATGCCACCACGTTTGCCTGCTGGCATGTGGGAACTTCCCTGTCAGGTGGTTATGGGGCACATGGTGCGTGGGATGCAGTTGGGTCATGCTCTAGGATGCTCTGGAGTCTCCTCTTTCTGAGCAGCACAACTGCAGCTGCCAAAGCCCAAACTACAGCACTACTCTGCACCCCAGACCACTGCCAGGCGCACTACAGAAAAGACAGAGGCTAAACGCAGAGTGCATTCAGACCAAAGTGGGATCTTCAGATTACTGTCTTCCCTTGAAAGCCTGTATGTGTCCCTTTGAATGCAGCAGCAATAACAGAGCAAAACACTGCTGGTGCTGCTGCACCAGCTTCCTTGGGGAACTCTGTTCTTGACAAGGGTCTGTCACGGTTATTAGAAATATCAAACTAAACAAAACATGATGGAAGGATAGACACTGATTTGTCATCATCTTTTGCTGTTATAACCAGTCCTCTTATGCTCTCTGTCACTCTGATGCCCCGTTTGACTCAGTCTGTTAAGGTACTTGTCCTCACGACACCCCAGTGAGCTGAGGGAAGTGCTGCAGATGGGCACAGACACCATGTCTGTGTTAATAATAGTAAAAAACATTCCCAGAACTGGTTCGTACCCCTGAGGCCAGAAGCACCACGTGGGCTGTGACGGCTACCAGGGTCACCCTCAAATTGTACTGCAAGTTGTTATGTGCAGGCTGCAGCATGGACTGCGTCCAATGGGGCAGAAGGTCCCTCTTGTGCACCTCCCGCAGTCCCCTCTCCCCTGCCCCATGCATGAAGCACCATGACATGCTTAGGCTCTCAAAATGAGCTCTGCACCCTTTCTCCCCCCAGGTTAGCAGCTTCTCAGTAAGTAGCTGCCGCATCTGCTTTTGCAGCCCATAGAAGATGATGTCTTTGATGTCTTTGCTATCTCGTCAGGGGGAAAGAAACAGTCTCTTCCTTCGGGATGGGGCCAGCAGAGACATGGCTGGCCACATCAACTCAACCTCATCCCAGCAAAGAAAGATGCCACCACTGGAATCTTGCTTTTTCTGACCCCTTCTGATCAGTTACAACCAGCATGGAGTCAGCAGGTAGGCCAGGGATGTGTTGGAAGCTGTTGGACAAACTGCACCCTCATAACTGTTCTGTGATGTATCCCCATGAAATGGGTCCTCTCCTTCTCCAGCCATGGTTGCCTCAGACTCAGGCCGGCAACAAGACTCTTGGTTTTCTCTCTTTTCCCCCAACACCACTTAACTACTCTCAGGATTTAATTACATGAAAAAAAAAAAAATACTCCCAGTGGAGGAGAAGACAAAGCATGTTTTCCTCTGAAGAAGAAGATGCCCAGGTTGGGAGAAAGTGGAAAAGGATTGAGATATAAGGGGGAGAAGTTTGCCCTCTGAGGCACAGTTCAGCTGGGCTTTCCAGGACCAGAGGTATGGGACCGGTGCCTGTTAGGGTAGACTGGGGTCAGGCTGTCTTTCTTGGAACAGATTGCTGAGCCGTTACGTTTTTCTACCGTGTGTTAGCAGCCTGTGCTGTACAGGCAGGGGATGCAGTGCCAAGTGCTGCCATTAGCACACACCCAGCAAGCAGAGGATGCTTTCAGAGGAGCAGGGGTTACTGTCCAAACTACTGCCCTTCGCAAGGCTTCTGCGTGACCGCACTGGACTGTTCTGCCTTTAACCGGCTACCCATGTTGACAGGTTATCTCCTGATGGATAAATATGTTTCTTTTGGACAGCCTTAAACATCATGCAGTAGAAGCCCAACGTCCCAGGTGTTCCACAAAGGGTGCTGGGGCAGGGTCGCATGCACAAAGACTTATAGCAGAATCCATAGCTGATGGCATACATCAGTTCTGATTGTGAAAGTTATTTTGGGGGGAAAATAAAAACAATAGAGATGAGACATGGAGAGGGAGAAGGAAAACTGTCCCTAGTGTCCAGACAGAGACATCCCATGTACTCCAAGTATGGGCTGGGCATGAGTGGGAGGTATTTCCCAGCTCGGTGACGCAGTGGGCTGGCAGGCAGATGTGGTCCCAGGCTACTGCTGTTTTGTGTAATGCAGTTGCTGTGGAAGACTGTCAGTTGAGGAAATGATGGACTGTCTCCAGCATCCTCTGTGTCCACAAGTGGGCTCATAGGGCTCCAGATCCTCACAAGGATTACAAAGAGAGGTACCTGAACCTGGATGCACAGGGCCTCTGTCCTGGGCCACGTATGCTAAAGGGCTTGGTAGCAGTCCCTCTCTCACAGAGCTGGTACAGTTTGGTGTCAGACGCATTTCTGCTGACAGGTGGTTCTGGCTGGACACTTGCATATGAGCCATGTTTAGGTGGGTTATTTTGTCGCTACTCTGGGCAGTGGGCCTGCGGAAGCCTCACCTCCATTTCCCTCCATCTAAAAGCGGGTAGGGAGAGACTCCACCACTCTTGTTCGGCTCAGTCCCTCTTAGGTTGCAATAAGAATAGCTGTGTTTATCACTCCCATGATCCTGCTATGACCAAGCACAGATGTCTAGTAAAAAAATGGTAAAGTGTGCAAAGCAGCTTGAACTACTGAGTTTTTTAATGGAATGATGCTGAGTTCAGAGTGATTTGAGGACTGGTGTGAAAGCAAGAGAGCTGCATGAGGAGAAATTCTGCTGGGATATTTCTGGAGGATGGTGCAGGAGGACATACCGAAGTGGTACACTCTGTATTGTTTCCTACATCATCTGGCCCATGCCATGTTCAGACAGCACTTAGGAACTGCTTGGTTAAGTGCTACCTGGCTCAAGCCAAAAGCGTGATGGACGTAATTTAACAGTAGAGGCAAATGTGCCCTCATCACATTTAGTTTTTTTGTGTAGACATATAGCCAGAGAAGCTACGGCTTATTTTTCTGCAGATATTGCCTTCCCTCCCACTAATCTCAGATTCAGCCAGACACTCTAGGTAAGCGCATAAATATTTTTGTAGACCTTGCCCCAACCATGTGACCCACTATTATGTGGGAAGTCTATGACGGAGGAAGAAACCTAGCCTGTGTCAGTCTGGCTGCAGTGGTTAGGCTGCTCACATGGGTAAAGCGAAGTACTAGAGAAAGGCGAGGTGATACCTGGGCTCCTCCTGCAGCCTCCTCAGGACAGGGGTCTGTTTTCTCTTCATTTGTCTGCAAAGCACGTAACTGCGGCCTTGTGTAAATAATGCATAACATGCACAGTCATATTTTCTACACTTCCTTGCCCGCACAGATGGCTTCCATGGGAAAATGTCATTGCTGATCATTAAAAGACAACAAACTCTTCAATTACCAAAACAAATAAGTGGTATATTGTTGGCTTTTACAGTGAGTAGGATCCTATGTGATTTTTTTTTTTTTTTTCTCATGGATGCACCTTCAGCAAATTGATTTGATAAAACCCAGTTCCAGACATCACCTTATTTCAAGTTCGGTTACCTAGGAAACTGCAGTATACTGCTGGGACAAGCTGCCCGCTTCTGCTCCTGTTGAAGCTATTAAACACATCAGCTCTTCCTTCAGGAAGAGCAGAACACTGCTGATTTCGACTCCTAGCCATTTTATGCAGATACAGGCTGTGCATCCTACCAAGAGAGACACACTTTTACAAATGCCCGTGGGAGTGGGACACAAACAGTATCCATACCTATGTCTTCGTATTAAAAATCACTTATTTAGCTATCAGACCGCATGTAGATATTGCATGGATCTATAGCATACAAATGTATGAATGTATGCACTTGCTGCGTGTACATATGTGTGTGTACACACATGCCCATGCAGAGTGCCTGGTGTGTATGTGTTGCTTATACATGTAGATGCTGCTCCTCCTGAAATGACTAAGGCTATCAGGACTTCCACAAAATCATAATTTTATTTTGGGATCTGAGATACAAGGTTCTGGTTTTTTCAGAGGACTCATTTGTGTAACCTAAGTTCATCTGCTTTGGGACAATGAGGCCTTTGCACTCTCTGCCTTGCCTTTTCTGAAAAAAATAGGCCCTCAAAGAACTGCTCTAGCATATCATGGTGGCACTTGCAAGATGGTTGGATAGCAAGAAGCCTGAGCACCACAGTTATTTTGTGAGATGCTTGATTTTACCAGGTTTCCGTAACGTGTTCACAACAGCAGCATGTCGCTGAGGCGTGAGATATTCAGCTGCACATGGCCTAGGGACATGGGGGGCTCAGGTGCTGGGCTGAAGGTGGAAGCTATCAGTGAACAGCTGGATAGGGGAATCCCATTTCCTTCCTTGTACCGGGGCCCAGGAGCTACACAAGATTGTGGGGATGCAAACACATACATAGTCAATTTGTCTACCCTTGTTTAGCACAGGTAACATTGACTTGAGCTAGGTCTTATTTAGTAGACAGCCCTGTCAACAAGAAACCCTCTTTTCCCCATGCTGTCACTCAGCAATTTTCCAGAGAGAGCGGATGGCTTTAGTGTTTTCTTTTACAGGAATGTGGATTGCAATGTGCAGCTCACAGATGGGAAAATAAAATCTGCTGTGCATATCTCTGATTAGTTTGCTGTGTGCCATAACTCATGTAGCCATCTGCAGGTACCCTGTCTCTCACCAACTACAGATATTGTGACTGCTCTGGTAGAGAGGAAAAATATCTTGAGGAGGTGGAAATGGTTAAAGAAGCTGCCCTGAGGTGCCATGGCAGGAGATCTATTGTTTGAGGCCCAAAGTCTATCCTGATGGATTCTGACAAATGATATACTCCTTGTGTTATTTGCAGGAAAAGACCACAAGAACCTGCTCCTTTTGCTGCCCTGTATGGGAACCTAGTGTGTAACTGGGATAACAAACTCTGAAGAAGAACAGGATGTGAAAGCCTTCTGCCGCTCTCCCCCACAGCCTGCGTCTCTGGGGCAAGAAGCAGCAGAATAACAGCTGCACTGTTTCACTTGAGGTTAGGGCAAGTTGGATAGGGATAGCAGCTATGAGATGCTGGAAGGAGAGCGTGTGCCTGCAGTTGCATCTCAGGCTTAGAGTACGCACACATGATGAGGGATCTAATGAAGGAAGGAAGAGAAGGGGGAGCTACATGTCAGAGTTCATCTTTCAGTAGATACATCTCCTAGGCAGCTGCAGGTTTTAAATAGTGTTTTTATTTATTTATTTATTTATTTCTGGTTTTGCAGGTATGGTTAGGTCCCAGTCTAGAGCACATCTGTTCATGATAGCACTTAAGCATATGCCTAAATGTTCTAAGCAGAAGCTTAAGGAATAGCAATAAATCATGCATTTTCTCTGAAAGACCTGCTCCACAAAATGCTTGGATATCGTCATGCCTGTTGATACAGACAGGAGCAGGCAGCATTCATACCAGGGTTATGATATGTTGCGTGCGACAGTTACCAGACAGCAAGTCGCTCCTAGGACAGCTGCATTTGTTTGAAATGTGCACCAGAGCGGTAGCACTGTGATTTTTATAAGCAACTAAATCTGCACTATTTATCCAACTCCCACACGTGGGGCACTTTGCTACATGACTGCCTACCAAAATTAAGCAGAATCACAGATTGGAAAGAGAGATCTGCAGTCCTGTGGGGAAGATGCTTATGATTCTTGCTCCGTCACCTAATCCTCAGTAGTGCTTGCTATGAATGTCGTCTTCCCAAGCAGAGTGCTATTCTGTGTCTACCCCATGTGCTGGTGGGCGGTGGGTGCCACAGAACTCCAGAACGTTTTCGAGGATACTGGTGTTGCCTGTGACTCTGACATTGGGCTCACATCAGCAGGAAAATAAAAGAGAAATGTATTCAGGGTTATGTTTGGGTGACCTGCCTGTACCTCTGACCTCGCTGGCTGGAGATGGAGCTCACCATCAGAATTGCTGGTTAAGTCTCTTTTACACTGACAGCATAGCATATTGCCAGTCAAAAAATTACTGATGAGGTCTAACTGTCCAGCAGCTAGAACCCAAACACCGTGAGTCATACCTTGTAAAATACACAGATATTATACACATATACAAAGTGTATGTAGTACACTTTCTAACCCATTGCATTGCGTTCTTGCTAATTGACTCCAAAACATACGCTTTCCATATATTCAAACAGCAGCAAGAATCCTGATTAGGCATTTGTCAGGTGCATACTTGCCATGTTAGACCTGTTAGGATTTACAAGTAACTTCCTAACCTATTTAGTCTGTGCGTATCTAGATTGATAGACACATACATAGATAAATACTTGAAAGTGTAGTTAAGTGACTGAAAAGACTTTATTTTCATCAACCTGTCAGCATTGGCATTGCCTACATTTTTTGGCATTACTCAGTTTGATATAGAGTCCTGTAGCTCCCCTGCTAGTAGGTGTGTATAATTTTTATAAAAACCTTGCCTCATACCTGTAATTCATACCGAATATATCTATGTATGTGTACATATGCATGTACATACAAGTACCTATATATATTTATAACTTTATAACATGCACATACAATATATGTTTCAACACCATGAACAGCTAATGTGAAAATGACGGGCACATGATTTCTTTCATCCACTATCTCCAAGATGAAGTAGGGTGTTTTTAACCACTCTGAATGATGCTGAGGGAGTGAGCAACAGCCTATCCAGATCAAAACCTCTGCAAAGCATCTTTCACTTCCTGAGGCAATGATTCATGCAGCTGTGGACCCACTTTTATGAATAGATGTTCCCAGAAGGGATTTGGCTGTAGCAATTGTATCAGTGCCTGGGATTTTTCCTGGAATTTTTATGTGTGTCAGACATTTCAACTGAGTTTATGTGTTGTTCTGCTTAGCACCATCTCTGGAAAGGTTTACTTTCTTGGCTGCATATAAGTCACTGATCTTTGATTGTTGTCTACCTATATCCTGGAGGATATTATGTTTGCTTGGATGCACTTCTCATTTGAAATACTGAAAATGATGAAAAGAGAAACTTTGGCAACAGCCAAACTTGTGATAATTGTCTCAGCTGTAAAAGCTGCTGGGGCCTCACAGAGATAGTGGCAGCAGATGCATCTGTGCCTGTGTTACCCTGCTTTCCCAACATCCCCCAAGCTTGACTGCTTTTTTGACAACATTACAAAAGTAGTGTAGAAAAGGAAAGAAACGCATTTGAGGAGAATAAAGCATTTACTTACTTGGAGAACCAGCTCAAGGTATGGATGACACTAAATAGATGGATGACAGTAGAGGGCTGTAACATCCAGGAATGCTTTTTTTCTCTCCAGCTGATATTTTTCATCTCCTGTGCCATGCAATATTTCATCCTGTACATTTTCTGTGTCAGGAAAACCATGCAGACAACAGAAAAAGCCTTCAAGCTGCAGCAGCTCCCTTACCCCACATCCACAGACCCATTGACTTTATTTAGACATGCCAAGAGCATGAGGAGATAGTGGAGATTTCACCCTTTCTCCTCACCTGGAGTCAGAGTTTGGCTCCTTGAGCTACTGGATGTCTCTGTGAATCTCTGATCAGTGGCCCAGTCTCACCACAAGCAGAGAATCGGGCTCCATCCTTGGTCTTCAACTAAGGGTGTTACATATTAAACTGGTCCTCCCAGCTCTAGACAACCTGATCCTTTCCACTCTAAACTCCTGTGTTCATGTCTTTATAACTCAGCCCGAACCTAATACATGTTTTGGAAGAAAACCATATAATGAGCTCACAAGTCCATATCTTATTTCCCCATTTTAGAAGAAATGAACTTCAGCTGGAACAGGAGTGGAGCAGGGACACCAGTGGAAACAGAGGGAGTGGGCTGCCTGTCTTATGAGAGAAGATTGAATTTGTCTTGTTTAGCCTAGCAACAAAAAAGCTGATAAAAGCTAGAACTGCTATCTGCAAATACATCAGACAGGGAAAAGTTTCCTAAAAAAGTCTTGCAGTTTTGCATAATAGCAAATGGCTTTAAAATGCCTGTGAGTCAACCTAGACTGGAAATAAGAATCATTTTCTACTATTAAAGCAATGAGGTCTTCACATGGTCTTCCATGAGGTGCCATGAAGCCAAAATAACTGGCTTTAAGAGGAAACTTGAGCAATTGATGAAAGGCAGCCTACAAAGTCATTGCCTACAAGTGTAGGACCCTGAATTGCATGATCTAAGAGGCCCCTTCTAGGACTGTATTTCTAAGATGGGAACTACAATTTGAACACAATACGTGAATGCTGAGGTTGTAAATATCTCATCTTCAGTATTCAGAATGACTTAATTCACAAGCAACAATTTACTGCCTCTATCACTTTTCTCTAGCAATGCTGTGGAAATAATTGTATCATTGTTTTAGCTCTGGTCAGGTATAAGGTGAGAGTACCTTAGAGACATCCAGGAGAAAATTAAGTAATTTTCTGTTTGGTAGGATTTTTGTCATATTTTAATGTGTACTTTAATTTCCTTCAAAGAAATACTGAATAATAGTGTATTTAGACAATACATTTTTTTGAAAACACAGTAAGTCACCACATAATTAAAGTCTGTGTTTTAACATACATAGTCTCTGACCTTTCTGCGACTTTTCTAACTTTTGAGTGCTTGTGTTTTCAGTCTTATGGTTCTTTTAACATAGAGAGATGTTAGACCTTAGCAATGCTGAGGTGGCTGCAAGAATGGTAAATCAAAAGAGGTTTTCATAAGTAATATAGTGCTACTAAAGTAAGAGAATGTTTGGATGGCCATAGGTAGTAAAATTTAACCATAACAAGAGAGTCGATTTTCTAGTCAAATTACAACGTGACTGTTCTGAGCTGCATTTTACCAAGTCTACTTGCAAGAGGTGGATACCACTAAAGGAAGACAAGGAATTTCAGCTCTGATAACATTCTTATTCCTAAATCCAATTATTTTCAAACATGTCATCTACACTAGCTCTCAGTGAGGATTAAGTACATGACAGGCTTGAACTTTTAAAAGCAAGTGAGTTTTAAATTATGAAAGAGCAGCGGGAAAAGGTGAGACTAATTTTTACCTTATAGAAACACACAAAGTTTTTCAGTACATCATGATTCAAAGTTTTTTTGCCATAATTGTAGAGAAAATTATTCCCCTTCTCTTCTCTTTACTCCCTAAAAAGAAACACTTTGTGGTTGGATGGTGCAGACTGATTTTTAACAAATTATTTATCATAAAAATGGTTTATTGGAAATGAGTCTCCCCCATCTAGCCCAGGAGTATTTTTCTGTTAATTGCTTTGGAAGCATTTCAGTATATTTGTACTTCAAACTGCATGGACCAACTCTAGTTGAATGCTACATTTGTGTTGTCTGATTGGATGGGATCTGCACCAAGAACTGGGTGTCTTGTCTGACTCTCTGTGATGGTCAATTCAAATTTCAATTTCAGCAAATATTTGTGGATATTATGTGAAAATGTGTTTCATCGTACTTTCCCAGAAGTATATTTGAGTATTTGTAGTGAACAAATCTCATCCTTCTCGTGCTCCCTGAATCCTTCTAGGTTAAGAAGCATACTGCTCTTGCACTACATCTCTACAGAAGGGAGGCTTTCATCCTCAGAGTTGGCACAAAATTAATGCTGCCATTGGATACTTGTGGGAATTCTGCCTGTACTTTTCAGACTGCATATGGGTTTACACCAAGTGTAAAAAATTGCAGCCCCCAAAGCAAATAGTTATGGACGTAGGAAGCTGGTTGTTATTCAACTTGCTATAGGGTGCTGCAACCTGAGTGAAATCTCCACTGACAGGATCTGTGTTACTAGGACATCACTTCCCCACAGAAGCCACCAAAATTATAGACCTCCAAAGTCAGGAGAATCAAAGGGGCCAACGAGTGTACTCACCCAGGATAGACAGGAGGACGCCAGGATTTCACTGTGACCTAGGTTGACAGAGTTTCCATTAATACCTGTTGATATACACTTTTTAAAAACTTTTGGCTAGGATCCAACCTGAGACAACAGTAAACTGCTGGGCAGCCTGTGGAAAGCCAGCAGTGCTCAAACTGTGGCTTAACTGGTGGCCACGGACAGATGGCCTGCATTTCTCAGAAGTGTCACATAAATAATCTCCTTTGGCTGGAAATATTAATAAGCAGATCAAAAAGGAGTGGATACTTCTAGGAGGGAGAAGGATATCTGGACGGAGAAAATTTAATGTTAAAAAATGGAAGACAAAGTCTGAAAAGAAGATAATCAAGTTTCAGGATTTAACCTCCAGTCGAATAGGATGATATCCACAGGAGAAGCAGTCTGTGTATTACCTTGGTTTTGGGGTGTTTTCTTTTCTTTCTTTTTTTCTTTTTTCCACAGAGGTGTCCAACCTGGCCGTTCTTGGCATGACAACTATGGACAAGATGGGCAAAAAACCTGTTTCAGCATAGCAGCCAGGGCTGCTTCCTCAGGGCTTGAGGACTCAGACATATCATCCTATGGCAGCAACTTAAAGCCTATTACCAAGCATAAGGTGAGCAACAGGAGCTGATCCTATGCATTAGTCCACAACAACTGTGAGATAAATTACATTAGTTTAAATGTCATTGAAGGAAGTTTGGCTGATGTATGCAAACTCATTAAACTAATCCTGGCACTCTAGGAAAAGGTGGTGATTTGAGCAGACTGAAATAGGGTAGGGAGTCCTTACTGCATGGGACAAAAGAGAGCACCATGCATGGCTCCTTGGGCCACGAGGCAGTGGGGGATATCCCGTCTTTTAAAAGGAAAAATGAACTGTGCAGTCTTTATCCTCCATAGCACCTCTGTTATCCAAAGCAATAAACAACAGCACGAGGCTCGAGGAACAAGGCTGGCACAGGGAAGTACACCTCATTCTCCAATTTCATTCCTCACAGAAAAAGACATTTTCAAATAGAGTTGACCAAAATAACTTCAGTCAAATAAGGAGCAATTGAGAGATGTGTTTTTCCACGAAGAACAATAATAAAACTGTCCTCTGCCATTTTCAAAGAAAATTAGGAACCTCCCCCAATCAGAATTTTCTTTTGCTAAAAGACAGTTTCGTTTTTTGTTTTGTTTTGTTTGTTTTAAATGGAGTGGGGTACTTTGCATTGAGAGTAATTTTTTTCATGAGAAATTTTAGAAGAAAAACATTTCTATTGTTTGCAAAACCCATTTAAAACTAGGTTAAACCAGTTAACTCTATTAACACAGACTATATGTTAACTACGTTAACATAGTTAACACTTAGACTTGGATTAGCTAGTAAAAATAGTCAGAGGAAGTTTGATCCTTCCAAGTGTCAAGCATACTACCGACAAAGGCATTTTAGCTTTATTCTGAAATTTTAACACACTAATAGCTCTCCTAACCTTGTAGAGACAGCCTGAGTGCTATAAGTTAAGTGCTTGCTCACCACCTGCTTGGTGGTTTTCAAGGTTGTAGAACTGGACTGACAGTTTGGAAAATACAGTCTTTCTTCCTTGTTAGTTTGTGGTTTTATTTTTTTTTTTTAGCTGACAAGCACACGATGACAAGTTTGATTTGATTTGACACAGATGGTCACTTCAGCTGGCAATCATTCACCAAAATACATGTCACCCTTGGCTAATGACCTAGCCTCATCGGTAATCTTGTGACATCTTCTCCACATTGTATATGACATGTAGCTGTGAACTTCCTGCAATAAACCCTTTATGTTTTTAAATCCTAGACTGCCAAATGCCTGGCTCCAAAACATCATTTCTACCTCACAAACATGCATCAGCTGCAGAGTGAGTTTCCTGTGAAACTCCCTTCATCTTAGCCCTAGGGATTGATGGGAATGGACACGTAAAATGCCGCAGGAGGAGATCTCTGCCCTCTGTTTTCATCCATTACACCTTGCTGAGCCAGAGCCTGAAGGGACCAGAGCCAGTGGCCTTCCCCTAGACCTGAGCTGGAGTGATGCTGTATTGCAGGACTCTTTGCTGGGGAAGGAGATCTCTTTGCATCGATCATTTTTAAGGGATCTTAATGATATTTATTACTGATCCGTAGTAATTCTAGACCCTTATTTTTCTACATCTATAATGTCTGGGGATCTATAGTTTTGTCCTCTGAGCCACCTGACCACTTCTGAGGATGAAGTCTGACCTTTTGTATGCACTAAAGATTTAAGACTCAATCCAGAGTCCCCTGTAATCCCTGGCTGCCTGATCAGACACGGGGTTATAAGATATACAGGATGCCATTAGCTATTATAGAAGTAAGTGGTGAACAAGATGTTTGCAAGACAAAGTCCTGCACCTTGATACAAGACTTTCCAGTCACTGTCTGGGACATTTTCCAGCTTGATCTTTCACTGGCATCCTTCTACCCAGTTTACACTTGTTTTCATCACAGGGCTATTTGTCCAAAAAATAAAATAGTCCATAAACAGAGTGGCCATAAATCTTCTGCATCAGTAATTACTTTAAAAATGAGGAGACTGCTATTCTGCCTCCCTTTTTCCATCTGGTAGTTGTAGCAGCAGTAGCTGATCTGGCTAATAATCCCAGTAGCCTCTCTTCTGCTATGGCCCATTACAGCATCATAGCGAGAGAATATAAAAATCAGGCATGTGTAGAGTAATTTTTCTCTTGAAAGAACATCTAAATATCAAACAATGAGAAGCTCTGGGACTTCCTAACCTGGATGTTGCATACCTTTCCCTCAGCTGAGGTTGTTTTGCCATTGTGGAGAAATGCCCTCTGGGAGCAGCCGCTATGCGACTGCTAACACTTGGCAGTCATTCCTCTGCGTGAGCTATGGGGAATCTCCATCACTGTGCAGCCATCTGAACCTCACTTCTAAGAGATCCCAAAGGTCTTTGCAAGGTTTGTTTATTATTAGCCTCATTTATCTCTCTCATGACTGATTTTGAAAATAAGGAAAGTGGATCCTATTAAAAAATTCATGTGTTACTATCTAGGACACAGAGTTGAGTGTGGAGTAACCCATATTTCATCATCATACCATTAAATAACAGGAATTAATTTTACTTTACGGCAACTAGCTAGCACAGCCGAACTAAATTTTAACATGTGTCAGAGAGCTGACAACTGCTAGATTAAAGATGTCATATGTGGATCCAGGATATCTAACTAAAAAGATTAGTGAGTTGTTTCTGACATTACAAATTACCTAGTTGTTCCTACTAGGGAAACATTTCCAGTTCTCAGTGCCCTGTATTAACTGTTGATCCCAACAGTGCAGCCAGAAGCAGGTGGCAGTAGATGACGCAGAAGTCTACCCTGCGTTACTGTGGTGTGTATGCCTGTTTGTGAGGAAAAAGTGTGTGGAAAAGGTACGAGATTGCATGTCCTGTGGGAGAGTATGTAGGGAATGGAGATGTGTGTTCCTCTGTTAGAAATGTCCGTGTGGCTAAAGCTGCGATTTGTGCTGTGACATCTCAATTAACAGTATCATACCAAACACATTTCCACCCTTTGCTACTCATGTCCAGCTCCTCAGTTGTGCTGAAAAACTGTTCGTTGGACAGTGCTGTGACGTAAATCAAGGAAGTGACATTGCACCCGCAAAGCTGGCCTGTCATCAACCCAAAGATCCCGTGCGGTCACCTCAGCACTTATGAGGTGGATGCGAGTGGGTGAGAGGATCTGGAAAAGTGTGGTGCTGGTGTCGTCACCTCTGTCTGCACAACACTAGCCTACAGCCCACCATGCCCTGTTTTGCAGTGGCAACTGCTATTGACTTTCTGACAAACAAGAATGAATGTTGACAGAGCTTTCGGTCCCATTGTGCCCTCAATTTTTCTGTTTGTTTGTTTGTTTTGTTTTGTTTTGTTTTGTTTTCCCAAGAGGACCATTATAAAAACAAAGCTAATTTAAAACCACAAAACAACAACAACGACAGCAACAACTAACACACAACTGACCTTTGCTGTGTCTTTTGCCATGATTCCGCACTAGAGCATACTATTGTGTTTGTGGTCATGCTGCTTTATTATTCCCACTGCCCTGTTTCTTCTGTCTAGACACTAAAAACAGCAAAGCCTAGAAGCACAAATTTTAGTTAGAACTGGCTGAATTACCCTTTGCAAAGAGCAAGTGCATTGTTGGGTAATTCACAAACAGGAAAAAGAGGGTGAATGATCAGTTCATTTGTTGCAGCTTGACCCATCTTACGGAGCCTACAGTTTTCTCCTGAACTTTTGTGACCAGAGTCCTCTCACACACCAGGGTCTGGGATGTGCTGACCGAGCACAGATCAAGGGCCTTTCCGTCTCAGGGCCTTCCAGACTCACCTTGCAGACTGGCAGGCTGCTTTTAGCAGATTGACAAATGAGGTAGGACGCTGAGTCTCACTCTCTGCATGAGGACTAGAGCCGTCCATCCAAGTCTTCAGGCTACATCAGCAGTACGGTGATATCCAGAGGAGCAATGTGCTGCACTACGAGGCCATGTTTTGGTAGTGGGGAAAAGGCCCCAGCCACACCAGTGGAAGGACATAGGCACATTAGCCATCTAGGAAGGACGTAATGACATTAGACTTCTAGGAGCATGGAGCCTGCCATGGAGAGTCCCACAGGGATCAGAAAGAAGTCTAGATGCGAGTCAGCTGTCAGAAACTAGTCCAGCCACAAAAATGGACACTCACAAGGTTCAAAGAAGCAAGAAAGGCAAAAAATTAATCTGGCCTGTTGTGCGGTCCCACAGCTCCTTTTGTGAACAAAACAAAGCACAGATGGAGTAACCCCCGCAAAATGACATAGACTTGGTTGCCACCAAAACAGGCAGCAGCCTGCTGTAAGCAATATCTGCAGGAGACATTTTATACAAGAGAGTGAAAAGATGCTTTTCCCAACTTGTCCTGCAAGACCAATGGAAACAGTGTATCACATTAAAACATTGGTTTGGTTTCCTTTGGTTTCCTTCTAAAAGCTCATACTGGTCAAGTGAAAAAACAGCCCCATTTCTCTTTCTACAAATCTCCAAGGTAAAATTCATCTCAAATCTCCTCCATGAGCTGGTTGGATAGAAGATCCTCATGTTGGACTTCTCAGCTTGCTCATTCCATTGCTCTCTCTCCTTTAAGATAATGAATCATGTATCCCTGGACTTGCCTGCACTTGAAAGTTATCACTGATTAAGGTAAGGTGCAAATATAAAGTGCCATTGCTCTTTCTTAAGAGCAGCTCAAGGGTCGAGTTAAGCAGGAACAATGCACTCTGATTTGCAATAACACCATCCACACACGGTGTTAATCAGGAATAGATGATTGGAAACGACATGGAGACATGACGTAGGTGAATCAGCCACACTCGCTGAAACCTCTCCCAGAAGGCTCCAGCTGCCCTTGCCAACAGTGGGAGAGCACTGCAGGCAAACGCTGCTGAGGGTCCTGTGGATGATCTCAATCAATGCTGTATACGTTGAAATCTGTACCGTGGTTTGCAATAGGTAAGCAGCGGTTACCTTAAACTGTTAATGTTAGTGGAGCCACTTGCTTGGATGGCTAAGAATAAAGGCTAGTGTGTTTGCCTGTTGAGCAGTCAAGCAAACTAAAAGGCATTTGACAAAATGTTCCTGCTGCAAATGAAAACCCAGAGCTAGACAAGACTTGTCCGTAAGAGCCTGTGACTGGTAACAATATTGCTGCTTGACAAAGATGTTGTTAGGCAGCACAGCTATGAAGAAACATTTAGCAGGTTGAGGATGCTCTTTTCTTTTCCTCAACTTTTGCAAATTTTATCAAGTGATGCTGCCCTTATTCTGCAATTATCACTGCTCAATAGCAATACTTGACTAGCCATCTGGTAGGATCTGTCATTTCATAACCTCATACTCAACTGGCAAAACCGTTCACCTCTTGACTTGTACCTGCCCACTTCATGCAATCATGCAACTGAAGGCACCAGGTATTCCCTGCATGTACGTGAGCATGATACCACTGGAGAGAGAGAGAGGGAAAAAAAAAAAAGCTCAGAGTTTGATTCTCCTCTTTATTTTTCATGCTCTTAGCCTATTGCGAAACCTATTAAGGAAAGGTGTGAGGCAGTTAGGTCTCTGGTCTCTAACATATACACAGGAGTGGAAAAACACCCTACCCTCACCACAATTAAAGGGGCTGTGGGAGCTATTCACATTGTTAGGCCATCCCTGGGGCTTTTTCTGAATCTACCCTGCAGCTGGCCTAAGGTAGCGGTGCAAGAGCCGTTCCTGTGCTGCAGCTCACAGGATGCTCCACCACATCTTGTGCCTGGGCTCAGCCAGTCCTGGGGACCTGAGTATTCAAGAGGGGGCACAGATGGCGGACTTCAGAGACAGGTGGCTGATACAGATTTGGGATGTATGTGTGGTGGGCAAGTGCAGGGGGAATAGGAGGATAAACTTGATGAGTAATTTGGAGCCCTGCACCTGAAACTTGCTTGGGGCCCTGCAGTATCTAGGCTTGCTGCATCGGCTCTGCATCATTCAGGGGAGATTCAGAACAAGCCCTTCTGCCTGCTAGGGATCTGTGTCAGAATCTGCCTGGTGACACAAGTGAGAAAATATTACCTGAGATAGTCTGGCTAAGATAATAGCCTGTGAAGAAAAAACAGTTTCAAGTGTGTACAACCAAGCCTGCATTTCAGAGGGGGTGGATAAAGGTGGTGGGATATAGCATGAAAACCATCCAAAATGGCCTAAAACTGTTTTCAGCTTTCTACATTATCATTATACTTTTTTCTTTCAAAAATAACCTTCCCATCAATCCAACCGTGAGGCAGTTAAGACAGAGGACTAAAGGCTACAGCTGACCCATATCTGCACAATGGGCTAAGAGCAAAATATTTCACTAGTGTCTTGAAGTCTAGCACCCAGCCTGTGCTGCAGCTTGAGGAGATCAGCAACTACAGCTCCAGCTGATGACACTGGGAACTGAGAGGATCTAGTATCTCTGAAAATCAAGCCCAGAGGGACTCAGAGAATTTCCATCAGTGCCACAAACCCCAGGAAACTTCCTGATTGTTGCATTTTATATTTGGAGTTTCACTGACCTGGAAAATAATACATGTAGTATACATTCTGTGTATTCCTCAGACAGCTTCCATATGGTCATCTCCAGTGCTGAACTCAATATTGCCAGCTGCAGTCAGTGTATTTTTTGCTCTAAATTTGTCTACCAGAGTTATACTTCTCCAATGATATAAAGTGACTTGGAACTCTACTTTTATGATCATAAAGGATTTGTTTTCACTACACTCCGTAGGAGCTATATCCAGACACTAAGCCCATTTTAGGAACTTGTCAGAGGAACAGGGCTAAAAGGAGTTGCCAAAGCTGCTGTCTGACCTTTAAATATATACCTAAAGCTCCATCTCAGGGCTCCACAGGCCCAAGGACTTTCCTTTCCCAGTGCCAAATGCTGAGCGTGTACAGGCCAGTTTTGAATGCAGCTCCTCCAAGCAAGATGCCGAGTCCACGTGTTAAAGCCAAGCGTTGTTTACACAGAAAATTGCAGCAAATCTCTGTGTGTGTCACCAGGCAGCTTTCCTGTACGCTGAACGGAAATAGTCAAGGTAAGCATCTTCCTCTTGACTGTGTTTCCTCCTACACCTTGGGCTCCTGAAGCAGCTTCTGTAAGTAATGCAAGATACAGAAGTTTGCCTGTCACAAGCAAAAAATATTAAAGCTCCACCACTCTATAATCTGTTCACTGTGCTAGGAGTCCATGAGCTCTCCAGAACATGCTGGCAAGAGTCACTGTCCCTAGTGTTGCCTGTGACGTTTGGAGGTCTCAACTGAGCACAGTTATGGTTGTTAAGATCTATAAAGCTGCTGGGGAAAGGTGGGCTGCAAAAGTAGAGGAGCCATGGTGGCTGGTCAAGGTCATGTTGGATCCAACTGAGAGGACTTCTGCTCTGCCCAAGCCAGGAGACAAAAGAGATCGCTTGTCCACATGGATTTGAGATGTTTCTCTGTCCTTGTAGCTGGTATTCGGATGTCACCAGGCAAAGCAAGGGCCCATAGCCAGCCTGGGGGAGGCTGTGCTTGTATGGCTGGTACGTAACGTGCTACCATAGCAGCCTTTGGCACATGAGGGATTAGAGTATTTGCTAATGTTGAGTAAACACAGGGAAGCTCTCAACACTCATCAGCGGAGCGATGCTCCACAGTCAGTCCTGGCACAGGTCAGACTGCCCAGCGGGACGGGTATCTCTGCTACTAAGATCTGCTGCCATAAGCCAGCAGCAGCCAGCAGCTGGCGTGTCTCTGGAGGAGGCAACCGGGCTGCATATCTCCAAGCATGCCAGGTCCCTGCTTCTCCTGCCTGGAAGCTGGCCTGGGGACTCCCACCCAAAGAGAGGAGAATGGTCTTCCCTTGTGCTCCTTGACTGTCATAAGGTGCCCAGAGGAACCGCAAGTTTAGACAGGCTTTAGTCCAAATGTCAGCAAGATCAGTCACTGGCTTCCTTGTAACACCGGCCCCTGCCTAGCTGTATCTAAGGCTGGGTTAACTCTGAGGCATAATGATGGGAAGTCTAAATGACAATACTACTAACTATTTCAGTGCTGATTTTTTTTACATACTTAGCAGGTTGTGTGCAGAAGTCCAGTGCAGCACACATCCTGGGACTTCTTCCCTTTACCTGATCCCAAAGTAACGTAGGCTGACTTTCCAGTACTAGATCAACCTTGTGTATTTGTTTGAAAGTCTTTGCCCCAGCAAAACTTCAGAGAAACAGCTGACCCCTACTCCTTTTATACAGGCCAGCAAACATTTGCATAAATAATGATTAATGACCAGATAATGTTGTTTATTAATTTAAAAGCATGTGTTCTGAGAAGAGCAAATATTCTAAAAGAGAAAGTATTTCCTGTAGCTGCTCCTTTATCACAGTGGAATTCTAGAAACACATGAAAGAGGATTGGAAAGTCTCACGAGAGGTTATGATGTCTGTGACTAGTCCATGTCACCCCTGAGAGATGTTCAGCCAACCTGCCCATAGTGATATCTAAAGCTGGAAAATTCAGGCTCCACTTAGGAGAAAGATACCTCTGACAGTAAATAAAATGGAGCAGTGAGAGACTGAGGAGGTATGGAATTACCCTCACTGGTGATTTTTAAGTCATTAGACACAAGTCATGTTTCTGATGGCTGCCTGGAAGCCTTATGCAGGGATGCTGTTTGGGAAGTGGGGCTGTTGGTATCTTGATGCAAGGAGGTCAATTTTTTTGTTGTTCAGACATGCTTGTTTTAATGGCTGTAGGTCTTCTAGGTTACTCACCTTGTTGTTAAGGCTGAGTTCTCCAGACACTTCAGTGAAAACGCACTTGTCTTAGTTTTTTTCTTGCAAGATAGCATCTCTGCAGACCTCTTGGTCTTTGCTCCAAAGAACCTGGAACACAGGGTTTATGCAAACCTGTACGAGCAGCAGTTTCTGTAACATCTGCCCACTGTCATGGTACCTCACAGCACTCACTGGGCACACAGCTCGGGCAGCGCTGTTATGATCTGGTCTGTAGTGTATGTACACTTGTACCAAGCATTGGTTTCGGTCACTCAGTCCAAGGGCTTGTTTTTGCAGATGAGCTGAAACATCCAGACTGAGTGAAGTCAGTGCTCATTTCCACTTGGACACTCCAGCCTGGATGCAGCCATGGCTCTGTCATAGGACATGGAACTTTGCTACACCACGCTCTGCTATCAGCAGAGAGAAGCACAGCAATTGCCTGGGAGGTAACCATTCCCTTCAGATCAAATTAAATTTGCTTGTTTAATATAAGACTGTTGGGAACAGTTTTCAAGATAAAATAACAAAAAAACATTCCTAAAGTGAAATAATAGATGGCAATAATATCAACATATGGCAATAGTTATATAGATACACTGTCCACGAAGGACTTGCTATTAATTAAATTGAACCACAACAAGTTGCTTTGTGGACTGTAATCCAGAAGCCAATGGGTTTAGATATCTTTGAGAAGAGGCATTACTGCCCTCAAAATCTGCTTGGACAGAGCAGGAATTCCATAGCCCAGTTGATTTTTTACCTTGTGCTTTAACACATAGAAAGTGGAGTCAGGTTGGCAGGAAGAAAGCACATGCTTTATTCACTGTTTTTCGAGCTGATGGCGTTCATTGAGTTCAAGGTTAAGGGGAAAGGTGTCCCCAGTGGTCGACCAGGAAGAGATGTGGTTGGGGTCCTCAGGTGAGCGTCCTTTCATGGGTGTCCCCTCCAGTGCAGCAGGGGATCGCAGCCGTATCAACAGCCACTCCCAACAATTTTCCCTCCTTAGTAGGGGAGGAAAGTATCCTCCATTAAAACCCACTCAAGGTGCCTTTCAGCGATCTTTGTCCAATGATAACATTGACGCTGACTAGATTATGCTTAATTAGGTACAAATGTTGGATGCTAATAGGCTGTTAAGTCTTGTACACAACATCTGTAATTGGATAATACTCATCCTATGTTAGAATGACTACTATTTACTTATTCTCTCTTTGTTTTAATGTGGAGTCATCGCAGGGTGGGGGATCCTCAGCGCAGAGCTACAAATTATAACTGGAAAGCTGTGCAATGAAAAGGCAGAGAAGAAGAGGACAGAAGGATGGTTGAGGCAAAGGAAGCAGGAGTTGTTTCTCAGGAAACACAACACAACAGATAGCGAAGCAGTGCGGATAAGAGAATTGAGATACCAGGCCGAGGTGCTGCCACAGCAGCCCCAGGGTATGTAAGTGAAAGGCTACAAGCAAAAAGGCCCCCTAAAAACTGCAAACGGAAGGCCTTTAGCAATGGGCAAGTAAAAGCACTGAAGTGTTGTGCAGCATTTGGACAGCACAACTCCTGCTAAGCCTCATAGAAATGACATAGTAATAGGGAGTGGGTTTTTGAGCATATCCTGCACTCTGGGTACACCCAGAGTTTCAGACTAGCCAGTGTACTCAACGCACAGCAGTTGATGGGAAGGTCTGGGCTATTATTTCTTAATTTCATTGTGTGTATGATCTACCACAGGTGGGGAAGATTAAATAGTAAGGAACACCTAAATCTGGAAAGAGCAAAGCAGAGCTCAAGAGCATTAGTAATTGCATCAGGTGCAAAATTACAATTAGTGACATTATAATTACTGAAATTAAATATCAATTTCTATGAGTATATTCTATAAGATTTTTGACAGCCTCTAATATTGTGTGGTGTCAAAGACAGGACGGTAGCTCTCTAGTTTGTAAAGAAGTAGGACTAGAATTGCTTAAGCTCACTTAAAGGATTTTATTCTGAAAGATACAAGGACAGGAAAGTTACTAATGCACAGAGGATAAGTGTTTACAAATGCCTAGCAAAACCATGCACACATCAGCAGCTATTAAGGCACACACAGCAGCTTTTCTAAAATACAAACATGGTACATGGAGTAGTAAACCCTGCAGCAGCACCGTTGAAAACTTTGGTCTGAAGGAGGGAGCGGTAAGGGACCATTCCCTTTGGGATAGGACCCACCTCACCACAGACACTGCAGATGCATGAGGTGCACACTAGTTGTGCGATGTCTTCCTCTAGTCAGAAATGGGTACCACCCAGGGACAGTTGCTGCCATATAAACATATATTTAGGATGTCTGGTGGTGAGATGATTTCTCTCCCCTACTGATTTCCACATGAGATCTTGCCATCTCCTAGAGAACATTTTCTCCAGCATGCCTCTCTGGGGCTGGTCCATTGAGTGTGTCAGAGCTCTGCATCCACAAGGCAGTGATTTTTCCTTTCAAAACAGCTTCATTTTCCTCTCCCACCTTCCCTCTTTCCTCCCAGTGTTTAGGTCCTCCTTGCTAGCAGGATGGCAATTTTTTTTCGCCGTTGCTAGGTTGGTAGCCTAGTTTCCCAAGGAAAGGAAGCTTATGAGATCACACTGTCTGTGCAAGTGCCAGCCAGTCCCTCCTAAATAATTTTTGAGCCTGTGAGCTGGTTTTGATCAACCTTGACAGGGGATGGAAGTCTCAAAAGTTCAAGGTGCCTACAAGCACTGTGGGAGTAGGCAGAGGAGAAAGATCCCGGGAGTGCATCCACTGCGGAAACACAACTGTATTACTAGACACCAGAGAGTCCACACAGCAGACAGTCATTACCATTGAACACCACAGGAGATACGACTTCACAAACTCAGCAGCTCACAGGACTACTTGATTAATATGAGCACAAGCAAAATGTTCTTCTTCCCTTCCTCTAGAGCGCAAGGCTTCCAGTTACAGAGCAGCAGGGGGTGAACTCAGAAGTGACAGGCCGGCACAGTGAATTTAGAGCTAATTGCTGCTCCTTCTCACACCAGCACTCATGCTGAAATCTGCCTGACTTCCCTCCAGTACCTCCATTTGCATGATCTAGTTCACACAAAGGATGAGACCAGAAACTTCAGACTGCAGGCTAACGTGAGTGGGGCGAGTCCTAAATTGTCGCGAGTTAGCGCAGCGCTGCTGTAGCCCCGAAGCTGGCCGATGTCGGGGCCGTCATTTCCAAGCACAGCACCATGACTAAGCACCCAGCTCGCTTTTCTTTGCTTTTGTCTGTATTAGAGCTGCTAATGGCGATTTGTTTAATACAAGCTTGAATCGGAGCATAAGCTTAAGACCAGTGAAAACGACGTCTGGTCCGTAGGCTGGCTCTCACTGATGCCTGCCGTGACTTTTCCTAGAAAGTCAGCCACCTCAGGGCTGCCTGACTGGTGACCCTGAACAGACTCCTCACAGCTCCTTGTTAAGGCTAGAAATTGAGGAAAACAAGCTATTCGCACAGGTAGGGTTCAAAGAGAAGCTGAAATCAACTCAGCTTATGTAAAAACCCAAACTAACCACAGCTGACATTAAAATGGAGAAGGGGGAGTTGTGCTACTTGTGTGTTCAGTGACATATCGATGTTTTCTTCTTCTCGTAAGCCTTTTAAGTATTGGTGTGCCAGATCTCTGATTTAGGTGGAGAGAGCACAAATCACTGACACCTAAAGAAAAGGGAGAGAAGGAAAAGAAACGAACCATTGATGCACAGCAAAACAGGGAGCTCGCCAGCAGTGGGTGACATGGCTGGAGATGGGCTGGGATCTCTGCAAGAAGGACAGGTATTGCAACTTGTCCTCAACAGCCTAGGCAGGGACGCAGGCTGAGATTTACAGTCCGAAACTCCTGCAGCACAGCATCTGCACTGGGTAAGTATGCTGCAACATTCTTTAAAATGAGGCTTCTTCCAAGGGAGACGTGAACCACAACTCTTGTGCTCCCAGGGAGGAATGTTTTCTGTTACATAGCAGATCTATGAAGCCACAGGGAAGCATCTGTTACCTATTGTTTGTTGCTGTCATTTCAATCCAGACATTTGTCTTCTGGTTAAAAGCAAAAGATAAAACAAGATCATTCTAATTAATAATGCCTACCTCCTCACATAGCATTTTTCACCCACCAAAGATCTCAAAGTGTTCCTCCCATGTAATAGACAGTAGAAGTAAGGGTGAGGGAGATCGAATGAAATGTCTTGGCAGCAGAACACGACTGAGTCTTGCATCACAGGTCTAATAAAAAGGACAAGGGTGCCCATTAAGCCCCAGTAAAAAGCAAAGCTTAGGACAATTTTCTGACTTACTGGATCCTGAAATGAAGTGTTGCAACACTAATGTGATCAGCGTTCTGCACTAACAAAATACATTCTGAATTTTTCCTCTGACAACATAATTTAGGGTTTTTCTGGAATGTGGGAAATGGGGCAGTGGCTTTACAGGAATCATTCCTTTGCAAAGAGCAGCTTGTGCCAGAGGGCTGGAAAACTGAAAGTGCCCCAGAGGAGCACAGGAAAGGATAAGATCTTTTTCACTACCCAGTCAAAATAAAATGCAGAAAGGAGCATCAATACCAAACTATCAATTCACTGTAAAAGTCTCTTACTTGAGATACTACTATGATAAGTTCTGACAAAGAGAGACACTCTAGCGAGGATGTGATTTGACTCTTGAAGAGATGCATTTGGCATAGTCAGAGCTTGCACCCAGGCAGTCCTGAAGAAAAACCCACTGATAGCATTTGCAGCAAGAAAGTGGCTGAAGGAGGGAAAAACCGCATTAGAAACATCCCTGCCAATGTCGGTGATGGGGTCAATTTCCCCCGCTCCATTCGGTTGGCTGGATTTCTTTTTTGTTGTATTTTGTTCCCTGCCTTAGGGAGGATCAGTTTGAATATCCAGTACTTTCCAAAGTGTTATAAAAATTGATGGTATTAAAGGATGCACTGCCCATCCACTCCTGAGTCTGCTGCATCACAGAAAAAAAAAAAAGGCCCTGCAGAACACAGATTCGATCTTGGATGCTTGAGAGGTTTGGTAAGTTTTTCACAGAGCTTAACAAATCGGTATCATAGGCAAGAGCCTTGGAGGTATGAAGTATGATGTACATACAAGCACTTCATATTTTGTTGGCATAAACCCGGAGTTCATATTTGGATAGCATCCCTGTCAGAGGCAAAACCAAGCACTCAGAATCCTTACCTAGGCAAAACGCATATTGACTTGAGAGAATACTTTTTCCCAGAGAAGGGCTGTGTAAAGGAGGTCAGGACTAGTTGTTTGTTCCCTGCAGCAATGCTGCTTCACTTGCTGAAGAGATTCTCGGTACCCGTGGGTATGGATTTCTGCTGGTGGACACCAGCCCTCGGGTGAGCCAATAGTCTCACCTTGACCTTCAGCAGGATGTTTCCATCGTTCATTCACACCAGCTTAAAAGACAAAAACAAACAGACAAAAAACAATAAAGACTAACAGGTAGGGAGGAGGCCACAGGCTGGTTTTCTGATCATTTGAATCGTGTAAACTTGTTCCTGAAGCATCTCCTGATAGGCAAAACCTATGCCAGCACAGCCTGCTCATCCATTAGCAAACTCTTAGCTCTGCAGCACGGGGCTTTGAGTGAAGTCTTCTGACACAGACCCACTGCGGGGGATTGAGGAGGGAGGAACAGCCAATAACTCACCTGAACAGTGCTGTGTCTCTCTCCCCCGTCACCTCCAGCTTTTCTTCTTGCTGGTGGAACTGGGCAGCAGAAGGTCCTCAGCCCAAAGCAAACGAAAGCCCCTTGCTGTACTTCCACAGCAACGGGCCTCGGGATGAGCCTGTCCCTCAGGAGAGACAGCAGCCAGCTGGAAGCATGTTTGCCAACAGCATCATTGATCATCAGCTGCTGGTAGCCTAAAGCGATTCTTTCGGACAGCTAAAATTGCATTTGGTTTTGTAACAAAGACTCCTCTGCAGTCCCCGTCATTTTGCCCTCCAAAAACACTCCCTTGCCCTGTGGTGGAGAATGAAGTGACTCTGAAGAATAACCTGATTTGCCACCTTCTCCCGCTAGTCAGGAGGGAGGGAAAAAGCTGGAGGAGAAGGAAGAGGGAAGGCAGGGAGGCTGCATACCTCGAAAGCCAGGGCTATTCCTGCTGCCCGCCCTGGAGGCACCGCCTCCGCATCAGGCAGGAGTAACATGGGGAGAATCTGGCTCTCCGGATTTAACAAGCTCACTTTCCTTTAATTGGGGCCCTCAGGCACTGCTGTAATGCACCTAATGGCACTAATTATTAATGAATCAGCCCTGATGAACAGGAAGTCTCAACTGGCCTCTGCCTGCTTGGGTTGTCAGCCCTTCACAGAGCCGACTGGATTTCACTGGGCACGAAAGCAACTGCACAGATTTAACCAGGGCCCTGGAAAGGAAGGGGACGGGGGGCATCACCAATGCATCTGTCCCTAGTTTGTGCAAACCAGTCAGGGACCAACAGCACCTCGCTGCTTCATCTGAGGCGTAGCCTCTGGAAAGTCCTGTGAGAAATGAGTATTGCACCTTACCTTCGTGCCTTCCCTCCGCCAGGACCAACCTGTTTGCCCTTGTTTGCCATTCAGGCAGCTTTTTCTCAATTTCGTGTGTCCTGCCTGAAGATTTGGTTCCCAGCACAGGCCTTCTCCGTCTCCGTCTCACAGCCTTTGAACAGGCACAGATGGGAAAGGGGCATTTTTATTATTTCTTCCTCCAAAGCTAAAAACAGAAAAAAAAAAAAAAAAAAACCGAACAAACCATCCCCACCACCACCACCACCCCAGCCCAGCGCTGGCGCGGCCTCAGCCCCGGGGAGGCCAGCCCAAGCGGGGCGCCAGGCGCGGCCCCCCCGGAGCGAGGCCAGGTTGGTGCAAGCTGGAGGCCGGCAGCCAGCAGCCGCTCGCCGAGCACGGCTTCATCCGGCCTTCGCGGGAAGGAGGCGGCTCTGCGGCCCCCGGGGACTGCGGGGCTGCGGTTGCTCAGTCGGAGCTGGGGACAGGAATTAGGGCAGGCAGAGCTGCAGTGGCCGCAGCCCTCCCCGGTTATCCAGCCGGCGTCTGAAAGAGCTGTGGGATTTTTTTTTCATCCTGTTGATATGGGTTCGGGCTTTTTTT